>LR755179.1:0-291470 GCA_902729485.2 Mus minutoides
GGAGATGTTATCACATGGTCTTGAGAGTGCATCCTTGGGATAGAGATGTTATCACATGGTCTTGAGAGTGCATCCTTGGGATAGAGATGTTATCACATGGTCTTGAGAGTGCATCCTTGGGATGTAGGATGTTTTCACATGGTCTTGAGAGTGCATCCTTGGGATAGAGATGTTATCACATGGTCTTGAGAGTGCATCCTTGGCTCACTCTCTGTACATAGATAGGAAAGCCTGGCTTTCTTCTGCTAGCACTGAAACTCCATGTTGCTCTCTGTTCCATTTTTTTTTTCTGACACTCTTTGGATCAGCACCCAACTTTCCAGGGGAGGAAATCTGTGCCAATATCACAATCCAGTGATAGGCTGTCTCCACTCTTCCTGAGCAGACATTTTATGGGGCAGGGCTATGTGTGTTTGAACATTCCACAAGTGGAATTGGTAGACAGGCTGGAGTGGTTTGGGAATGGGGAGGCTGAGCTATGGATGCTGGCAGGACATTCAGGACTCTGCTTCTTCTTGATGAAGCACTAAAGGAGCACAGGTCTGACTTCCTCTGTGAAGGTCATTAGAGAGTCCCAACACACACACACACACACACACACACACACACACACACACACACAGATTAGCAAATGAAATGGTTTCCATGGCAACAATTGGACAAGCACATTGCTGCAATCAGCATTAATTTGAAATATCCCCCCCCCCCCCAGTCTCCTTGGAGTCGGTTTGGGTTTGTGAGCAGAAGTGTTTGGCACCCTTTGAAATCCTATCCAGCGTGTGTGTGTGTGTGTGTGTGTGTGTGTGTGTGTGTGTGTGTGTGTGTGTTGAAACCGAGCCAATTAACTGAGAAGAACTGGGTGGGTCCAGCAGAGCTGGCAAGACTGTGTTTACCAATTAGTTTTTTTTATGATGTAAATGTTGCACCCCATGCAGCAGGAATAAAAGCGAGCCGCACTCAATATGAAACTGTTAATTGCATTTTCAGAGACACAGCTACAAGGTGAAACTAATCACACAAATGATAACTGGTTCCACCACCTACAGCGCTCTGCCTTGCACTTCTACTAATCTGTATTAAACAGCCCCCTTGGTCCTTGCAGCAAAGAAAAACATAGCATTTGGGATAACCTTCCCATTTTAAAGAGAAAAATGTGTATATATGGGAAGCAATATAAAGGATAATTTTCATTTAAATTGGATTAATACTGTTAACAAACACCACAGCAAAGGGCAGGGTAGTGCCTCAGGAAGGACTTTTCTTTTCTATAAAATTATAGGGAAGTGCATTTGTGAATGAATGTGTGTATACTCTGAAAAGCAAGGCCCAGTGTGAATAAGCTTGTTAAAGAAGAAAGAGCCATGGTAATTAGCAAAGGTTGGATTTCCCATAGGATAAGATCACAGAGGACTTTCTAGAAGTTCTCTGGAGAGACATAGGGGATATCTATGGTCCTCATGCCTTGAAAGACCAGGAGCAGCCCTCTATAAGTGGAATGCCAGAGGTATGATGAGGCAGGATGTTTGCACAGCTCCATCCTCTGCTCCTGTTAGGTAGCTAGTCAGACAAAAGTACACACAGAGGTCAATGAGGATGGACTGTTGCCTCATAAGAGCTTATAAAACTAGGCAGTGCAACTTCAGATCTCTGTCCCCAAGTCTGGGAGATATGTCATTCTTAACTGGCTGGAAGGCCATTATAGATAATTACTTAATACCCTTATCTGACTTAGGATTTCTATTGCTGCGATAAAACACCATGACAAAGAGCAGTTTGGAGAGAAAAGTGTGTATTTCATCTTAAAACTCTCAGGCTACACTCTGTTGCTGAGGGAAGACTGGGTAGGACCTCAAGGCAGGAACCTGGAGGCAGGAACTGAAGCAGAAGCCATGGAAAAATGTTTCTTACAGCCTTGCTATGAATGGCTTGCTCAGCCTACTTTCTTATAGTACCCAGGAATATCTGTCTGGGAGTGTCACTCACTGGCCTGTGAGCTGGTTAGCAGTTACATTGATTAACGTGGTAGCCTAAAATTTTTTTCTTCACATTTTGTAAGCAAGCATTTATTAAGCAAATAATGAGATACCGCATTAAGCACCATGTGTGTATTTGACATTGAGTTATGTGGTCTGTGTTAAGAGGCAAGGAGTATAGTAGTTAAAGTATATATGACACACATACAGCATATATACATGCACAGAAAAAATAAAGAAGGAACATATTTGTCAAAGTGTGAGCACACATATTAGTGATGTGTCTATGAGTTCAGAGATGAGAGAGAAATAGCTTCCCAGAAGCTAGTCTAGATAAGGAATCATGGTTAAAAAAAGTTAGCTTAACTTGGTGAAACAAAGATAAAGTTATGATATTTTAAAGCTTACAACTATTACTAGGTTAAGAAAACCTTAAAACTGTTTTGAAATAATTTTTGATAGTCAAAGATTATAAGTCTTCTTATAAAATGTCTGTAGATTTGTTTGTCATTTTAAAATTGAATGATCTGGCTCTACTGGAGTTTGATACTAGCATGGTAACTTATCATTGCTGGTCACACGTAGCATCACCTGGAAATAGCTCCACTCATTAAAGGTTAATGGTGAAGTTCCCTCTGGAAGGGTGTCTACTGCCTCTGTGGTTACAGTCTTGTGTCACATGTCTATATGGATTCTGAAGAATCAGGCCTATATATGAAGTAGAGACTTCAGGGAAGCCTTGGATATTAAACAACAAAATAGGACGAAGGGGATAAATATTGTTAGAGATGTATTGCTTGGTTAAGGGCAGTATTCTGACCGACAAGAACAGATTCTATTTGACAACACCCTTATAAAACAATGTCACTTGGTGGCTTTGGGACAAAGAGCTAGGGATGTTAAGCCTGGGAAAAGATCACTTTATTCACTAAGTTTGTACAAGACTCTGCCTGAGGAATCCTTCACAGATTTTTTGCAAAGCCAGCTGTAAACAAAGCCATATCAGACCCTGATACCAGACAGGTGTTGATAGAGACCTTGGCATTTGAGAATTGGAATACCAAATGTAAAAGAGTTATTAGACCATTCAAGGCAACAACAATGCTAATGGATGAGTGGATAAGGGACATGATTGATATTGGCTCTTACACGCATCATGCCAATATCATAGGACAAGCTATAGCTAGAGGACTCAGACATCAAAGTACCCTTCAATTGTGGTGAATTCAGCCATTTATAAAGAAATTGTGAACAAGTTGCTAAAAGTCTCAGAACTCAAAATGTCCTGTGTGGTAACTGTGAGAAAAATTCTTTCTGTGAGAGAAGTGAACACTGTTTCTGTTGGCAAAGCGTTCTCCAAAGAGCACGTAGGCGTACCAGGGTTTGCAGGCACTGTGGCAGAGGGCGAAAGGTTACTGGACTAATGAATTCATGTCCACAGGAGACATACAAAGAGACATCTCTGGGGCTCAAACTTAAGGCTCCGCAGCAAAAAGTACGAACAGTTGCAGACAAGAGCAGCTGAGAGCCACCAGGTTAACTCTGATCCAAAAAGCATTAGGTCCTTTGATAATGTATCTGCATAGTCAATAAATCTTTTTGGCTACCTGGTCCTCATGATTTATTACATGACATCCTCTCCTATAGCATGGATGGAGATTTATCTTACAGGTGGGTTATACAGTCCATTCAGACTTATAAGGTTGACAGATGCCTTTCACCTGCTCATCATCATTAACTAAAGTGTACACACCACATATTCCATATGTATGCTAATGTAGAAATGTAACTACAATGTTACCTTTAGAGAAGTTTGTGTGTTTTCAGAGCAAAAAGACCAGACACCAGTGAAGACAAAGCAAGTAGCTCAGGTGATCCAGCCTCACGCACTGTCTAGGTCACTGTTTCCTCAAAAATCTGTTTCCAGGACAGCTTCAAATGGGTTACATCAGATGCTCTGGCCTCACAGACTGTTTCAGCCAGGACTTCAGTTATACCCTGCACTTTCCTATTCCATGGAGCCAGGACATCATGCAAATGATACAGCTGGCTCTCCCAGGTCTTGAGCAATATCCCAATTTTCTTAGGGTCCCCAAAGAATACCTTCACCCCTACACAGCTGTTTGAAATTTTAGGAATATGATGGCCCCCATTCACAATACGTGGATGGATCATTTTTGGTTGTTTAGTGGGTTATGGATGTTTGTTGTTGTATAGGAATGTTGTTTGCAAGTTTGTATTGGTTAAGGAGGAAACAAAAGAGGTTAGATTCAAGGCAATTTCTCTCTCTCTCTCTCTCTCTCTCTCTCCCTCTCTCTCTCCCTCCTTTCTCTCCTATCTAGTGTTTAAGTGGAAGGAGGTGGAAGTGGAATAAAAGGAAAAAATAAAGAAATATAGGGATGAAGGTATAAAAGGATGATTATTGCATCTCCTTTTAGACTAAGAAAGCAACAAGTCTCAAATATTTTACATTGGGACAGATTACTGAATATTGATAGAAATTTAAGATTATATTTGCTACTACGTACTGTATATATTTCAACTCTTGTTCATGGTATATGTGCGTATAACTTGAATGTGATTCATTTTTTTTAAAGTAATGTAAAGGCCTAGTCCTTGAAAGGACAACAGAAACAAGTGCAATTCGACAACAAAAGGAGATCCATGGGAGACAAATTGGAAAGGAAGAAGTCAAAATATCACTATTTGCAGATGACATGATAGTATATATAAGTGACACTAAAAATTCCACCAGAGAAATCTTAAACCTGATAAACAGCTTCAGTGCAGTAGCTGTATATAAAATTAACTCAAACAAATCTGTGGCCTTTCTCTACACAAAGGATAAACAGGATGAGAAAGAAAGTAGGGAAAAAACACCCTTCACAATAGTCACAAATAATATAAATTAACTTGGTGTGACGCTAACTAAGGAAATGAAAGATCTGTATGATAAGAACAAGTCTCTGAAGAAAGAAATTGAAGAAGATCTCAGAAGATGGAAAGATCTCCCATGCTCATGGATTGGCAGGATTAATATAGTCAAAATGGCTATCCTGCCGAAAGTAATCTATAGATTCAATGCAATCCCCATCAAAATTCCAACTCAATTCTTCACTGAGTTAGAAAGGGCAGTTTGCAAATTCATCTGGAATAATAAAAAACCTAGGATAGCAAAAACTATTCTCAACAATAAAAGAAACTCTGGTGGAATCACCATGCCTGATATTAAGCTGTACTACAGAGCAATTGTGATTAAAAACTGCATGGTACTGGTACAGTGACAGACAGGTAGACCAATGGAATAGAATTGAAGATCCAGAAATGAATCCACACACCTATGGTCACTTGATCTTTGACAAGGGAGCTAAAACCATCCATTGGAAAAAAGACAGCATTTTCAACAAATGGTGCTGGCACAACTGGCAGTTATCATGCAGAAGAATGCAAATTGATCCATTCTTATCTCCTTGTACAAAGCTCAAGTCTAAGTGGATCAAAGAACTACACATAAAACCAGAGACACTGAAATTTATAGAGGAGAAAGTGGGGAAAAGCCTCAAAGATATGGGCATTGGGGAAAAATTCCTAAACAGAACAGCAATGGCTTGTGCTTTAAGATCAAGAATCGACAAATGGGACCTCATGAAATTGCAAAGCTTCTGTAAGGCAAAAGACACTGTCAATAAGACAAAAAGGCCATCAACAGATTGGGAAAAGATTTTTACCAATCCTAAATCTCATAGGGGACTAATATCCAATATATACAAAGAGCTCAAGAAGCTGGACTCCAGAAATTCAAATAACCCCATTAAAAAATGGGGTACAGAGCTAAACAAAGAATTCTCAAGTGAAGAATACCGAATGGCTGAGAAGCACCTGAAAAACATCCTTAATCATCAGGGAAATGCAAATCAAAACAACCTTGAGATTCCACCTTACTCCAGTCAGAATGGCTAAGATCAAAAACTCAGGTGACAGCAGATGCTGGCCAGGATGTGGAAAAAGAGGAATACTCCTCCATTGTTGGTGGGATTGCAAGCTGGTACAACCACTCTGGAAATCAGTCTGGCAGTTCCTCAGAAAATTGGACATAGTACTACAGGAGGATCCAGCAATACCTCTCCTGGGCATATACCCAGAAGATGTTCCAACTGGTAATAAGGACACATGCTCCACTATGTTCATAGAAGCCTTATTTATAATAGCCAGAAGCTGGAAAGAACCCAGATATCCCTCAAGAGAGGAATGGATACAGAAAATGTAGTACATTTACACAATGTAGTACTACTCAGCTATTAAAAACAATGGATTTATGAAATTCTTGGGCAAATGGATGTATCTGGAGGATATCATCCTTAGTGAGGTAACCTAATCACAAAAGAAGTCATTAGATAGGCACTCACTGAAAAGTGGATATTAGCCCAGAAACTTAGAATACCCAAGATACAATTTGCAAAACACAAGAAAATCAAGAAGAACGAAGACTAAAGTGTGGATACTTAATTCCTCCTCAGAATAGGGAACAAAACACCCATGGAAGGAGATACTGAGACAAAGGTTGGAGCTAAGACGAAAGGAAGGACCATCCAGAGTCTGCCCCACGGGGGGATCCATCCCATAATCACCCACCAAACCCAAACACTATTGCATATGCCAGTAAGATTTTGCTGAAAGGACCCTGATATAGCTATCTTGAGTGAGGCTATGCCAGTGCCTGGGAAATGCAGAAGTGGATGCTCACAGTCATCTATAGGATGGAACACAGGGCCCCCAATGGAGGAGCTAGAGAAAGTACCCAAGGAGCTGAAGGGGTCTGCAACCCTATAGGTGGAACAACAATTTGAACTAATCAGTACCCCCAGAGCTCGTGTCTCTAGCTGTATATGTAGCAGAAGATGGCCTAGTCGGCCATCATTGGGAAGAGAGGCCCCTTGGTCTTGCAAACTTTATATGCCCCAGGACAGGGAAATGCCAGGGCCAAGAAGTGGGAGTGGGTTGGTAGGGAAGCAGGGCAGGGGGAGGGTATAGGGAACTTTCAGGATAGTATTTGAAATGTAAATAAAGAAAACATCTAATTAAAAAAAATGCAAGTTAGTAGTTCGTCATACAAAAATCTCACTTGTAGTCAGATAATTTAGTTAATTCTAGAAATAGGTTTTAGTTTTTTGTATATGTTTTAAATGTTAAGCAAAAAGTAAACAGCTAGAGAGAAGCAATATTTGTCTTTTCAGATATACTTTAGATAGAAAGATGGTCTTCAAACACTTCAGCGATCTAGCATTTAAGATGTTTAAATAAAGTCGGGCAGTGGTGGTACATGCCTTTAATCCCAGCACTTGGGAGGCAGAAGTAGGTGGATTTCTGAGTTTGAGGCCAGCCTGGTCTACAGAGTGAGTTCCAGGGCAGTCAGGGCTTCACAGAGAAACCCTGTCAAAAAAAAAAAAAAAAAAGATGTTTAAATGATAAAGCTTTTCTGACAGAGACAGCCAGTCCTGACAGCACTCCCATTCTTCCCCAAAGAAGAGGATGGATACCACAGAACCTCCACCTGGAGTTTGCTTTAAATGAGGCAAAGATGGCCACTGAACAAAAAAACTGCCCTTACCTCGACTTTTGGCAGCATGCTGTGCAAACTGTGGACAAGCAGGACATTGGGAAGGAGACTGACCCACTTTGCAGAGACAAGGTAGGAGAGTCCTTTAAAATTTCATCTTCACAGAAAAGTCTGTCAGATATTCTGGGCCTGTTGGCTGAAGATGGGACGTCCAACTGATACAGAAGGACCTTGGATGACTATCCAGGCAGCCAGCAGGCTCTGTCGCGTCTCTCGATTTCCAAGCTGCCTGCTCTGCACTTCCTGTTTACTCAGGGAATATTTATCCTTCTCAAGTCTCTAATTCAGTTGAAGACTAGATAGTTACAGTCTTAAAATTCTTCCTTATTAAAGATTAAAGATATTAGAAACAGAAGTTTTGTATGATCTAAAAATTAGGGTCTAAAAAGACAGTTTTAGGTTAGAAAATGCAAGTTATATAAAAAAGTACACAGAAGCGCAAGGGCCAGGTATCCTTACACACTGATTACAAAGGAGCATAGACTGCACATAAGGGTAGAGTGGAGTGGGAATGTCGGGTGTGCGGAGGCATGGATGTACAGGAGTGGGGGGAAAACCAGCAAGGAGTGTGTATATGTGTAGACTACTCATGTGTTTGGGCTACAGAGAAACATGAGATAAATAGTGCAGAAAAAGAAGAGTATGGGTTACAGGGTGAACATATTGACTCTGGTCTGTTGGAGCACCCGTACAGACACTGGCAAGGAGACTGTAACCTGAGTTCCTACCATGTAGTTCTCCAGATACCCTCACAGAGGAGTGACACTCCAATACAAACAGACGCTGTCTCGGGCTATAAACTGGGACAGGACTCCTGATTCCAGGACTGTTGAGTAGTATGTTTTTTTTTTGTTTTTTTGTTTTTTTAAAGATTTATTTTATTTTATTATATGTAAGTACACTGTAGCTGTCCTCAGACACTCCAGAAGAGGGAGCCAGATCTCGTTACGGATGGTTGTGAGCCACCATGTGGTTGCTGGGATTTGAACTTATCACCTTCGGAAGAGCAGTCGGGTGCTCTTACCTGCTGAGCCATCTCACCAGCCCCTAGTAGTATGTTTTCATCACTAAATTATACTTCCAATATTCCTAATATTCAGACACTTGGTAAATTAATGAGAATTCTAATTATCATCTGGGTTGGCCTATGACAAGAGTCTACTCCAGTCCTCCGATGGGTAGAAAAAGGAATGTGAGAAAGGCAGTGGGAAGGTGGGATCAGGACATGCAGTGGAGATGGTGCAGAACATGGTGACATGTTTTTTTGTTGTTTTTTGTTTTTGTTTTTTTGTTGTTGTTGTTAAAGATGTATTTATTTTATTTATATGAGTACACTGTAATTGTCTTCAGACACACACCAGAAGAGTACATCAGATTCCATTACAGATGCTTGTGAGCCACCATGTGGTTTCTGGGAATTGAACTCAGGACCTCTGGAAGAGCAGTCAATGCTCTTAACCCCTGAGCCATCTCGCCACCCCTGGACTCCCTTTATATATGCCATAATTTCTTTTCCTCAATAATTTGTAAAAGGTTTAAAACATGAGTATTATTAAATAGAAAAATAAGTAGTTTATTTTAAGGGCCTATTATATCTAAGACCCACAAACCAAACCAGGTGTCAAGGTTCAGAGGAAGAGAACTTCAGAGAAAGAAGCCCTCATCTCATTGTGCTCCACGATACTGCCCATCCTGCTACAGCTTCAGCATTCCTGACACAGGCCTGTCTTACTGCCAGTCTCAGCCTGTTTGGCCTACGTGTGGAAATCCCATGCACATAGAATTCTGTACTTCTCTTCCAGGAGTCAGGACACTGCTCCTCACAGGCCTCCTGTCCAGGTCACCATGCATATGTTAATTCCTTATCTACTAATTTCAGAGGTTCATTCACCATGCCTCCTCCTTCCAGGGGCATGTGGAGCTGGGACCCATCTCTCTGCCTAGCAAGCGTTGACCAAGTTGTATGCAGCGATGTTCTGCACTCCCAATGGAGTACCACAGGCAGCTCCACACTTAGCCTCCTTTGTATTGTTATTCAAGACAACACCAGCCCTTCATCCTTGTCTACCAGTCTGCTTCCTTTAGACAATACTAGAAATGTGGCTGGTGTTTCACACCATAGCACCCATAGCACCTGTGTGCCTGGTCCATCTGACAACAGATGTTCTTAAATGCATCTGTTTTGAACATGTACAGACTTCCTCTTGTAATTCCATAAGCTATGCAGAATTAGACCATTTGCAGAGTATTTGTATTGCATTTGGTATAACCAAACACACAGAATGACATGTAGGTTCTGTGCAAATGGCAGTGTCTTGTGCCAGGGGTCTGAGTATCTAAGGATCTTGGTTCCCTTGGGTCTAGGAGTCAGCTCTACTTAAATGTCACAGGATACTCATCTACTCATGGAAGACAAGGACACAAAAAGAGAAACATGTATTGGGGCTTCTGGGTAAAAATTGTCATGATATAGTGTGACTTTTGATGTGGTTTATGAGATCCAAAAGCCACTTGGCTAAATCAAAGATCATGGTAGAAACAGACAAAGGGACCCAGTACAAACAGCAAACACAGATATTTTTGTGCCATGTAGATGGAAGTACGTGCTGTCAGCACAGACCTCTGTGAGTGGAGGCTTGTTGGGGTTCCCACTCATTCTTCTAGTAAGCCTTCCCCTTGATCTCTTCTTGGTTCAGCAGGGATAGACATCACCTTCCTCAACTTCTTCACTCCTCCTTTCCAGAGATAGCTCTTAAGGAAGCCTCCCTACCAGCTGACACAATGGTGGCTTGAAGAGAAATTAGCTTTCCCTCACTGCCCTGATGCAATTCTCCCTCCTTGGATTTCTGTTCTAAAAATCCTCAATATCCAAGCAATAAACAAGGTCAGAGTTAGCTATAAGCATGTATATCAATATTAGTTTTTTAATATAATCATTATACAGAAATTTTAAGTGTTTAGTAATTTCTACCAATGGAAGAGACTCAGAAGCAAAAGGAGAAAAACCATCTCTAATTCTACCAAAGTTACCTACGTTCAAGGCTGGTACAACACACATAGCTATGTTATAACCTATTCTTCTTAATTAATATGTGAGAATGTCCCATTTTAATAAAAACTGATTCGACAGCATAAAGAAAAATCCTTGAACATTTACAGACCTCTTTCCCACTTCTTGGCCAATACCAAGTGCTTCTTTTCAGACATGCTTCTCCCAAGCCAAAAAAAAAAAAAAAAAAAGAAGAATAAAAAAAATCTCCTCACCCATATCTGTCACATTTCTCTGATTTGCTAACATCCTTTGGTTTCTAGAATTTTAAATGCCTGTATTTGCTTTGTTAGGGCACAGCAGGCATCAGGAAGGAGATGCCACAGAAGTTCTGAGTGAGAAGATATCAGTAACGATGCGAGAAGGTGAGAGCTAGCAGGTGGTTAGCTTGCACTATGGCCTTGGCCTTCTGTGCCAGGCTGTGAGGGAATGAAGGCCTACAGCTGAACATGTCCAGTTCGAACATTTCGTAACAGCCCAGAAAGACTATCAGAACTGTAACTAACAAAGTCAATGTTAATGGGCCAGAATCCACCAACCTCAGCTCTGGGCACTGAGAGTCCAGAAGCCAAGAATAAATGGTCCCTGTCAGATCTTGAAAGGTGTAGAGAAATGGAGGGACGTTACCACAGCTCTCTTACAGACTCATTCCTCACTCTTCTTGCCAAGGGGCCCCTACATAGAGAAGGTTTCCCACACAGTAGCACCCATTGCCTTCAGCGTAAAGCATTGGGAACAGACTGTGAACAAAGTGGCCTCTTTCCTGTGGTCCTGTTTTCCCAGGCTCTGAGCTCATGACGTCCTTACGGTCTTCTGTGACTAGACTCTGGTTTCCTTTCCAGAAGGAACCAGACAGAACCTCCTGCTTTCATTCCATCAGTTTCTGTGAGATTAATTGAAAGGAGGACATGGCATCCTTGAAGTTTGTGGCTGTGAAGGTGGATTCTGGCTTTGAACAGCACAGCCAAGCAGATGGTGCTGCCTTTAAACTACACAGGGCAGGTTAGAAGAGTCTTTTACTGCTCAGCCAGGAACCCAACATGCTTCCTGGAGTTCCAGGCTGGGTACCAGTTGGGCTATGTGCAGAAACATGGAGGGGGATAAAAGATTCACAGTCATAACTTCAGCAGCCTTGGTCCTCAGAGCAGTGATGCTGGCACAGCCCACCACCTCCTTCTTCACTGTAGGAAAAGGATCACATGCAGCAACAGTCCCAGATATAGACATAGTCTCCTAATGAGCTTCTGTGAAAAATCATTCTGGGACTTGGCTCTAGTCTCTTAAGGCTGATAAACAGAAGTCTATTGCATCAAAAATACTGGGCTATACACAGGGGCCACGAACCAAAACCGTAGCAGTGACACTATTCATAAACCGTCAAACAACTTAAAAAAGGCAGCTATAGTGTTGCCTTCCACTGCCCATTGTGAGTTGCTAACCACCAGAAAAATCACCAACTCTTCCTCTCACTCCTGGGTAAAGGGGCCCCGGGACTGGAACACTTAGCCTCTGTGTGTCCACAAGTTAGAACATGCTTTGCTCCAGCTGTGAGCTGCTTCCTCACCTCTGTTCCACCTCAGAGAACATATCTACAAGTGTCAGATGGAGCTAGAGCTCAGAAAGTTCCACTTCCTTCTGCCTGTGTATGACCCAGACCTCAAAGCTGTGGCATCTCAGCTGACTGGTGCCTCCAGGCAAACCACGCTTGTCAGTTTATTCTGAGAAGATCCATGAAGAGATGAGCAATCCTCCCCCTCAACCCCTGCCCCCACGCCAAAGCATCCCACTTGATATCCCCATTCCGCAGTGACCCGTGGTTTAAGGGTTTTCAGTGAAAGGTATGCATCTGAATTCTTTGTGTGCTTGTATGTTCATGTGTGTGCATGTGCATATATGTCTGTGGGGTGTATGTGTACACATATGTAATGTGTGGAGGTCAGATGATAACCTTGGGTGTTAGTTCTCAGATACTGTCCCCTCCCCCGCCCCCATATAGTATGACTTTAAAAGTTACAGATTTTGCATTTAAAAGCAACCCAGAACACACAAATCAAAGATTTCTTAAAGCATGGGTCCACACGGTCCCATGGACTCTGGCAGCGTCTTAGTGCTCACCACACTTAGAATCAGGCTTCCTTCTCAGAGTGGGTCAGTAGAGGGTTGTGGTGCCAAGTGCCAAGAAAAGTTTGGCCCATGTTCCCATGTCGCAGTCATAGGGGGAGGCAAGATTCAAAAAGCATGCAGCTCTGCTCTCAGGAGGTCCTGGCTGGTTATCTAACTTATTGGGAACCCTTATGAGGGAACCCCACAGGACAGGCAGATAGATGCCATGTCTGTAACTAGTTCCTAGACAACCAGACAGAATGACAACACTGCTAACCGTATTCTCACCTGCCCTGTGGTACCAGATATATTTAGTATCTAAACCCATCCTCACTGTTCAAAGCACTGCAGCTAGAGGTGCTCACCAGCATGCTGTACTAGGATGGTTTCTGTTCTTAGAGGCACTGTACATCTGATCTTTCCCACACCCCACCTCTCCCCACAGTCTACCTGGAACACATGGGGTTCACAGGTGTCTCATCTGGGGCTACTTGTCTAGAGGTCTATGGGGACAAATGACATTTCTTAAAAGAGATAAAGTCCTACTACCCAGACAAATGTGAATACCAGGGGTCTCAAGCAGCTACATACACACACACACACACACACACACACACATACACACACACACACACACACACACACACACACACACACGTTTCCTGCTCAGTGGATCAGCTAAATGTTGGCAGCGAGGGTTAGAAGCAGATATAAAATATTGAACAAAAACTAAAACACTTAAAAGGATCTGCCTCGTGGAGGGCAGCTTTGTGTAGTAATTGACACAGGATCAGAAACCTAGCCCTGGGAAGGAGCAGGCCAGATCAGCCATGGGATTAGCTCACACAGCAGACGTTCAGGCCTGAGTGGGATTTGCCCCTCTCTTCAGGTCCCATTGTCTGGGTCTTATTTTTGTACTCTGTTCTCTTTGTGATGGAGGTAGCAGCTGTGACTGGCAGGTAATGGGAGGCTCAAGGATGCCGCATTTGAACAAGGCAGTTTTCTCTCGGTTCCATTTGCCAAGCTCCTCCACGCTGAACCATCTTGGCTGCAGATAGCAATTTAGATGGAAGCCAGGCTGCAGGGCAGGAGGAGGTCGGCAGGCTCTGTGTGTTCATTATTACTTAGATTTCATGGTTTCATGTGGTGTAAGTGTCTATTTAGGGAACAGTGCAGAATTGGTCTCCCTGCTACTGAGCTATTTCCCTAGACATAAATTTATAAGTAAAATGCCAGAGACAATGAAACCTGTGTGCCCATGAAATCTGTGAGATGACAGCCTACCCTGGTTGGCATGGCTCCTCTGAGAGGCTGGTATGCAATGTAAGATGACATCCAGATGTATCAGCTGACAGACAGGAGCTTAACTCCTTAGCCGGATACCAACAAGACTTGAGGTAAAGCCTGTCAGAACTGAGTCTGATAGACTTTGGATAGTCTGTCCAAAGGCAGTAGACTCTCCCATGACTCATTGCAGGTTAATATCATTTTGTCATTATCTGGGTTATTTGCATGCATGAACCTAGGTGATTCCTCATTCCCACAATTCTTACAAAGTTAAACAGGCTTTTAGAAATAGAATCAGGCCTCTGTATCATGAGCAAATGGGATTGGGACATGGACCATGGCTGGGACACCCACAGCCAGAGATCATAGAACCCTATTGCTATACTTTTCAAATCTGCCTATGAAGAGTCTGCCAGAGTCTTCAGGTCCTTCTGACCTATACCACAGATGGCAGACAGGACCCAGTGGTAGTTGGCTCATGGGTATTATCCACTAGGCTCCCAAGGTGGGCCCTGTCTGTCTCCTGAGTTAGGTCAAAGATCCCTGATTAGTACCTGGGGAGCTCTAGATAGTTCCAAGCTCCCAGGTCAAAGCTACACCTATGTGCAATGGTGAAAGATGCCCCACATGGCTGCCACTGTAGGATGCATGATTTCTTCCTTCACCTTGCCTTTGTCAACCAAAACTACCGATTCTGTCCCAAAATTTTCTGCAGTAAATTGGTTGGGTACCACAGGTTTGGTGCTAGCTCAGCCTTCTGGGGTCAGTAGTTGAACTCAGCCTACTTTTCTGGTCTAACCTTCTCTGATTCCTCTCTTTGAAAACCTCTAGGACAGAGCTCATTCTAACTTCCCAATTGGAAGCCTCCAGCCCGTTGGCTTACAGGCCACACCTCACAGCATGGAGTATGAAGCCCACCTCTGCATGTGCAGTGCCCTCCAGGCATAGAAATCCTCATCTGGACTCAATGACCCTCTTAGCCAGGTGCTGCTTGCCTGTGGAGCCCTTAGCAACCTGGAGCTCAAAGCACAGGAAAGAAAACATACTTATTTACTGCTAAGGAGTCCAGGATCTCTGGGAAACCCATGACTACAGCTGTAACAACACAGATGTTTAGCTCATAATGGGATTTTATTTAGACAAATGGATGGAAATGGTCCTGTGCTGAACCGAACAGATGCATCTAACTGTAATGTTGATGGCTCAGCAGTGGCCTGAGCAGTAGTGGTTGCTTGCTCTTGGGATCATAGAGCCTGAAGGGTGCTGTGGTCACTATGCTCAGCCCTAAGAGAGAGTACTATGCATTACCAGTAGAGTAGAAAAATATTCAGATTCAAAACTCCAGTTTCTACTGAAATGCACCACTGTAGAAAAAAGTGCTAAATGGAGCCATTGTTAGGTTATAGGTGACTTCAAAAACCATAGGGTTGGACATTCACAAGCCCCAGGGGATGATGTTATAATATCCAACCAAATATGGGGTTTCTTGCTGTCATTACCTGAGCTGACATCACTATCAGAAACTGTCAAAACCAGCATGATTGGTAGAAAGAGAAGGTCTGGGCTGACCTGAGAGCCTTGCTCACACACACCCCTCACCCCAAGACTTAGAGTTGTGTTTTCATTGGCTCCACCTCCTCATGCCTTCCTCAGAGTCAGGGCCTCTGGGGTAGGAGAAATTGAGGGAAACTATGGCTGTTAGGCCCCAGAAATATAATGACTGAACTGGGACAAGATGTCTTGAGTTCCCACACATATAGGTGAGGAAACAAGAGGCCTTGGAAGGTAATACTAAGGCTTCTGCATAGGATTTGGATTCACAAAGATGAGTGAGGGTTTATGTGATTCTGAGACTGGACACACAGCCTATGAATTGCTCTGAAGAGCTGACTGGGAATGAGACCAGCCAGGAGGACAATATATTATGTGTAGCCTATATGTCCAAAAGAACCACTGAATGGTTTTCTAAATGTCAGTCAAAACACCAGTGGAAATGTCACCCAATGACCATAAGCTCAGCAATCATGCCAGGATGTTAACTAGTCTGTAGAGCTGATAATGGTCAGCCCTGATTAAAATTTCTGGTTATGAGGCCAAACAGACTATGTCAGATATTCAAGGTCAGCTTTACCACATGCTTGGGTAGTTTTTTGTTCTTTATAGCATGCTGGGGGAGTGGGGGAAACTCTGCCAATTGTGAATCATTAGCTACAAAAAAAAAAAAGGACAAGATAGGTAAGGTGGCCTAGCCTACAATCCCAGCAGTCAGGGGCGGGATGAGGCAGGAGGATCTCAAGTTCAAGGTCAGTTTGGGCTACATAGTGAAGCCAGTCTGGGCAACAAAGAGAGTCTGTTTTTCTCTCTCAGAATAAAATTAGAAGGGCAGGAAATGTAGCTCTATCATATAGCACTTGCCTGGTTCAATACCCAATTCTGGGAGTGAGGGCAGGGATAGAGTTACCAACTGTATAACACACTGTTTATTTCTGTTGACCCTGGGCTCCTCCTCTTCATAACATTTTCCTTAATGGGGTTGTTACTCCTGTGTCTCCAGTGAAAACTTGTGAAGGACAGAGGCATTGAAGGCTCCTGTTTGCTATGGGAGCCATCCTGAGAACGCCGTAGGTGCTCACTAAGAACGGATTAGTGAAACTTCCCAGCTGACCTTTTCCCATGCCCAGAGCCATGATGATGAAGCATCTGTCATTGTGCTGAAGAAGAGGGTACTTTTCTAGATATTTCTAGTTCATGTAACTGAAAAACAGCTTTTACGAATCACCTGTTAACTTGCAGATGGCTGTCCTTATTTAAAGTGAGGAATGTCAGCTTTCCCGTTTATAAATTCTATACTTCTCTGAAAAAAAAAATAAATGCATGTATAAAGACTGAATCTCCCAGTACACTAGACACCTAGCTGCTCACAGTCAGAGGCAGAAATGTGGAGGGATGAGGCCTGGTTCAGTTAAATGGCTCCTAGGTGGAGCTAGTATGCAGTTAAAGGGATTTAATTAACTATGTGGTCAGAGAAGTGTCTTGGGTGACAATGTCCTCTGCTGTGGGATCAGGAGAGAGGTCAGAGGCCAGCAAGACTTGCATTCTGGTTGCCTGGCTTTAGAAACTGACCAGCTTTCTCAAGGGCAGCGCTTACCATCGTTACCACTTCCCAAACCAAGCTGCACACAGGAGGAAGTACCGTGCAGGAAGCTGATGTGGCTGAGAACAAGATCTGTACAAACAGGCGCATTTCCAACAGGAGGTAGGTCTGCTTCAGTGTTCTTTGACATTCACAAGCCTGCTCATGAGCTTGTCCTTGGCCGGAGCACAGCAACAAACAGCAAGCGTCTCTTCAGTCACAGGCTTCTGAGAACTACTGCAGCATCAGAGAGGACCCTCACAGCCACAGAGACGTATGAAACACACCCCAAGTCCACACAGGTGGTTCAGAATCCCCCCTCAGAAGGACCTGCTAAATCCCTCCTCTGTGCATATGACTTTAAAAGCTCAGTGGTGTTCACAGAGGATGAATGGCCAGGTCACAGGCCACCCATAGTGACTGAAACCTCGTGCTTATGAGGTACATCACAGCATGCACATTTTCATAAAATTAATTAACCCTCAAAGCAACCCCATGAAGTGCTTATGATAAGAAAATTTAAAATAACTTTATTTGAATTCTGTGATTTTATATGCTAACCACTGAGGAAATGTCCGAAGCGGACTTTGGTTAAGAAGATGACGGATTGGCACCGGAAAACAGAAGGGCTGTATCTACGTACACATTTCATTAGAAAAGGGAAAAGCAACAGAACAGGAGTAATGGGAGGGAACAGTGAGTGTCCTGCCCACCATCTACAGATGTTGACCCTCATCCCTGCTTGAAGACTCTACCCCTTACTGGAAACTTGTACAATTCAGGAATCACTATCATGAGGTATATGTATCCTCATTTCAACTAAGCAGAAGACCCTAAAACTTAGTCTAAATCATTTGCACTTCCAAAAAGAACAGTCTTCCGGAACTCACCTGACCATCACCCCCACTCCTACCATCATCAGCAACACTGTAACCATCACCATTATCTTCAACATCACTACTTCAACATTGCAATAAGCACCATTTTATCCTTAACATCATGATCACTATCTTACCATTCATACCATTCTCATTGTTATAACCATCATGACCATACTCACCACCATCACCATGGTTACTGTTTGTGTCATGAAATCACCATCAACAATATCATCACCATCATCACCACCACCATTATCACTACCACCATTATCATCATCGTCATCATCACAACTGTGTTCACTTTGTTGAGCTGAGTTTCTGGGTGCCAACTTCACTCTATTTGACTATGTAGTTTTATTCTGATTTAATACCCATCACTAGATACTTCTGTGTGTCTCAGGGAAAACACTTAAGCTTCTATGAGTAGAGAGTGAATCAGAAATTCAACTATTCACATTCTACTCGTTGAAAATATTAATAGTGACTGCCTACATGTGTCTAGCAGCTATTTTTCAATCATCATGAACTGTATCTGAGTCATCCTGGACTTGATGAAATCAGAGGTAGACACTATCATGATTGTTTCATGGACATGGAAACTGACATTTTAAAAAGATGGCCAGACCTGTGAGCCAGAGCCTCTTTTCCCACCTCTTCCCTTCCCAGTCCTCCTACTAAGTCTTGCCCATCACCTTATCTCTCCCCAGAAGATTGGCCTGAATCACTGAACCAGCCTCTTGGCTATGCAGCTGTCCTCATTTTCCCAGCCACCTCAGCCCCAGCTCCTTGTGACATCTGAAGGGAAGAAGATCTCTCTTCTCTCTCTGCCTCCATTCATCTGCTCTCGCTAGTCCTCATGGGATTGTAGCTCCCCACAGCACCTGCACTGAAGGCCCAAACCTGGACTCACTCAAGCCCTCATAGATCTTTAAGTCTAAATTCCTTGAGAGACAGAGCCCCACCTTCACGTTTTTCTACCACACCAGCCAGATGGTCCTCAAAATGTCGTGAGGGGCACGTGGTGGTTGATAATTGCTGTGCTGGAGTCATCACCTTTAGGTCTTGGAAGAGCTCAAAGAGGAACAGGCTTATCTAGAAGCACAACCCATTGCTAATGAGCCTCATTTTGTTAAGACAATCACGAAGAGTAACAGAAACACGTTTACTGAGATAGCATATTTCTGGAAAGATGACTAAGCTAGAATACTTTCTAAGTGGACTGAAGAAGAGCCACTGTTTAAATACTGTGGCTAAAGCTACTTTGAAAAGAAAAGAAGCAGCTAGTGAATTCCATGGGATTTCCATGTTTTAAAACAATGGTTCTTTAAAATAAAAAAATAAAAAGAATGATATTAGAGTATAATAATACATAGAGAATAATACAGACATGGACAAAACCTTCAGCCTATTACACATCAAAAATACTTGTGGGAACTGCCTCCTTCAAGGTGCCTTTGGACTGGTGTCCTCCAGCTTTATCATCATAAATAAAACAGCCTCAGCTTCAACTTTTCATTTTTAGTGATTTACTAGGCAAAAATCTCCATTGGAACCCTCTGCGAACTTCTCTGGTTACTGTTGGAGTCCCAGCCGTGTTCCAGGGAGGCTCTCAAGACACTCCTCTGGAATCTTTCTTTTAAGCACTCCAAGACTCATACCCTCTCAACTTATCTGCAGTGGCTTCCAGAGTTCTGAGAACTGCACACCCTCCAAGGTACCAGGTCCTCACAGCCATCCCTTCTCTGTGGCAGGGTTGCAGGATCAGCAGAACCTGCTTTCTCTAGAGAAGGGCCAGGTTCAATTCAGGCCCAGGTCACTCCATCCCTTCTGCTAGCTCACCCTACCTGTTCCCCATCCAGGACTTGCTGAGCGTACTGGAAACTATGCCCTCAGCCCACTGTGCACACACACAAGCATGAGAATGCAAGCAGCCATCTGTAGTACCAGAATCTCCAGCTCCATCATTTTGGTACCAGTTATGCGGGATCCTTGTCTTCACCACTGTCTCCCTTGTAGTCCTTCACCTACCCGCTGTTCTTCCAGATGTCCCCTCTGCACAGGCATAGGAAGCACGTGCCCAAGACCATGTGACTAACTCAACCTGGTATGAGGTGCCAGCACACCACAGGGGCTGGGGTGGCCTGGATGCTTGTGTCTCATTACCTTCTGACTAACAGAAACAATGCCTGGCTTCCTAAGCATGCCAGAGAAACCAGAGGCTATCAATGCTACAGTGTGTGATGTGAGATGAAGGCGGGTGTGTGTGTGTATATGTGTGTGTGTGTGTGGTGTGTGTGAATGCTGCCCTGCCTGGTCCCGCAGAGCTCTGAGCTTGGCAGTTAATGCTCAAGGGTGAGACTTTGCTGGAGATGTGTGGTTCCTTTACTCCACCCATGTGAGAACCAGTATTAGAAAGACACAGTCTGCTCCCCAGCCACTGCTCTATTCTGGTTAGGGTTAGACATGTACAGTGTGTGGAGCCCCTTACTGTCTACCTTGTGTTAGGAGCACTAAGGACCTTTCTGTAGTAACTGCAAGTAAAGATTGCCGTCTGCTTCACAGATCTGAATTCCCATAGAACAGGATTTCCTCCATTGTGCTTTCCTGGCAGACACCTGCCCCTCCCTCTGGCATTCAATGACGCACAGCGCTGATTATAAAGTGTCCCAGCTGGTAGCAAGTTCACTTCATCTTTCTACGAGCACGCTTTTTATTCAGTTCACATAGGAATCCAATTAGCATATCATTGTGACTGATTAAATATGCCTCATGTAAATTTACACGTCAAAACACACACTGTACTTAAACAAGCAGGCCTGGCTGGCGCATCTGTAATGGCTCTGTAAGCTCATCCAGCACCAGCACAAAAGCCTGGATGGAAATGTACGGCAACTACCTGATGGCATTGGGCGTGGGAGGCAGGGGGCTCATGCTTGAGGGATGGTGGATATAGACATTTGTCTCTCTTTGTCTCCGGTGAGAAGCTATTGACAAGGGAGGCCATCTGCGCAGGAGGCTGCCACGTCCAATTAGCTCATCAGGTGACGGAAATTTGGCCTCTGCTCCAGAAAGTCCCTGTGCACCCAAGTCGAGACTGTTTCAAAGCGATTGCATTATCTTAGACAGCAGGATTAAATTAATATGGCAAAGACTGCTACTGGAGGAAATTTTTTTTTTCAAAATGCGTGTTAATGTTTATTATGCATGGCATTATCAGGAGTGGTCTTCTTTGACACGCTATTTAATTCATCCTTCATTCAAACCTCTCTTTAGAAAAGAGCAAAAGACCCACCTATGAATATTGGATTGGGAAAGTTAAAGAAAAATAGAAAGCTTTAATTGGATTTCTTAGAAAGCAGTGACTATGACTTTATGGATGACTTCATGGGATGTGAACATCTACAGCCTCTGCAATGGCCTCCAGGGGAAGCAAAGGTTTCCTGCTCATCAGTACTCTGTCCTTGCATGTGCTCGCTTGCATGTGACAAGTGGCAGTCATTCGCCACCTTTTGAGCCCTCCACTTTCCCTGAGGCCATGATGTGCTTGGCTATTTACATTAAGAAAGACTCACAGGGTTTTGTGCACATTTTTGCCTGAAGAGACTTAGATCTGCATCTCAACTGGGCTCCATCCCTGTGTTATCTTCCTGGGAACAGCAGAAGACTCCACCCTACCTGGATCCCAAGCCAATCCCTCCAGCTCCTACAAACTAGTCTACTGGCTACTGTGCACACCAAAACCTCTTAGAGGGGGTTATCTTCTCCATCTCTAGTGGTGTCAGTATAAGTGGGTTACATTAACTCAGCTGTGATGGTTTTGAGTCTGGGAGACCTGCTGGTACCCATGAAGGATATTCAAAGGCAAACCTTGCACTACCAAATGCCAAAATGGGATTAAAAAGCAAAGGAAACTATACAAAACCCTTTCAACTAGAGTAGACAGGAACAAGAAACTGACAGGACATGGAGATCCTGCAGCCGAGTCCAGGTGGGTTGCTGCAGCGGAGGCACCTCTCGCCATTCAGCAGAGAAGAGAAAAGACAGGAGCAGTGTATTTGATAGGTAGAAAAGACATTTAAGACCAACTTGAGCATCTCCTATCAAATGTGAGCCATCCTGAGGAGGGACAGATATCATGCAAAATGAAAAGACATCTTTTCCTGGTGTGTTTTATTGAAACACACTAAAGGGATTAAACTTGTTTAAAGCAGTAAAAGAAAAGCATTTAACCATAATAGGCATGTTCCAGAGAGATGCATACAAATGTGCTTCCTTTCATTTAACTACTGTTCAAACCCACTGTGGGAGATTTAGGGGAGCCCTGTAGCTAGCTACTGGGTTCCTACAAAGAGGAATCCTTCTGAACACATTTGGGTGGAAACTAATACTCCATTTCCAGGTCAGTGTTTAGAGTACAGGTATAGTACATGGTGTAACAGGGCAGCTGCTTGCCTCCTTCCAGGATTGTGGCTGCACGGGTTCACCCCAAGTCCAGCAGTGGGCTGAGGAGATGCTGGAAGGCTGTCCTCCTACACAGCCTGGCCACTCTTCCTCCTGTGTGAGTACAGACAGGCAGCTTAGGAGCCCGGAGCCTGCTGCTCTTGCCTTTTATCCTTCTCTGGTCCTTCTTTCTAATCTCTCATCTCCTAGGCACCTTCTGACTACCCCACAAGCTGGCCCAGGGCGAAATTATGGCTTCCAGGCTTATGCCTTTTTGCTCCACCCCAGTCACTCTCTGCTACAGTTATGTCAATTCTCAGAGTCCAGTTCTATACCACTTGCCCTCAGATTCCCTCACCTCTGGGGTGTAGTCACTGCTTCTTGAGTTTTCATATTATTTCAGGCATAAGTGGATGTTCTTGTTCAAGAGAGCTGGCAATTGTAGAGATAACTCTGTGTTCACATTCAACAGAGCTTCCTTTAGATCTCTAAGCTCCACCCCACAGTTACCTGGCAACAGCCAGGTATGACTGACTCACTATAAAAGGGGCTGCTTGCCCCCTCCTTGCTCTCTTGCTCTTGCCTTCCTGCTCCCCCCCTTTCTCCCCATTCTCTTCCCCCCTCTCTCCACAGGCTCATGGCTGGCCTCTACTCCTCTACCTCTCTCTCTCTCTCTCTCTCTCTCTCTCTCTCTCTCTCTCTCTGCTCGTATTACCCTCTTAACTCCCTTCCCCATGCCCTGAATAAACTCTATTCTATACTATACCATTCTGTGGCTGGTCTCTCAGGGGGAAGGGATGCCTCAGCATGGGCCCGCAGAGGCACCCTTACACCTCACCACATCTCCATAGAACATATACCCCCCCTCTTTATCTTTTTATAAGCACATCAAGATCTATATGTGTGTTCGGTTCAAAGCTCCACATTCTGCCCAGTACTGCCTGGTGCGTTCTCCATGCATCACAGAGGTATGATTTGAAATTCAGGAAAACCCGGCACCCTTGTCCCCACTGGGAAGGCATGGGAGGGTCATGCAATTTACCTCCTTACTCTAGCATCACCATAGATCTGAGACTTAAAACAGTCAGGGAGATCACAAGACAATGGCCTGCAACTCCACAACAGCAAGCTCCAGATCCATACTTGGTCTACGTGAGAGAAACAAAGCTGACCTCTAATTATCACCTGACAGCCAGTGTGACAGCCAGTGTGACAGCCAGTGTGGGTGACAGCCAGTGTGACAGCCAGTGTGGGTGACAGGTGTCGAGGCACTATCAAGGCACCTGCAACTCTGCAACCGGCTGAGAAAATGTAGGGCTCACACAGACAATCTAGAGCAACAATTTTCTTGTAAGGTAAACAGTGACAAAAGCTGCCTTTCCAAAGCCACAGCAAAGATTCGTGAGTCACCAGTGTGAGAGGTCATGGGTCCCTAGGGACCCTGCACTGAAAATTACAATCCTTAAGGTCTTCATAGAATCTACCTAAACTGCTGCTCTGAACTGTTAACTTCTTCAGCTTCTATGGCAGTGTCTAAATCATACACATACCCCTGTAGTACCAAAAAGGATCACTCCTTCCAAAGACACTGTTAAAAATAAATTCTAGTAGAGACTATCACACCATCCAGGAACAAATGCTGACCTCTTCCCCATGTTTCTTTCTATCTTATTTACATAGCTACATTGTAAATTCTCAGTACATGAGAATTTTCTTACTGAAGTCATGAAAAGGAATACTTTGTAATAAGTTATGTGTCATGGTTAGAAAAGAAACAGTGACCTGATGTGGTAGGTCAAGTATCCCTGTAGCCAGAAGAGCTGGGGACACCTAATTGCTTCTGTAGCAACTTGTGTAGTATCTGCCCCTAGCTACATGTCTTGCCAATGATACTGGATGGATGAGGGTCTGGGGGGGGGGGAAGGAATCATGCTGGATGGGGTAATGAGGAATGGGGTAGCAGGCTAGCACTTTGTAAAGAAAATGGAAGTCTGAGATAAAGGGACAGATCTCATATGGCCACATTCTTATTCCAGGGCCTGTTGGCATTCCTTCTAGTTTCCCACCACCCACAGTTTCCTGGCAACAACCAGGTGTGCCTGACTCACTATAAAAGGGGCTACTTGCCCCTCTTTGCTCTCTTGTTCTCTTCTTTTCTCCTCTTGACCTTGCTTTCTTACCTTCTTCCCTGTCTCTCCTCATTCCCCCTTATCCCTCTCTCTCCACATGCTCATGGCCAGCCTCTATTCCTCTTCTCTCTCTCTCTCTCTCTCTCTCTCTTTCTCTCTCTCTCTCTTTGTCTCTAATACCCTCTCAACTACCCTCCCCATGCCCTAAATAAACTCTACTCTATTCTATACTATACGATCATATGGCTGGTACATCAGGGGGAAGGGATGCCACAGCATGGGCCCTCAGAGGCACCCCCTTCCCCCACACCATACTGTGCCTCCACCAAACATATCCCTGGCTTCTTTTCTTTTTATAAAACACAACAGGACCTGTGTCAACCATGATGATTTTCAGCTCACTTATTCCTCCCATTACCATTCAGGATGACAAGCATCTTATTCACCTTACAGAAGGAGTGGGGGCTGAAGAGCATGGATGTTCTGGCTTTGCTGCAATATGGCCCACAGTCACCTGCTGCTTGTGGCTGGATAAAAAGGAAGGAAACACAGCTACCATCATTGTTCATGAACCAAATGGTGTGCACTGTCACACCAGGGCAGATGCTAAACATGTAGGTCCTCCCAGGGCTTTCTCTGTGACTCTTCTTCCTGTAAGAACACCAGCCACACTGAGTGAGGACTCCGTTCTCTGAGCTCAATCTAATTGTATGATACTTTCCAGTGTTTCCAGATGAGGTCACAATCATAGGTCAGGGATGAGGATCCTGACATGGCTTCTTAGGGACATGTTTCACCCACAGGCAATACTGGCTGTTATCATAGAACATTGTGTACATATTCCTTCCATGTTATTTTCGATATTTTCTATGTGTGAGAACTGATAGGATTTTCAAAGCAAAGAAGAGTAGGAAAGGGGGCTGGATCAACCTTGTTAAGAAAGGCTGACACGGGAGAGAAGACAGGCCTTTAGAAGCATTTTGCTTGAATAACATGTTTTGCGTATTGTCGTTTTACTGAGCAGGCTTGCATGAAGGCTGAACTCCCAGCTCTGTGTTTATAACCTGCTTTTCTTTCTGAACACTCTATCAATCTGACATTTCCCTAAATCAAACCGACCTTCCACAATGTAGCATGAATCATAGTGGTCTCATCACGCTGACTAGAGAGCACTCTCCCCACTCTGGGACAGGATGACAGCTTCCCTGTCACTCACGGCTCCCCTTGGCGCAGCATGGCTGAGCTGGGTGGGCAGAGTTGGTCACAGTTGCCCATGGCATCACATCACAAATTAGAGTGAGGAAGCTGCCCCAGCTACTCCACTCAGAGGACATGTTGTCTGCCTATGCAATTACCCATGTGCTCAGCTGACCCAAGAACCACTTAAGCACAAGAAAAAATGGATGTGGATGTAAGGATGAAGCCAAGGTCATGCCCCCACATAGTTCACAGTGCCTAGCTCTGATTCCCACTGAGTACTTACTAGGGATGAGCCGCTACATGCCTCCTAGGGTGCCACACAGGACCCCTGCAGTGAGACCCTCTGCAGAGAGGGAACTGATACCACCTTCATCAAGCTCACTGGCATCTCTAGGAGAACAACAACTGCCACCGTAGCTCAGGGCTGCAGTGTGATCAGAGGGCACAGTGATATCCAGAATTGCACCTGTCTCCTGTAAACTCAGGAGAAGCCCAGAGCCAGAGGTGGAAAGTGAGAGCTGACACACCTGGGCCACATGCTACTTACTGTGGTGGCAGTGGGTGTCTCCTTGGTAATAGCACTTGTATGTCAGAACATGTAGGGGGCAAACAGTCCTGGTGCACACAGATAAGCACGGGAGAGGCCAGGAGGGGGTTAAACATGCAGCTTTTCTCTCCAAAGGGAGAAGATATTTGGCTTTTCTCCTGGAATGCTTGGGGAGATGTACTTTACAACCTGGTGATCCTTTGCTACCTGTTGAGACAGGTTTTGTAGTATTCTCCAGAACAGTATGTTTGTTCATCTAAGATCGCTCTGCTCCAAACCTTGAACATTACTTCTAAGCCATAAAACTTATCCTTATGAGTGATGTCACTCATCCTTTACAACAGCCTAAGTGACTTGTTATCTTAGGGCCAGGCCAAGCCTGACTCCCACAGGCATTACGTTTACCTCAGTCATTCTCCCTAGACCTTTATCTTCATCATTGTTTCTAAGTCAAAAGAACCCATCCTTATGGAAGAAGCTATATGTGCTTTGTAAAGAGCTTCAATGTAAACATGTCTTAAGTTTTGTTTTATTCATGGGACTGAGTTAATTGTTATCAGAAACTTTCTTTTTCCTCAAAACTGTGCTGAGCTTAAATATTGCTACAATACATGAACCGGTGTCAGAATCTTGAGGCTTTTGGCCAGCACTGGTACCTAAGTCAGTCTGAAACAAGTTTTACTCTTTTTTCTTCATGGTCTGTTTCCCTGGCATCCAGAAAGCCTGCACCTCTACTCCAAGAACATATCACTATAGATACACTTGACTTTTGAGGGGTCATACCTGAGGGCTTGGAGCTGCGTCTCAATGAGAGTCTGTTAACCTGTCATTACATCATAATACAAAGGTTTGTAAGCCTATCAGAGCATAAGCCAGCCAACCATAGAGTGTTTCCATGCAGAAGTGACCAACTCCACTTTTCTTGACAAGCAGAAATGGTAACTAATGACCCAATGTGAAAATGTGACAATCTAAGATGACAGATGCTCCCAGCTAGAAGAAGGACACATCCCACACTGTGACACACTCAGAGAAGGCAGAGCTGAGTATGAACAGTCATTGTTCCCATGGCTGAGAGCTCCGAACAGGGATTGAAGGCTTGTCCCCTGCTCAGATGTGGTAACCATGATGGAGCTACAAAGATAGCCAGCCAAATGTGAAAGCTGCAGTGATGGCTCCAGGCACCAAGCCTTTGGCTAGCAGAGAGTCTTCGTTGACCCTACACGAGGGAGGGCTATCACCCTACCTATGGTGGAGAAAAATAAGTCTGGGTAAAGCATCCAACTTACTCAAATCTTTATGTGCATAAGAGATGAGGATCCAATCTGTATCCTACCTGACTCTAGTCTGTGCTAAAGGCATAGATCCTCTTCCTGCCTCTATACCCTGAGACCTTGTATGTATGACTAGAAACATATCAGAAGAGAGTGCAGACAACCCTGGAAGGTAACCATGATGACATTAACACAATGACTATTGTGCATGCTTGAATACACATCCATAGGAAACTTGATCCATAGACATTCTCAGCTGGGCACATACGTAGGATTGTTTAGGGTTAACCTCAGTGCAGACCCATTGGTTAAGCTGGCTTCAAATGGAAACCATCTTTCCCCTGATACTGGTCATACACTCATTCTTTATGAGTTCTGAGGAGTTTGTGTGGCTTCTCAACAGACCCATTTATGCCCTTTCTAAATAAAGAGAGCAGACTCCCACAGCCTGAGGCTCCACCACCCTGTGTTCATTAGTGAGCAGCATGTGTCAGGACACAATATCAGGAGCCTACATACTCAGAAGCCAAGTCTCTGACTGAGCCTAAACTTCCATGGAAAACAGAAAGACCACAGTGAATTTATCAGTGTCACTGAAAAGAGACAAAGGCAGCAAGCTTAGGGGCCTATCCTCACTCAATTCAAACCAGAAAGTGTACAAAGTGAGCCAAACTATAAGCACAGAGCCTAGAATAGCCTCACACACACTAGCATTTGGCAAGGATATACCTCAGAACTCATATGTATGGACAGCCAGGATAGAGTTGTCAAGAGTCAGGAGCAGGGTGGTCCCATACGACATTAACAGGGGTTATAAAAGTCTTTGTACCAGTTTCCAGAGACACCAAAGGCAGCCAGCTAAGAGACTACAGTGCTATTGTTCCTGGATGGGTGCTGTATTGGGCAGTGTTTCTTGTGGCGGCTCTCTGCCCAAGCTGGACTTTAAGAGTATAGATATGTAGGCCCTGCAGAATTCATGGTGCTAATGTTTCTTTTCTTTTCTTTTCTTTTTCTTTTTTTCTGTTTTGCACATCATTTTCTTCCTCTGCATGACCTGACGTTTTGGCTCAGTAATTTCTACAAGTTCATCAGCTAGAATATACTTGACACTTGTTTGGAAATGGGAAAGGTCAATGTCCTATGAACATAGAACTGACTCCAGCTTAGCTGCCCTCTCCCATTCCCTCACGGGGCCAGAGGGGGCAGACTTTCTCAGAATATGCATGGCTGCTGCTGACCCAGGGTGTGGTGGTTGGAATAAGAATGTCCACCACAGGCTCATATATATGAGTACTTAGTCTTTAGGGAGTAGCACTATTTGAAAAGATTATAAGGATTAGGAGATGTGGCTTTGTTTGAAGAAATTGTGTCACTGGGAGTGGGTTTTGAGGTTTCAAATGCTCATGCCAGGCCTAGTCTCTCACTTTCTGCTTGTGGATCAGGTTATAGTTCTCAGCTACTTCTCCTACACCACTCCTGCCTATTGCCATGATGATAATGAACCAAGTCTCTGAAACTGTTGGCAAGCACCAATTAAAGTTTACTTTCACAAGAGTTGCCTTGGTCATGATTTCTCTTCATGGCAGAACAGTGGCCAATGGTTAGTAGATCACTGGGGAAAGGCTGAGCAATGGACCAAGAGCTATTCTACTTCCTACTCAAAATGGGTTCTGGGGTTTTCCCAGGAGTCTGTGTACCATGATGCACACATGCAACAAAGGGCTAAGTTGGGGAAAAGGAGGAAACATAGGAAAAAAAATTATACACACTCACCAGCATACTCTCCCATGTGACAGGCTATGAAGTAAGTACAAGCTTGTGTGTAAGCCTGCTGGCCGTCAAGAACAAGAGGAAAGCTGATGAGGAAAGGCTTTCTCTTTATCACATTGTCATCTGCAGCCACCCAAGATCCAAAATTTCAAAGAGCTTTCGACTGGCAAATGGGAGGATCACATACATAGGTGCCCATGAGCCTCCTCCTGGTGTCTATCCCTTCACAAAAGCCAAGGAAATCCACAGGAATCAGTGCAAAGCTTGGGTTATTTCCAGAATGAGAAGACTGGACACAGATTTCCAAAGAAGTCATTGAGCCCTGACACAGAAAAGCTGAGAGGTGGGGTAGTGTGCAGGTGGACACATCTGATAGTGCTTGGAGATAGTGTGGTCTGGGGTTTGTAAGAGACTCGGAGTCAGATCAAGCTGCCTGCCTTTGGGGATTTGTTTTTGCAGAAAGTGGATGGTAAGTCAAATTACTAACAGGAGGCTCAGAACTATGTTACCCATTCAGTCTCAGGATAATAAAGTCAAACATCCATGAGGACCTTCAACAAAAAACATAGTCTGGATTTAATTACAGATAAAAGAAATCTGACTTCTATTAAAATAAGAGCAATTGCATATAAAAATGGAAATCACCTCGTGCATGGAAATGTCATTGTCGTGGTGTGCATTGTCTTAGAGTAAGAAAACCAGGAGGCCTTTTGGCTCCTGAAAGCCTTTCCTTCAGACAAGGCGGAATGAGCTCTCACCGAAAGGATTGCTGGGAAAATAGCCTGCTGAAGCTTTCTAACCTTAGTAGATGCAGACTTTTCCTCTGCTGCCTCTGTTTATGTATAAGTCCCATGCTACTCCAGTGGCATGAGAGCAGGAGAGCCTGCTCTGCCTCTTGCCTGCTGAGGCATTGGGCAAGCAAGCTAGCTGGGGCAGCATTGGGCAAGCTAGCTGGGGCAGCACTGGACAGCTCACCCAAGTCATGTGGGTACAGGAGAGCTGGTGGGATGACCAGCTCTGCTACCACCCTGGCCCAGATTCAGGGCTTTGAGTTGACCCATCCAACATCTACCCCATCTATGAACTGCTGGATCATGTGGAAGAGCCTGTCCTACAGATCCAAAGCTGCAGGTCTTCCATGACACAGATCAACAACAGAATATCTGAGAGGAGTCCCAGTGAGGATCAAGTATTGATAGTGTAGCAGAAGTCAGAGGCCTAGAGCCAGACCAATGATTCATTTCAATGAAATTTGAAAAATAAAAAAGTGTGAGCCGGGCGTGGTGGCGCACGCCTTTAATCCCAGCACTCGGGAGGCAGAGGCAGGCGGATTTCTGAGTTCGAGGCCAGCCTGGTCTACAAAGTGAGTTCCAGGACAGCCAGGGCTACACAGAGAAACCCTGTCTCGAAAAACCAAAAAAAAAAAAAAAAAAAAAAGTGTGGACAATAGGGTATACTGTGGAACATATTTGTGACACACTACAGTTACCATAATGAGATTTTTTTTTTTTTTTTTGCATTTGTCAGAGAGGTTGCAAGGGCAGAGGGTAAGTACAAAGGGATGGGAAGATGAGTGAGATTGGGGTGAATGATGTGAAATTCACACAAAAAAAATCAAAAAAAGTTAAACAAAAACAAAGTAAGTCCAAGAACTCAGTAATTGTTCAGTTCACAGAGTTAGATGTCTCTGTTGGTCTTCAGTTTATGCCAGAATCCTGAAGAAGTAGCCACTAACTCCAATGAAGGAATGGACTTGCCATGGAGGGTGAGAGCAGGCAGAGAGAGAGAGAGACAGAGAGAGAGACAGAGAGAGACTTATACAGCTTTATATAGGCTTCCAGTAGAAGGTGTGTCTCAGATTAGAGATGGATATTCTCACCTGAAAAGATCTGGATTAAGGATATGTCTTTCCACCTCAATGAAATAGATTGTCCTGCTTCAAATTAAGCAAAAATCCCTCCCCGGTGTGCTGAGCCATTTGAGGGTGGGGGGGGGGGGAGAGGCTGGTCAGTTCTAGATGTAGTCAAGTAAACAACCAAGAATAGATATCATCATTGTCTTATCTAATATAACCACTTCTCCCAATTGCTTCATTCTCTTATTATTTTACAACAGGAAGGCACCTTGTCTGTCTCTTTTACGTAGTGGGTGCTGAGTTCTGTATATGATCTGAGAGGTCTACCAGCTATTTTCCATGACTGGCCAGAAAGTAAATGTTCTGGGCTTCATGGACCCTTTAGCCCATAAATCTAAAAGCTCTGCCAAGAGCACAGCCCATGATAAGATATACAGCAAGTGTTGGGCCTGACTTCCTAAAGCAACAGCTGCCAGTAGAGCCCAAGAGCCCCAGATTGCTGTTCAGTTTTCTGGACAGAACACGGTGGAAATATGGGCCACAAAAAGCCGAGAGGTCAGGGAAACCCTCCTAACTGCATATCAGATTTCTTATGGAGTTGGATGAGAGAAGAGCTGGAGAAAAGAAGCAGCAGACAGAGAGGGAAGAGCAGATCTGAGGGCTGTGAAGACCACAGGAAGGGTGGATGCAAGGATGCATGGCTGTATTCATAAAGGGGCCACTGCGTGTCTTCGGGTAGAGGCAGCCATAGCAGAGCCCCTAGGCCAGCTACAGAGGATGAACTTCACCTTCCTGTTTTTCATGACTTCAGAGTAAAGCAGAAGGCCTCTCTGCAGGAGACCTCCAGAGGCTGGGCTCTGCCTCCCCAGTGGGGCCTTATTCTGTAGGTCCAAGGACAGCCTACATGTATATATGTCATTTGGGAAACTAGAAACCTCTGCAAAAGAGGTTATTACCTTCCAAGTAACCATGGAAGAGTGAACCCCAAAAGGAGGTGGATACATGTCCAATGTCAAAGCTCAAATGTTAAGAGCACCATCAGTCAATCAAATACAAACACCTGCTTCACTCTAACCAGAAACACCAAAGACTTCTTGAAGCAGGCAGCAGTCTGATCCAATCCTGAGCAGTGGTGGGAGGAGTCAAGAGCATCGGAGATGGGGATCATTTGTTTGTACCACTTTGTGTTCTGGGACTGAGCCTTGCAAATGCTTTCTCTAAAGGCCATGACTGAAAACCTGCTGCCTTTGCAAGTGTAATGAGACAAGGTGTTGATAAAGTGCAAACTGTCTTCAGGTCTAAAAAGAGTGACTGTACAGCCACTTTTAATCAGAGCCGGTGCACAGCACAGATTAGAACCATCCCTCTCTACTGCCCTTGGACAACATGATAATTCTGTGTGATGACACTGTCCTTGTCCATCTTCACAACCCTACACTTTGCATACTGCAAATTCTAGTGTCAACAGGCTCCGCCCATGAGGGAAGTCCAAGGAAAGGTCTCACTTTGGTATGTGATACAACTGGCCCACGCCGGTTAGTGAACACACATTGCCATTCTCCTAATCCCATTTGCACCGCAGTTCCCCCTCCTGTGAGGGGAGAACAGGAATGGATGGTCTCTCTATGATGATTTGCATTCTCTGACTCTAGATGTCCTGTGGGATACCAATGACAACCAACAGTTTCACCCAAGTCCTATAGAATTTAAATTGTGCTCTCAGGTCGGCTCCTTCCTAAATCACTCAGGACTGAAACGGTCTGTGAAGTGCTCATTTTGGTCCCATTTCAAAGAGAAGACACCTTTGAGCTTAAAAGGGACACACAGTGGCCAAAACATGGACTGATGCTTTGAATGGAGGTTCCAAATACTATTTCTTCCCCAGCTTCACCTTAGCAGCCTTAGTGGCCATGAAGCCACAGTAAGGACATCAAAGAGGGCTGAGAACAATGAGGCCAGTTTCCTTGTTCCTGGTCCATGAGACACATCTAGTTGCCATGGAGACCAGCATCTGCAGAACTCCCTAAAGAAGGCTTTTTACAGACACTGCTTCCCTCTGCTCGGAGACAGCCTGCTAACTGGGCTGAGGGGGTGGGGGAAGGGCTATAGGAAGGGACACCAGCTGAGGGGGCTACAGGAATGGGACTCTGACAGAGGGGTTTCAGGAAGGTAGCTCAAGCCGAGGGAGTGGAGTTAGTCTGAGGGAAGCTGCACAAAGGGCTCAAGGGGGAGGGTAGCAAGGGGACATGGTGAAACTCCAAGCTCTAAAGTAGGGAAGGTCTGTTGTCCTTAAAGTCCAACAGTCATCCATGTTGTGTCTGGGTAGCTCTCAGGCAGGGCTAGAACCATCACCCATGCAGTCCTTTTGTTCTATTGACCAGTTTGCATCTGACATCTTCAGAACGCAGCCACCTACAGTGTTGTCCTTGCCTGTGGGTTCAATAGGCCTGTACTGTCTCACTATACTCTTAAATTTCCTGGACCTTGCTCTGGGGCTATGTGGAACTCCAGCCTCACTATGCAAGTCAGCCATCATCCAAGAGTACACCATTACACTGTGTATTCCTGTCCCAGGAGGAAACAGTGGGCTAGTTTGCAGACAGAACTTCAGAAAGTGTATTGGGCCTTGAGCATACTCAACACAATATCAGTTTATGGCAGGATTGTTCACCTAGACTACTCTCCAAGTATCTCATCTCAGGAGCTAAACACCCTTACACTGTCCCTCATGCTCAGTAGCCCTTGTGCATCCCACCTGTTCTCAGTTCTCATACTTTCCCGAAGCCATATCTACCTCTTAACCCTAAGAACTGCCTTGGGTTAACCCCAGCTGTGCTGATCTGACCTGTTCTGGGTGAGCACTCACAGTGTTGAGGGTTAACATTGCTACAGACCTATTTAGCACACGCTCTTTCCCACAAGCCACACCTAAGATGACAGGATGGCGCTAGGCATCCGAGGATTAAGGAGAAGAGTTGGGCCATTCAGAGTTAGATAACCATATATGCAGAATCAACTATTTCCTCTCTACCCTGAGGTGGTCCCACATATCCTGGCCTGAAGTCAGGCAATGGCTCAGTGACAGTTGGAGATGAAACCACAAGCAGGCAGCTGTGCTCACAGGCCCTGCTGAGGCCATGGGTGAGCCCATGATGAGAGGCTTGGAGCTGAAGCCAGATTTCAGAGCAAGCTTCCTATTCTCCCTTCTCCTCATCTAGTTGCTATGGGAACTGGCATCTGTGGAATTCCCCAAAGGAGGCTTTTGACAGACATTGCTTTCCCCCTGCTCAGAGTCAGTCTGCTAAGCTGGCCTGAGATCTCTCTGCAAGATGACCTGGTGTATAGGCTCATACCCTGCCTTCCTCCCCAAATGTTTATCTTTGTACACACCTTCTTGACCTGGCTGTACAGGCCCATACCTTATCTTCCCCCCACCCCCAGAGCTTATCTTGAAGCTACTTATTAGATATGCAAAGTTACTCTGTAGTGCTCGACCCATTTCTGGAACAAGCTACTCCCACTTAGGTGTGAAGGCACTTTTATCACTAAGCCAAGAGGATAAAAGAATGCAGACACACCCTTTCTGTATTAACAGAAAATGAAGATCAGCCAGTGAAGACAAAGGTAGGGTACCTCAAATCTACAAAAGATAGGTTTACTCTGCTAAAGATGGTATGAGGTAAGAACCTCACAGAGTAAGGTAAGCAACCTTGAAGTTGCTGTTGTTGGTGAGGGTCCCTTCTACAGACACAGCCCCAGCCCCTTGGGAGCATCTTCTAGTCACTGTGTGCTGGCCATTGCCAGGAACCCTCCAATCAGGCATTCTCAAGTCTCTCTGTCTCTCTGTTTCTCTGACTCTGTTTCTATCTCTTGTCTCTCTCTGTCTCTCTCCTTCTCTCTGTATCTCTCTGTCTCTCTGTATCTCTCTGTCTCTCTCTCTCACGCGCGCGCACACACACACACACACACACACACACACACACACACACACCAAGGCCCTTAAGGTCATGGGAGTGAAGGGGAGACACCAACTGCTGATGAAGAGCAAGAAAGATGTTCAAAGAGAGCCAATTAACACCTACAAACAATCAAGGGGCCACAGAACACCACCTGCTTCTACCTGTCCATCTTCATCCTATCCTGGTGGTATTTTGACACCACAATTCTACACTGTTTATATGTGTGTAGCCTAAGGTTGTCGGGGAGGAATTCAGGCAAAGTCTTACAGTCACTACCCATCCTAGTGATAATTTGTACTATTTTGGTTTTTGGTTTTTTTTTTTTTTTAAGAGTTTATTTCATTTTATAGCTTGTAGTCTCCCATCCAGAGAAGTTGTTTACTGGCTTGCTTCTCATGGCTCGCTCAGCCTGCCTTCTTATATCATCCAGAACCTCCTGCCCAGGAGTGGCACCATTCACAGTGGGCTGGATCTATCCACATAAATCATTAATCAAGAAAATGTTTCATAGGCTTACCCACAGGCCAATCTGGTAGGAGTGTTTTCTCAATTGAGTGTTTCTCTTTCCAAATGATTCTAGCTGTGTCAAGTTGATTAAACACTAGCCAGCACACTGCCTCAGGCAGAGGCTGCCCAACACAGCAGCCCAAGCCTGCAGGGAGAATCTGATTCTCCATTCTGAGTCCCTGTTTACACATGTAACTGCAATAGTCAGCTTTCTGTGATTGTAATGAGTCAACTAAGGAGGAGGGCAGGTCTATTTTGGCTCACGGTTTCAGCAGGGTTGGTGTAAGGTTGTTTTGTCTGCTGCTATGGGCCTGGGGCAGCATACTCCATCATGGCAGGGGCACATGGCAGAGGGTACTATAGACTTCAAGGAATTTGGGAAATAAAAAGAGGAAGGGATCTGAGTCCTAATGTCACTTTCAATGATGTTTTGTGATTGGCCCAGCTTCCTTCCACTAGGGTCACCTCATGAAGATTCCACCATCTCCCACTACCAACAGAAGAGGAGACTAAGCTTCTGCACAAAGCTTTTGGGGGACACTCTATGTCTCCTCCCAGATCCATCCTCCATATTAACATGGGCAAAATCAACTTTCTATTTTGCTCAGTGCGTTTATCTCTAATTGTTAGCATTCTGTCTAAGCTCTGCCCCACAGTTACCTGGCAACAGCCAGGTGTACCTGACTATAAAAGGGGCTGCTTGCCCCCTCCTTGCTCTCTTGTTCCTCTCTTGCTCTTCTCTTCCTGCTCCTACCCTCTCTCCATTCCCTTCCCCCTTCTCTCTACATGTGCTCATAGCCGGCCTCTACTTCTCTCCCTCCTCTTCCTCCTCCTCTTCCTCCCCCCCCTCTCTCTTTCTCTCTCTCTGCCTTTCTCCACCTCTACTACCCTCTTAACCCCCCTCCCATGCCCTTACTAAACTCTCTTCTATACTATACTGTCATGTGACTGGTCCCTCAGGGGGAAGGAATGCCTCAGCATGGGCCCACAGAGATACCCCCTTCCCCCATACCTCACTACAGCTCCATAGAACACATACCCCTCTCTTTATCTTTTTATGAACACATCACTAAGCACTTCCTGTCTCAACCATGACAGACACCCACTTAGGTACAAATGAGGAGAGCAGCGTTGGACTTGAACCTGCCCTTGAACTGCTTGCTGTCATACACTGAGATCTCTGACCTCTACCATATGGTCCCCTCCCTTCATCTTGCTGCCACTGTCCGCAGTTCTCTCCAATGTCATTTTCCTCATCCACATCACTGTCCTCTTCCATGTGATCATCTTCATCCACAGAGCCACTCCCTTCCACATCAGTGACCACACCCATGCCACCTCCCTTGCTCCTAGCCCAGTCCTCATCCAGAGCACTTCATCTGCCTTCTCTTCCCCTTCATCTTCTTCATCTTACCCCCAGTAGATGGCCCTTCACATCTTACATATCTCAATGTGAATCAAAAAAAAAAAAAAGGAATTAAAAATACAAGTCAGACTGTATCACTCTGCTTTAAAATCCTTTAGTGGTTATGGTTAAAATAATTTTATCTTGCCTTTGAATTGTTTCCTCCTGAGACAGTGGGGAATAGGCAGCTCCTAAGTAGGCAGTCAGTAAACGAGCCCAGCACATACCTAGTGGCTATTACTCACTGTAGCTTCCTGAGGTAGAATTAGGAACTTTGGTAGGAAGAGTCTATCCTCAGGCCATGAGGCTTGGTAGCATATTCTGGTGACTATGGCTAATCTAATGGCAGTTCACTGAGTGGAGTCTCCATAGAGAAGAGGAAACAGAGGCACTGCCCTCTTCAAGATGAGTAAACCTTTTGTTTTTGAAAAGAGGAATATAAAAGTTGACTAAGGACTAGGAATTATGAAAAAAACAAAAACAAAAACAGTAAAACGAGAGTAAGAAAGGATTTTCTTTTTGAAAACGTGAGGACACAAAGCTCTGCCCCTAGCTGAGGGGCTACTGGTTATTGATAGCTGCCAGGAGGAGAGTCCATTTTTGTTAAGGGTGTAGGTTGATAATGCTTCAGGGGAGGACCCACACTTACACTTAAGACTATCCACAAATTGAACTTGATGGGTTTTGAAAAAATGGAACATGGAATGTTTAGTAGGTAAGAAAAAGTAAATGTGAGAGGAGTTGGCAGTGGGTGAATATAAAATGCATAGCATGAAAGTCTCAACTAATAAAAAATTTGGAAAAAATGTGATAACTGACAACAGCAAGGAAAGAAGAAAGGAAGCAAGCAAGGAAAGAAGGAAGGAAAGAGGCAAGCAAGCAAGGAGTCAAGGGAGGAAGCAGGCAAATAAAGAAGGAAGGAAGCAAGGAGGGAAGGAGGAAAGGAAGGAAGGAAGCAAGGAAGGAGGCAAGGAAGGAGAGGAAGGAAGGAGGGAAGGAGGCAAGGAAGGAAGGAGGCAAGGAAGGAAGGAAGGAAGGAAGGAAGGAAGGAAGGAAGGAAGGAAGCAAGCAAGGAGTCAAGGGAGGAAGCAGGCAAATAAAGAAGGAAGGAAGCAAAGAGGGAAGGAAGCAAGGAAGGAAGGAGGCAAGGAAGGAAGCAAACAAGGAAGGAAGGAGGAAGGAAGGAAGGAAGGAAGGAAGGAAGGAAGGAAGGAAGGAAGGAAGAAGAAACAAAGGAAAGAAGGAGAAAAAGACAATAGGCTTCATCTTTTCTCTCATGTGTGGAGTCTGTATTGTGGAAGTTGGTACTAATAGAAGGGGGTTGTAAGTGTAGAGCAGTAGTGGGGAAGGGGAAAGAGAGGGTCATGGGATGCATATGATCAAAGGGCATATATAGATATACGCAAATATCACTAAGAAGCCTACTAGCTCTATATAATTAATATGGCTTAATCAAAGAAGAAAATAGGAACTAAAATAAATGAATGAACAGAATTCCCAGAAAGCCATCACCTAGGAACAGGAGAGATCCTAAATGACAGAACAGTTGCACTTGCCACTCATGGTAACACCATGTGGTATCTGATGGGGATATATGTGGTACTAAATGTATACCTACTCACTAATTTCTGTATCACTTTTTGTAAAATTATCAAAATAAATTTAAGTTCTGTTACCAAGGTTATAACTCCCTTCACTAACAACAAAGGATGTCTCTGTTTCACTCAGTCCCCCGGAAGCCAATGTAAACCCTGAGTGGGCTTTCACATAGCCCATAGTAACCCCAGAAATTTCTACAGAAGGCTCTGTTAGGTTTACAGCCATACCAACAATGACATCCCCACTGTGTGTCTGTCCCAGTAAGACATTGGGAAGCTTTTGATGAAACTGGTAATGTTCTACATGATCTTTTTAAACTAAAGGGCCCAGGAAATGCATCTTGAGATAAAATTCTACTTTTTTATCCACACTTGGAGTTAGTCCTCAGTAGCTCATCCATGATCTCCCTGGAGCCAACACTCTTTGAGGGTGGGAGTGTTTGCTTGCTGTACATGGGGTAATGTCTTCCTTTATGCATTCTTTTTTCATACAGCCTTACATCAATCCATAATAACGTGGTATTGTTAAAAACATGAAAGGAGGACTTGTCTTTACATCATTCACACAACTCCACACACCTTCAACATCTTTAGCATGTTCCTAGATGTAACCCAGCAGGTAGGCAGAGTCAGCATTATGAAACCTGTTGATAGGCAAGACTCGATGCTTCACTTTCTATGTGATTTTTGCCTCAATTCAAAGTTAGCACATACATGGACACATTTGAAATAGCCAAAAACTAGACCAGAGATAACCAACCTTACTCCCTAGAAGCCAGTAGGAAGATATGGCTAGAGTATGAGTGTGCTGACAACATGATGTTTTTCTTTTAAATAAGAAGACTGAACCGGGCGTGGTGGCACATGCCTTTAATCCCAGCACTCGGGAGGCAGAGGCAGGCGGATTTCTGAGTTCGAGGCCAGCCTGGTCTACAAAGTGAGTTCCAGAACAACCAGGGCTATACAGAGAAACCCTGTCTCGAAAAAACCAAAAAAAAAAAAAAAAACCAAAAAAAAAAAAAAAAAAAAAAAAGAAGACTGTCTGTGATTGATCTCGCTCCAGTAGAAAGCCACACATTTACAAAGGCATGGGAAGCACAAACTGGACTTGACTATCCTTTTTATTACTCTCAATTTATTAGTTCTTCAAGAATTCCATACACTCTTGTTCCATTTGATCTGTTCATAGTTCTTTAACATTCTAGCCAACTCACTTCCTGTCCTGGGATGACCTGTCCACAGCAGAGGAGCATCTCTGCGTGAACCTCAGACAACTGGAAGGTCTTAAATGTGATCAGCTGTCACTCACGTGAAGCAGATGTACACATAGGAAAGAAGTAGCCTAAAGTCAGCATGGGACCAAAGCCTTTGAAACCTAACTCCTTTCTTCTTGGGTGGCAGAATCTTCAGAACAACGCCTCCTGAGCAATTGCAGCAGCAATGGCACAGTATTCCTCCACAGCACGTCCCAGCTCTACACACCTCAGATCTGCCAAATCTTGAAGCCTAAGCACTTTGCTTTTTTAATCAGACTGTTATCCTCAGATCACAACACAAAGAACATCCAAGCACATGGCGTTCCCTGTGAGTAAATCCAACAGCACTCACAGCAGAAGAAGTAAAGGATGTGTGTGTCCCTCATAGGTGGAAACAGAGCATGTTCTACACTATGTCATCCCAAGACAAAGAAGCTACCATGAGGAGAGCGAAGCATGGCAATTTCCAAGTCAACAGGAACACTGGCATTTAGAATTACTTACGGTTCAGCAATGAACAGGGTTAAAGAGGACCAGTGCTCTGCCATGTCAGGGACTTCACCCTCAGCCTGGCCTCTCAGAAACAGCCTTAAGTGCAAACATACTAGAAAAGTCACTCCAAACACTGTTAGGCCATCTGAATCTTCTATTCTACCAAGACTCACAGGCCACTGTGCAAGGGTGCTCGGTGAGTCAGAGCATATTCAGAAGATGCACAAACTGTTCTCTTCCCCTTCTCTTCTCCAAGTAGCTAGCCAGTGGTGTTTTTCAATGGCATTCCTGATCACATCACCACAGTTATTCCGAGTCTATCAGGACAGAGGTCTCAGAGATGTCCTGGACATGTCCGTAAGTCACTGTGTCCTCTCCTACCTTTAGACCCTAAGATGGGTCTATTGTGGCAGCAGCAAGGCTGGAGTGCTCCCAGCTGGCATAGCAATGAAATATCATCTCACATGAAGCTACAGATACAAGCCCTCACTTTGCAAAGATGCTTTTCTCTTTCTCAGCTCAGATGATGCAGCCAGATCTTAGCAGAAGCCATGCATCAAATGAGAAACCAAACAAGGAGGCCCAGCTGGCCTGAACCCTACTCATGCCACCTTAGACTTGGCCAGTAGTGGCAGTGTAGATCTAGCCACCTCTTTGCCGTGAACTGCTGTGAACATGTGTGTGCATGTGTGTGTATACAAGTATGTGTGTATACACGTGTGAGTATGCATGTGTATGGGTGTGTGCACGCATGTGCACATGCATGTGTGTATGTATAGATGCGTGTGAGTGCATAAGTGCACACACACATGAGGAGACAGCCTTACCTGCAGCCTTGGTGACATCTGCAGTTGTCATGTTTTGGATGTTGGCACTTACTTTGAAGGTCACTGCTGGTCCCAAAACTCTGGAAAAGATCATTTAGGAACAAGGTCATTTCTACATCAACATTGGGAGCTGCCTATCTTTGACATCCAGAACACTGACAGGTTAGGGGCCCCCAAGTAGCACTTTGCCATTCCTCAAGGTGTTTCTCTTGGATACTAGGGCTCTGTTTTCATTTCTAGTGATTCTATTGCTGTCTTTACTTTCCACTAAAACATCACACACACACACACACACACACACACACACACACACACACCATTGCACTGGGGATGGATTCTTATCAAAAGAAAAATACCATATCCAACAATGGTAGACAGGAATTCCTACAAGCATAAAGGAGAAATTATTGTGGGAAAGGACCTTAGTCTTGAGCACAAGAGTCAAGAGCAGAGTGGGGAGAAGTGTTTTCAAACTTCTTTCTGCAGGAGCCACTTGAAGACCCATCACATCATTAAGAACTACTTAATACAAAAGCTGCTGTCAGGGAGTTGCTAGGCAGGAATTATCAAAATGCCTGAAGCTCTATAAATGCCAAGTTGAACATGGTTTGAAGAAATGTATCACTTTACAGTCAAAATCATCTGAGTACCCTGGTGATATAGGAACACTTATACAGTAAGCACAGGACTGGGTATGTAAGGTCTACTCTTAAAGGCAGGTGAACCCCATCTCCACAATGATCCAAAGACTCTTCATGGAATGGACACCTTAAGTGCCTTCTGAAGGCAAATTCCTGATAGACTAGCAATAGGAAAATATCGTGTAGTGGGAGATGGCAGCTGAGGACGTCCTGCTGCTACCAAACTTCTGCACACCAGCCTCATACTCTCGTCAAAGGATAAAACTGCTCATGGGAATGAAAATACCACATACCTACAGCCCTGTCCTCCCTCCTCCCTCTCAGCACAGACCTAGAGTCACACCAGGATGCTGGCCTGAACTTTTCTTTAAGCCTTACACTTAGCTGTGAGCTCACACTATCTTCATCTCGGCCTCTGGGTTTTCAGACTCACCACTCTCCAGTCAGCCCAGGGCCTCAGCACACTGGATCTGGAAGCTGTCTGCCTACAAGGCAGAAGATGACGATTCCAGCAACCCAGCATTACTTTGGGCTCAGCAAGCTGTGTGCTGAGCAGTTATCTTCTCTGAGGAGTGCCACCCTCCTGCCTCTTATACCATAAACACCGAGAGCCCACGTTCTGTTAAAATCCCTGGAAATACTGGTGTTATATTTTTATTCCGTCATCTAGTCTAAATCTGTCTCACTGTACGACATAACCTAAGAAATACCTGTGTTCAGCTTTCCTTTCTGAGAATTTAGAGAATAGCCACTATGGTGCTGATATTGGGACCAGGGTGGCTGCCATGACCTTGCTCAGGCCAATGTCCTTGTCCATGGACTCTTCCTTCTGGCTCTTAGATGGAACCCATCCAGCACCCTTCCTGGCCTTTAAGACCAAGTGGTTTCATTCACATCAGTACACATGCAAGGACATGTTCTTCCTTACCATGTCACATCCAATCACCTCTCCGTGACTCACTCAGTTCTTTTCATATTTACCCAAGTAAGCACCAACAATGATAAATTCTCTCTTCTAACACCTTCTAGAGAGTACTTCACCCATGAACATTTGATGTCTAGTGCTTAAATGGATCCCAGGACATTTACACAAGCAACCATTGATGATTCTTAGCTTCGCAGCTGGGTCATCAGCTCTAGGAAGCACTGGGCTAATTCTTATGGGTCTTTACCCACACGATGATGGATGAACTTGTGATGGAGTCAGGACACTTAAGTCTAGAATTCTGCTGATTTTGACAATGTCCTTATTTATACAAGAAATGCCCAGCTACCGCAGCTACACCTAGAGCTGCTGGAAGATGACACCAGAGTCCATAGCAATTAACTCCTCAGAACTCCAGGGTACCCTGGGTAGCTTGGATCCCTTCCTTCAAGTCTCATGTCACCAGCTCTATGAGAAAACAGTGTCAGAGCATGAAGTCATCCTGTCTGGGAATGGCTCCCAGAGGCTCCAGATATTGTCTGGAAGATGATCCTCAGCATTAGCTCCTGCTCCTATTGGATGGGATGTACCACTGTCTGTATCCACACAACACTCAAAGGAATTCTTGACTTTGTATTTCCAGAAGAGGAAGGAAGGAAGGAAGGAAGGAAGGAAGGAAGGAAGGAAGGAAGGAAGGAAGGAAGGAGGGAGGGAGGGAGGGAAGGAGGGAGGGAGGGAGGGAGGAAGGGAGGGAAGGAAGGAAGGAAGGAAGGAAGGAAGGAAGGAAGGAAGGAAGGAAGGAAGGAAGGAAGGAAAGTATTGGACCCATTTGCTGAGGACTCTGGAGAAAAGTATCAGCTACAGTCTCCAAATGCTGGCTACTCCCCTCTGAGGTGCCTCTCTTTTCACCATGTTTGGGAATAACTAAGGTAGATGGTTGTCTGAGACTTGGGCTCAAAGCTGAATCTGCCCTGAATTCCCAGACCTCATGGGCACTTTCATCATAGCAGTCCCCAAGACTGGGCACTATGGTTTCCTAATGTCTCTAGGTAACCTGTGCAAAGTACCCATCAATGAGGGCCAGTGTCACTGAAAATGAGCCTCATGGTACCCAAAAATCCCCTAGTCGAAGTCTAGCACCTGGGCAGACAAAAATGTCACACGAATCCTAGGCAATGGCATTGGACATTTAGGAACAGGTTTCCTAGATACTGTCTCTGTGTGGTTTTTGCTCATGAAAAAAGAAACAACTGGCCTTGCATGCTCGGGAGAAACCAAGGACAGGGACTTCCATACTTTGTGCCCGGTGCTTGGCCCCAAGTTGTCTAACAGCTGGTTAGTTATATGCAATGCTTACAGAGTAGAGAACGATTAGCCTAGGGAGTGGCCGAGTTTCTTCGTTGGGAAGCTATGCCTCTGATGCCTGCAATCACTGGTTGGTTCTACATAGAACCCAGAGATCCCCTTGCTCCTTTGCCAGCATGGCATTTATGGTTTTTAAGACATGGGACACAGCCGGGCGGTGGTGGCACACGCCTTTCTTTAATCCTAGTACTTGGGAGGCAGAGGCAGGCAGATTTCTGAGTTCGAGGCCAGCCTGGTCTACAGAGTGAGTTCCAGGACAGCCAGGGCTACACAGAGAAACCCTGTCTCGAAAAAAAACAAATAAACAAAAAAGACATGGGACACCCCTACGTCCTGTGTGTTGAAGAACTCACTCAGAAAACCCTCCCTGAGGAGCCTCCTTGGTTGAGCGGTGTGATCAAATTCCATGGGAATTTTTGATGTACTCCAAATGACTTGCTCAGAATGGAAAGGGTCTTCAGGAAAGGAAAAGAGCCAGACTGAAATGCTCAGTGAGTAAGGGTCATTGTAAGATGATCTGCAGAGCCCAAAAAGGAATCTGCTTTGGTAATGTTAACAGTGAACCTTGGGACAGAAACAGTGATGCATCTACCTGTACTAGGATCTCCTGGGTCAACCATTATTCCAAAATCACTCACTCTGGCTCACACAATGTTTGAGCTCTCATCAGAAACAAATCAAACCATTTGAATCTTCTCTAAGAAGTAGCCATAGCTATCAAACCTCATGGGAAGTTAGTTCTGTTGTCCACAGTATGTGATCTCCTGCACAACAGCTACCTGGGTTGTTCCACTGTTAGAGTCTAGCACAGCAGGGGATGTCCTGAGCTGCAAGCCAGTTGACTCTGACATCCAAATGTACAGAATAAGCAAGTCCTCAAGCTATAGGTCACAACTTCTAAGCTTACAGGCTCCACAGCAGATACTGATGACTAGACCTTGAACTGATCAAAATACAGAGCATGGGAACCTGTGGAGGGCTTGGCTCTAAATGAGACATCTATAACATGCTCCTCAACAAACAGTTCAGGGAACATTGCAGAAGACAGACAGGGAAGACTGTGAGACCCAGAAGTTAGCAAAACTGATGTGAAACGGTATCTTTTGGATACCATTGAATTTATAGTGGCTGTGGTTGTCTGCACAAGACCTACACAAGAGTAAGCCAGTCAAAAGTTCAGCATGGGTTGGGGAGGGGTTCGTCCCTACCTGAGCAGCTTTGCAATTGAAGACTTACTGCTCAATAGCAGGTCACATATGTGCATGACATACTGCACAGCCCACAGAAGCAAGAGAAAGCTCAGATCTGCAGTGTAGTTAGGAGATTCCCTGACAGGAAGAAAGCTGAGCACTTCCTTCTGAGTTGGTGATAATTACTGAGAACACACCACAGGCAATCTCATTATCCCTGGGAGCATTGTTCCTCTGAAGTCACTGGATATGGTGAACATCTGCTGAGATGCTGTCCCCAGGAAGTGGTCCAGGTTCTTGGGGCTCAAGCCACTGTGTGGTGGGTTCATAGATTTTTGTGTACATTTGAGTTCAAGTCCACCTCATTCAATCTACACTCTTGAATGATCAGAATCAAACTCAGAATATTGAAGGCATGAGCAGAATATTGAAGACATGCAAGTTTTCTCCATGAGTGCTAGGAAGCTCGTGAGCACTTCAGCATCATGCCCAAGCTAGTTTAAAACTGGCAAATCACTAGATGAGAATCATGCAAGAACAGACTGCGCCCCCTCCTTTAGGATCAGCTGAGGACATGCACATTGACAGCCAGTGTTTGTTCTGTGTGCCCTGTAATGACCATGAACCCGACACACAACTGAAATAAACTCACATATACAGTTCTATGAACCACAAGAACTCACTGTTCTTGCTGCCTTGCAGAAGCTCTGCATACCCACTGCCCACCTCATTGCCATCTTTGTGGTATGCCTGCAGAGTCCACACACTGGTGCCTCAGCCTCACTGGCCAGTTGTTGTATACCTGCTACTTTCTTGCCCTGTGAGCTTGGACTCCAAACACTGATGAACCAGTAAAACTGGGATAATATGCCATGGCTTGGAAGATTTTTTTTTTGTTTTAGGGTTTTATTGTTTGGTTGGTTGGTTAGGCTTTTGTTGGTTTGTTCTGAAGGCAAAAATCCCATAATGGGATTCACATGGGCTTTTGCTTTATCCTTCTGAGTTCTGAGAAGACAGGTATGCACTACTTTGCCTAGTAATACATAGAGATAATTATGTCCCTGTGTGTGTGTGTACATGTGTGTGTGTGCGCGCGTGTGTGTGTGTATGGGTTATCACTGAGAGGGGGACTCCTTATGTGGCATGAACTTGCCTTAAACTCAATAAACTGCCTCTACCTCCTAAGGTGCTAAGCCTATCGGTGCATACTACCACATGGGATGGTCTGGCAATTTGGCAGTTGTTTTTTGCATGATGGAATAGACACACAGGCTATCTCTCTAAACTGGTACTCTGGATCACTGCTCATAGTCCCTCTCCTTCATGTCCTGCTCCTACAGCAGCTGGTGACCCTGTGCATGGTGTCTCTCACAGCCAGCATTGCCTTCATGTCCTGCTCCTACAGCAGCTGGTGACCCTGTGCATGGTGTCTCTCACAGCCAGCATTGTCTCACCTTGTGCAGGGGCTTGATGTTCTTTCTGTCTGGCATGAACTGGGGGCAGCAGAGTGGGGGTCATCTCTGCTCTTCCCTGACCTATGCACTTTAGGAATCATCTATAGACAATTACCATGGTGCAGACCTCGAGAGGGCCATTGGATGACCTGACAATGGCCAATGTACCCCACAATAGGAGACCCTTGATGTGTGAACAGACTTGTCTATTCTGGGTCGTGACTCCTGAGGGACCATCAACTTGGCAAACAAGTTCACTTGTCAGGAGAAGTGATGCTATGAATGAACAGCAGAAAAAAAAAATACCAAAGGGAGGAACTCACAAACTCTGGCCTAGGAAAGAAGGGATCTTCAACATATCTGAGTAGGCATTGCATTTGAAAATGCTGAGTAGAATATGGAAAGCTGAATTCCTGAGCCTTTATAAAACTCTTTCATTTAAAACTGCTACTAGCCAAATTAAACAGCTATGCATGCTCTTGCATGCAGGATGTGTTTCAACATTTTATAAGCTCTTTTCTCTATTTAGACACAGTCTAGTGGCTCCTGAGCACAGTCTGATTCAGTGACTCCGATGGACACTTTACACATACTGACAGTCATTCATTCTCCTTCATGATCACAGGCTGTGCTAACAAAGGATGGAAGGACTTTGTAGGATTTTAACTGTAAGACTATGCTTATTTTCCAGAAAATTCTCCTTCTTTCATTCAAAGCTTGTAAAACAAACCAGTCAATCTGCTACTAACGTGAGTGTTGGGCATAACAGAACTGCTCAACTGAAGTTACAAACCAGTCAATCTGCTACTAACGTGAGTGTTGGGCATAACAGAACTGCTCAACTGAAGTTACAAACCAGTCAATCTGCTACTAACGTGAGTGTTGGGCATAACAGAACTGCTCAACTGAAGTTACAAACCAGTCAATCTGCTACTAACGTGAGTGCTGGGCATAACAGAACTGCTCAACTGAAGTTACAAACCAGTCAATCTGCTACTAACGTGAGTGCTGGGCATAACAGAACTGCTCAACTGGAGGCTACTTAGTCCTCTATCTCTTACTGTTAAAATAGTTTATAACACTCTGTATAATATCAGTAAGAAGGCACATGGGTCTTCTAAGTGGTTGTGTGTCTATCCACAGTGCTCCAGAGTGCCCTGAGTTCAGTCTGTACTTAGGCCAGTCATTCCATCAAGGAGGGAGGGAGCTGGCAAGCAAGTTCCTGATAAAAGCTTTTTTTGTTGTTGTTGTTGTTATTTTAAACTATTTCCAAAGCAAACACACTGTGAAAAATCTATCTAGTAAGAGTTCCACCCAGGTCAGTGGGTCTAGAAGTCTTTCTCTTTTTTCATATCATAAAACACAGGATTGAGGTTTGAAAGGTAAATTTTAAGGTCTTCCTTACACACAGTGGTAGCTGTCTTTATAGAGACTATACAATTAGTTTTAAGACAAGCCCAGATACTACATTCCCTTGACCTTCTAAGCCAGCAGAGTTTGAAGGTTAATGTTCTAATATTGACAATATAGCTAAGAAAATATAAAGACCATTATTTTTCAGTAAATGAACGTTCTTGAAAGTTGTTTCAAAATAAAGAAATCTTTTATTAGATTGTTAATTGAATTTTTGACAGCATATTTCCCTTAGTCTGATAGACCAACATGTGTTTCATCTGTTTGATAGCTTGATTTTGTGTGAGGTCCATATATGTGGATGGATGGATAGATTTATAGATGGGTAGATGAATAGATGATTGGATGGATGAACTAGTGGGTGGGTTGATAAGTGGGTTTTACTAATCTGAACCCAGCATGGAAAGGGAGAGCTCCCTCTCTCCCTTATAGTGATGACTTGGGGTACCATTGCATCAGCAGGCCCTGCTGTCAAGTCTCCTGTGAACTCTCTCTCAAGATATCAGCAGCCACAGGACCAACCATGTCACCTGGGGACTACTCATTGCACGGGCTGTAAGGCACAGAGCTGGTGACGGCAGAGGGGGAAACTACATAGGCTCCTGAAAGATTCCAGGTCCTTCACTGGGGGGCTTGAGAGGGGCTGAGCTACTTTCTCTCTCTGGAGTTATAGTAGCATTTCCCATAGGTGAGCTGCTTAGCCAGCATAGGAAATGCTAATGCCTTCGACCAAAGCAGTCCTCACTCACGATAGGGAAGCATTGCTTTCCCATAATGACTTACAAATATGCAACAGCTTATCCCTGCAACTGCCTGTTTAGTCTAGAGTCAAGACTAGGGCAGGGTGACACAATGTCTCAATTTCTTGGTGCTCTTCTAAGGGAAACATGAGTATTTGCCCCCAAGATCAGCCCCTTGCAATCTTCTAATTGTCAAGGGAAGCACTAACACAGAGCTTGCTCTCTGACCTAGAATGAAGAATTTGCAGTGCTTAGCTTTTTCCTCTCTACCTTCCTTGGATGACACGGCTGCATTGCTGTAGGTGTAGGCATGGGTGAGCAGGCTGTGGGTGTAAATGTTACCCATTTACTGAGGTGCTCTTCTAATTCTGGGTCCCCTGCTGAAGGCACTGTTTTAGAGGTACCTACCTATCTATTCCAGGCAGAATCCCTGGTGTTCATCTATTAGGCTACAGAAGCAACCCAGGGAGGTGAGACACCTCTGTATTATCAAAAACCATTGAGACATAAGACCAAGGCTGGGAACAAATAGTCAGGAAACTGAATTACAACTTCTAAAAGCCTGCAAACTTAAAGATTCCCTCCTGCTTAGAGGGTGACATGCCAGGGCACAGGCCAGGGAGAAGGGGTATGAGGTCTACACAAAGTGCTGGTATCTCCCCAGGAGACTCTTAAGAACAGTCAGGTGACAGTGCCCATAGCTGTGTCTCTGTCACTGTCCAAAACAAGCATACCAGTGATGAAAGAGAAATGATTCTTGAAAGACGAGGTCCATAAAGCCCAATCATAGCCTCAGGCTCTCAGTGGCCTGGACCGCCTGGGCAGACTCAGGACTCGGTGCAGCCTATCTCAGCCCAAGGCTCTGCGGTGCTCATCCAGGAACTGGCTAACCTCCAAGCACTCAGCTCCTCTGCCTCTCCTCAGCCTCGCTCGTCCCATTCTTCCCACCTGAGTAGACGCTGTGGGGCAAAGCGGCATTCATCAGCCAGCCTGGGACAGCCATGATTAGTTATAAAATCATAACTGTGGTCGCTGTATGTCTGCTGGCATAATTACATCAGCATGCTAATGTTGTTTTAATGGTCTCTAATGATGTAATAAGAAATAATGGGATTTATTTGACAGCTACATAACCATTAACAAAACATATTAAGCATAACTAGCACTTCCATAAAAATGCATAAAAATGCAGATGATATCAGCAAGCACTAGCCCACGTGTCCTGTATTTTCCATCTCTGAGACAATGAATGGCTTTGAGGATGAGCTCTTCGATGAGGCAATAACCAAGACAGGTCATGCTAGCCAGAAGCCCACCCTCCCGGGACACTTCTGAGGTCCAGTCAACGTCTAAGTCAGTCCATGAACATGTGTCCATCGCTGTTGGGCCAGAGGGTTAAGGCATTGAGATATAGCTCCTGCATTCCAAAGAAAAGAGCTGGGAACACTGGCATGCACACACACAGCACACAAATAGTAATGCAATGGCTGGGTGGAACAGACTGCTGGGCAGGACTGAAGAAGACTCCGGAACCTGCTGGGATCTATGGTCAGCTAGAACTAGGAGTAAGACAGAGAAGAGGAAGAGAAGCCAGAGAAGACCACAGGCGACCTGAATTCCAGTGTTCTACATTTGAAAGGTAGGTTGTATGATGATTCCATTCCTAGAAAGAGGGAACACATGTTTTCTGGGCAGGAAGGAGGACTGGCTAGTAAAATTCACAAAGAAGTCAGCTGGGGAAGTTCAGGATTTCCTCTCAGAGAGGCTAAGCCATTCCTGTGTTGGGTGCAGGAAGGTTCTATGGTGAACAGGAAGGTAGGAATGAGGCAAAGAAGCCTAGATAGGGACTAGATAGGAGTAAGAGAATGGGGGTAGGGTAGGGACTTGGTCATCATTGTGTGTGGTCCCTTGTACCAAAATCCCTTTGTCCCAGCACATCCCCCCTGTGTCTGGGCCAAAGGATAGTGGCCCTCCCTTCAAAAGTTATGAAGTATATTAATTATTACTTTCATCTCTGTAATAAAATACTTGAGAAAAGATGATTTTGTCTTGTCTTAAAGCTTGAGGATATAGTCCATCGTGGTGGAGAAGATATGGCAGAAAGAGTCTCAGGTAAACAATCGATTGTGCCCACAGTCAAAGCAGAATGAGACAAATGTTGGTACTCACCTCACTTCATTTTTTCTATAACTCTTTAATTCAGTATGGGTTCCTGGGACATGGGATGATGCTACCAACACTCAGGGCATATCTTCCCATCTCAGGAAGACCTCTCTGAGAACACCATCACAGGCGCACCCAGAGGTACATCTAAATACCCTCAAGTTGATAATGACAATGAATCTGTTCTCCTACAAAGCAGGGACGAACTCAGTTCGCTGTGAGCCCAATGGGGGAGTATAATGGCCAGCCCATCCAACACAAGGGAGGAAGGTGGTCAGACATTGATGGAAAGAGCTTCCTCTTTAGGTTTCTAGGTCTGGAAAAACTGTTCTGCAGCTTGGACAGCTGCATTTGGCTCCCCTCAAAGTAAAACCTCTCATATTACTTTAATAATTCCCAAAGTAGAGCTACAGAGACTTGAAAAGTAGCCCCCTCCTGCCTCGGGACATCTGCACTGCAAATCTTAGGGTGGCTCAGGAGGCCTGGCCTGCTGAGAAACTGTGTACTACCTGTTACACAATCCTGATGACCACACTCCTCCCTTGTGGCAGATGCTGACTCCTCAGGATTTTAAGATATGCCAGAACCAGTGGGGAAGAGAGGGTAGATAGGGGCATCCTGGAGAGCACTGAGCATGAGCCATCTCTCAGGAATTCCTGTGTAGTGGCCAGAGAGCCCTCCACCCATACTTCCCTCTACCATCTTACCCTGAGGATAACATGGTTCTACTCCCGGGCTTAGCGTCTGGCATGCAGAGCCTCATTGGCAGGAGTGCAGACTGTGGAACAGCCCCACCAGCCCGCTCATTCTATCACCAGGCAAAGGGGGGCAAAGAAGGGCAGCAGGGGCAGTGTGCCTCTTCAAAACTCTAATTCCCTTGGCACACACTGGCTTCCACCTGTCGTGTGCCACACAGCCACCAAGAAGGGTTTTTGTCAAAGAGAATGTTAAGTTTTGGTGAATGCTCTGCCTGCCTGAATAAACTTTGTACCAGAGAAAACTCGATGTCTTGGGAGTTGGGGGTGGGGAGAAGGGAGAAGGGAGCAGAGAATCTGTGTGCTGTGATTTTCTTTTTCCTGGTGATCTGAATGAGGTTCCTGAGTTACAATGGCTACCTACAGAGGTTGGCCCACCCTACTGTGTTCCAACGACATCAGCTCTTCTTGACATCTACTGTTCCAGTCTCTCCTACAATAAATATGATCATCTTTAACCACAAAAGAACCTCCTCTTCAGGGTAAAAGGGCTGTGGCTAAATCTGATTTGATACCCTAAGCTGCAAAGAGCCCTTGCCTCATGTCCATCAGGTTTGGAGTAAGGAGTGTTGCTCTCTGAATCATCTGTCACACAGACACTGGCGCATACCACTCAGCAGCCACTCAGTTGGAAACACATCCCAAGTGTGCCTGGAACCAAGAGACCGTCAGCGGTTGAGGACATACTGGAGAACAAGAGAAGATGAACCTCCAGGAGTACATGGCCCTCACACTCCTCAGAAACACCAGAGCTGGGTCTTCTTGGTTAGGGATTCTCTGGTTCCCCTGAAGTTCTTCAGAGTTTGATATTTTCAAGACTTATGATATTCACAATTCAGTGATTCAGTGAGAAAAGCTCAGCTAAACAGCTGGGAATAGAACCCATGTGCTGGTGCCCACCGCTAGACCCGTGAGCACGTCAAGTCTTTACCTACTACATTTTTTTAACCTGGACTCCTTGTCATCTCTCCTGTCCTGTCACAAATTGTATGGGACCTTTGATGGTTGCCTCCCACCCCTCTCTGAACTGTGCTGTCCTCACCCTGCAGATACTGAGTGTGAAAGATCCTGACCCATATGTAGACACTGCTTTTATGCTGTGTAAGTAAGTGTGTATATAGCAATGCAATGAACATCCAAAAGTACAGGGAGAATCTCTGTCTGGGTGTCTTTATGGAATGTTGTGGTACCAGGTAATTTGAGGCCTCCTCTTAGACGTCCCTTACAATCTACAGCGAGTAGTCAGATCTGAAGCAAGGACAGTGCAGAGACAAGCAATAGCTAGTCCCTAGGACAGGATGGGCCACAGTAGACACTACAATCCATCCCCAGTATGTAACAGCCTGAAAGAACCAGGGCCTATGTAATATGAACAGGTACACCTATCCAATGCCTATGAGAACAGGGACTCAGGCCAGCTTCTGCTTCAGTCCTTATATCCCATTTTACATATCCCATTCTCTCCCGATAGCATGCTTCACTTGCACCTAGCACCCTGCCCACTAACAGCATCAGCACAGCTGGTGTTCATTCATACACAACACCTTATCCAGCATCCATAAACTGTGCAAGGCATAAACACACATTAGCTCTCACCAATGGGACAAGAATCTTGTTTGGACTATGGTTGATAGTCCAGTGCACAGGTTTTCAAGACAGTGAGGCCAGTGTGGCATCTCTAGGGGCTGTCCTTAGAGCCTGGAACTGGCTCCAGATTCAAAGTGGTGCCAGCTGCAGTGGCCTCAGGAAGCTGGCCTCTACCACATCATTGCCAGGAGAGTAGGAATCTTGTAATTAAATGTAGATTTCGGCTGTATTTAAATAAGCTCCCAAAGCCCAGGGGAGTTCTCCTTTCATTTCTGTTCTAAACAGCTCTTCTCTGATATAATTAACAACCCCAGGCATGCAGCTCACAGAACAATTTATGAGCCTTATACAGTGTGAGGCAAGCAAGCTGAAGTCCAGTACTTACTTGACATCTGCAAAGAAGCTGGAAGGTACCCGGAGGATGTGAGCAACCTCGTCCATCAGCTGCTTCCCCTTCTCTGGACTTAGAGGGCTGGAGAAGAGGAAGAGGAATACCATTACCAAAGCAGAGCACCAAGTCTTAGGGGAGACTCTCAGATCTTCGCTCCCTTTTGCTATCAAACTTGGTCAGTCCTGGGGACTCATGGTTCCCCAACATGTGCCCTGATCCAAGGCCCTGCTGTACTTCCTGCTTTGGGGTGATGACTATTGATCCCCAACAATAGATGATGTTCCTCCCTCCTGGTGGGTGCTCTGCTACTCTGACTGATCCCCCTGCTCTGGGATCTGTTCTGGGGTATACTGTTTCCCTATGTATTCCAGCTCTGGGAGGGCCCTCAACCCTTGGTCACTTGGGAGCTGCTGCCACTGGATGCTTGACACACTGGGAGGTGTACTGCTCCTTTACACATGCTCTGCTTTGGTGTAACTACCCCCTATCTCTTGTACAAGCACAAGCCACTCTGAAGTGGCTGTTGCTCCCAGACAGACATCTGATTCTCAAAGGCAGGGGATACTACTATCAGAGCAGACCATTCCCCAATATGCACTCTGCTTCGGAGTCTTACCCCAGACAAGCCCCAGCTGTGGGGGAGAAGCTGCTCTCCTTGCCCCCCACTCTTGAACCACTGCTTTCCAATACATACACACACCACACACCACACCACACCACACACACACACACACACACACACACACACACACACACACACACTCCTTTCTGTGTGGGATGCTCTCTGATGCAGGCCCTGCTTAGGGGCCTGCTGTGCTCTTCCATGGCTTACGCTGGGACTTCTGCTCCAGGGACCAGGTGATTCCTCAGGCGTGATGAATCACCTGATTTTCCAGCAATCAGACAGACAATACGGTGCAAATGGAATTGTTAGGAAGTGTAATGGGCCCGTGATGCTGCCACAGGCTCATCTCAGCCTTCAATAAAAATATAATAAAGAGGTTGGGGGTGGGGAGAAAAGGAGACAGAGGAGAGTGAGCAGGGAGCAGAGGCCGAAAATTTGATTGCTGGGTGGCATCAAGCGCACAAAGGAAGCAGCCACGTTACAGACTCATCTAAAGTGAATTATAATGCCAGGGGAAGGGCATTTAAACACCACAGGCCAGTCACACGCATGCCATGTGAGCAGGCGTCAATGGTAGGTAGAGATGTGTGCAGTAAAGGTTGCCATCACAGGAGTATGCTGGGGCTGCAGGCCCCCCAGCAGGCTGCTGTAAGCTTGATTGTGAAGCAGGAAGCAAGAACCCAGTGGGCTTGGAAGTTCTCAGAACCAACAACCATAGACTCCAGAATTCTGTCTCACAGATCACAGCTGCCTGTGAAATCCTCTTAGTACCACTTCAGTGAAATTTTAATTCATATTGGAAGAGCAGAAAAATGGTTTTTGGCCAGAGGATCCTCTGCTGCATTATCACCCAGCAGACATAGAAGGGATGGGATGACAATCTCTGCTCCCTGGGACTCATTCTTCTTACACAGACATACATAACAGAGACAGCCAGAAAGCAAGTCATATCACTACATGTGTGATGGTGTCATCCCCACATACAATCAGCTATCTGGAAACAGTCCTGTGCATTTAATTTGTTAAGAGGAGTCACTGGTGTCTATTTAGGAAGGGAGAAATTACAGAGACTGGGGAACAATATGAAGACCTAGAAAGCTACTATAGTTAAGGTGCATCTAAGAGTACCAGCAGCTGAATATCCGCCTGGGGACCAATCCTCCCTTAGCCTAGGAGGAAAGAGGACCTGTCTGCTGCTTCACCTTAGACTTTCAGTTTCCAGCACCATGAGAAGAAGAATGCCTGTCATTCAAGCCTACAGTCTGTGCTATTTTGTTGTGGAGGAAGATTCAGGGAGATGTGGAAATGGATTAAGGAGAAACAGAGGAACTGTTTTGGAAGGAGTTAGAGAAAGCCTCTTTCCAAAGGCCACAGTGCAGCCACAAGGCATTGGGTAGTAAGAAAGGCAGGGTCAGAGGTCAGGTGACAAGAAAGGTAATCAGAGTATTAGGGGCCAATTCATGAGCCTGCCAGGATGAACACAAGTGAGATAGGTATCATGTGGACTTCTTTAAGGACAGAGTGAAGCCTGAGATGCAGGCAATGATGACAGCCAAAAGGTGAGATATGAGGTTTGCAGGATTGCAAGGTTATGCTGAGTAACCTGATGGTTAACCAAAAGCATGGAGGTGGAGAAGTCACAGGAATGTCAAGCCATGAGCTGTGTAGATAGTACCTATGAATCTGGAGAGTGGTAGCCAGGTAGTCACTTAAGTCAGCTGAGGGAGGGTTGTTGAAGCTGCAGAGCTCGGGTTCTAGGGGTTCTATAGCTCAAACAGGGCAGGAACGTGGGGGCAGGAGTTGATACAAAGGTCATGGAGGAATACTGTTTACTGATGTACTCTTAAGCCCATGGGACCACCAACCCAGAGGTGGCAGCACTCATTGATCTGGACCCTCCTATATCAATTACCTGTCAAAAAATGCATCACAGTCTTGCCCTGGGCCAGTCTGGCCAGGAACGTTCTCAGCTGAGGTTCCTACTTCCCAGATGACTATAGTTTGTGTCAAATTGACATAAAAACAGCCATCACAATTGTACCCCTTGTCAACTTGACACCTAGACACATCAAAGTGAAGCCATAACTTTTCTTTCTTGCTCAGTCTCAAGATATCACATTTTAATGTCGATATCACAAAATAAAACTTTCCAACTTTTAAAAGTCCCGTTTTTTTAAAAAAAGAAATTCGAACACTTAAAAAACAAAAGTCTCTCTAAAGTCACATTTCTCTAAAATATCCAAAGTCTCTTTTAAAAAAGTCCAAAGTCTTTCAACTGTAGACTCCTATATAAGGTCAAAATAAGTTAGATTCTTTCCTTCTTACTCCAGGAGGTAAGAATCACTACACAGTTACCCAGATCTAAGCAAACCCAAAGTCGAACCGTGAAATCGCACTGTCAGAATTACAGGACCCATAATTTTCTATGCTACTAAGGGCTTGCCATAGCACATGCAGCTCGTCTCCCAGGCTCAAGCTCGCTTCACTACACAGCTGCCGCAGTCCCTAGTGTCTAGCACATGCTACTGGCATCGTCCCCGTGCTTAGGATCTCTATCCGGGCTACACTTCCACTAATAGCCTTCCAGGGGCTCTCTTCAGGAATTCTGATTCTTGTCACATGCCAAGCCTCAACTTCTCTCCAAGACTACTTCAATACTGGGCCTTCAACTAAAACTCAAGTTATACTTTTGCCAGTGGCCTCTCCCAGCCTCTCTTTAGTGGCTCATGCTACACAAGTGTCAAGCCCAACTGCTCTTCTTGGGCGCTTCATTCCTTCAAAACAAGTGCCACTTGGATGACTCTCACACTGCCAAGTTCTGTCAGTATGAGGTATAACCTTGGCTCCCTGTAGACCACAGTTTCTATGTGCTGACTCTGAGGAACTTCCCCCAAAGTCTTCATCTCAGTGATAGATACTGGGCCCTTCTTTTTCTGGTTTACTTTTTATTTATCTATTTTTTTTTTAATTCACTTTACATCATGACTGCAGCCTCCCTCTCCTCACATACCCTATTACCCCCTCCACTTCTCAGGGAAGGAGAAGCCTGCCATGGGTACCACTCCATCCTGGCACATTGAATCACTACAGAACTAAGCACACCCTCTCCCACTGTGGCCAAACAAGGAAGCCCAGCTATGGGAAGGATATCTAAGAGCAGGCAACAGAGTCACAGACAGCCCCTGCTCCAATTGTTAGGGGACCCACATAAAGATCAAGCTGCATATCTGTTACAAATTTGTAGGGGGCCTAGGTCCAGCCCATGCATGCTTTTTATTGGTGGTTTAATCTATGTGAGCTCCCATTTGGGCCCAGATTAGCTTTTTGTAGTTGTTTGTTTGTTTGTTTGTTTGTTTTTATTCTTTGACACCTCTAGCTCCCTCAAACCTTTCCCCCACTCTTCTACAAGTCTCCCTGAACTCATCTTAATGTTTGTCTATGCGTTTCTGCAACTGTTTTGGTCAGCCAATGGATAAAGTCTCTCAGAAGACAGTTGTGCCGGGCTCCTGACTGCAAGAACACAGAGTATCATTAACAATGTCAGGGTTAGCTCTCTCCCATCATGTGGGTCTCAAGTTTGGCCAGTTATTGGTTGGCCATTCCCTCAATCTCTGATCAATCTTTGTCTCTGCATATCTCACAGGCAGAACAGATTTAGGGTTGAAGGTTTTGTGGATGTGTTGGTGTCCTGTTTCCTCCACTGGAGAGAAGCACTTAAAGAAATGTTCAAATCAAAATGACTCTGAAATTTCATCTGATACATGTCAGAATGACTAAGATAAGACTCAAGTAATAACACATGCTGGCAAGGTTGTGGAGCAAGGGGAACACTCCTCCATTGCTGTTGGGAGTGCAAACTTATACTTTGGAATCAATTTGACAGTTTCTCAGAAACTTGGGACTAGTTCTTTCTCAAGGTCCAGCTATACCACTCCTGGGCATATACCCAAAAGATGCTCCACCATACCCCAAGGAGAGTTGCTCAACTATGTTCATAGCAGCTTTATTTGTAGTGGCCAGAAACCAGAAACAACCTAGATGGGCTTCAACTAAAAAGTAGAGGAAGAAAATGTGGTACATTTATAAAAGGGAATTCTACTTACCTATTGAAAACATGATCATCATGAAATATGCCGGCAAATGGATGGAACTATAAAAGATCATCCTGAGTGAGGTAACCCAGACCCAGAAGGACATGTATGGTATGTACTCGTAAGTGAATATTAGTCATAAACTACAGGATAACCATGTTACAATCCACAGTCCAAAGAAGCTAAATAACAGGGAGGGTCCAAGGGAAGATGAGTGAGTCTTACTCAGAAGGGGATATAAAATAGACATTGGAGGTGTATGGAGGAAGGGAACTGGGTGGAAGAGGGGGTAGGGAGGGGAACAGGACTGGGAATCAGGTGTAGGGAAAGGGGTCAGGAGAGGGCTGGGAGAAAGAATGGAAATTAGGGGTGGAGTATCTATGGGAGTGAAGAAGTTAAAGATGGAGTCACAGATGCCACTGTTAGTTAGTTATGAGAACCTGAACTTTTAAACTTTTGTACTCTTGGCTAAGGCTCTTAGCCACATGCCTGGAACATCCTGATAGGAGAAATATCATCCTGATAGGAAAAATATTTCCTGGAACAACCACAGAATGTTCCAAGGTGCTTACATAAGAGTTTGATAACAGGTTCATCTATGGGTCAAGCTGTACTTTAGAAATTTTCCACTGCCCTCCCTCAGCCTATACAAACTCTGTACAATAGTTGGTCGGGGTCGACACTCCTCTATACCCTCTGTGGTGTATGAGTCTCGACCCAGCATGCTGATCAGTGCACTTATCGGAGCTCCAATTAAAATTCCTCTTGCAGTTTTGCATCAAGACAGGTCTCTCGTGGTTCTTGAGATGCGCGAACAGCCTGTGTTTAAAATAGGAATATTTCTGGTTTAATCTTACAGGAGGAGACAGAGACCTGGGATGGGAGAGGCTTCCTTGGATCCTCTAGATGAGACTCCAAAGAGCAGGGGATATGCAGACTGAAGTGGTCACCTCCTATAACCAGACAGGACTACCAGTGGAAGGAGCTGGTTCTTTCTTAATCACAGCTGATTCTTCAGTCCCAGCTGACCGGTATAGATTGCCCCAGAAAGGCAATGGTTTCCTTTTAGTGGTTTAGTCTCTTACTAATCACAGCTAATTGTTCAGATCCAGTTGACAAGAACCACAAATTTTTAAATATCATACATTGGCTCTGATAGAGGCATTGCTCCCTTCTGAAACTTCATAAACCAGGATTACATTGTCTGAATCTCTTTAATATTCCTGTTTTCCAAGTTCCCATAGAGAAACCCATTAAACCATGATCACTCAATGACTCTTCCAGTTCAAAGTTCTATAGTCCTTCTACAGTTCTCCCCAAAGCATCATGGTCAAGTCTGACACATCAATACCCCACTCCTGGTACCAATTTCTATCTTAGTTGGGGCTTCTATTGCTATGATAATACACTATGACCAGAATCAACTTGGAGAGGAAAGGGCTTATTCCCCTTATACTTCCACATCATTCGGGGGAGTCAGGGCATGAACCTTAAGACAAAGCTGTTGCAGAGACCAAGGAGGAATAGGCTTATTGGCTTGCTCAACCTGATTTCTTGTAACACAGAATACCAGCCCACAAACAGTACTATTCACAGTGAGCTGGGCCTTCACATATAAGTCATTAATCAAGAAAATGGTCTACAGGCTTGCCCACAGACCAACCTGGTGGGGAAATTTCTGAATTGAGGTTCCTGCTTCCTGATGACTCTAGCTTGTGTCAAGTTGACATAAAACCAACTAGCATACTGTCCTGGCACATCTCCTCAAGCCCTCTTTGCCTGTAACTGCCACCTATCACTTATCACTGATCACAGCCTCCTGGCCCTCACATCTCTCATTGACCTAAAGCTCAGCCTGCACCTTGATGGAACCCCCTTGGATGATCACTTCATTGATCTCCTATGTCTGTATGTCAGCTCAGACCTCAAACTTGTAGAAAGTAAGGGACATTTATTTTTAATTTTAGCTTCGATGTTTCCATGATGACTTGATTTGACCTTACAGTTTGTGTTGACTTACTTGCACTAATTTCATTTCTAGATTGTTTTCCACCAAAGAATGACAATGGACCCCAACCCCATATAACTCACAACTGTTTCAGCCCTATAAAGGAAAAATGGCTGTTATCATTTATGGCAAAGCTAGTTAGTAGCACCTTGAAGATGAAGTTCACTGAAGCAAATCCTTTCTCTCCAGTCAGACATCCCCAATCACAATAACTACAAGGCAGGGCAAGCTGACCCCTTCCTGATCTGCAGGCTTCATTCAACACCCTTGGGCAGATTATGCTCAAATGAGCTTGAAGTTATATCTACTATATTTTAAAATACACAGCTATCAACTGTTGCTTCATGGTCAGAACTTCCTTAGAAAACTGCTGGAGTTAATCTAGAAAATCAATGGGAGGACTTGCCAAAGTAATTCAGGCTGGCTATGTATGGCACCCTGATCTCCTAGAGGAGAGCAGACACTGATACTTGCTGTTAGCTGGGCTTACAGATGGAAAATCCTTGAATACTACCCCCAACACACACACACACACACACACACACACACACACACACACACCACACAAACAAAGCAGCAAGAGTTTCAGAGATAAACATGAGGTCTAACTATGTGTTTCTGGTCTGAATAGGAGCAGCATGCTTTAAATTCTTTTAATGCTACTGTTCAACCATTCTAAGAGAAACTGCTTCCTGGTATCTACCAAATGAGCAAAACAGGAGGACTCCAGAGTGTTCATGACCATGATTCCCCAGGCAAGCCCTTTGCAGTGGCAGTGAGCACACAGAAAGTTTATGGACTTTCACACAAACACATAATATGGGCTATCATGGAAATCCCATAAGTATACTCCAATTTAGCATTGAATGTAGAGTCATTCACAAATGAAACATGTGGGCTCACATATAAACATAGCTCATAGACTACTACACAGCACCACGACACCCCAATAAGAATTTAGATGAACAGTGAGAATGCCACGTGACTAAAGGGGCCACAGTGTGACACTGTTAAAATAGAGAACAGCAGGCCAGAAAGATGGCTTGACGGTGAGGAGCGCTCGCTGCTCTTACAGAGGTCCAGAGTTCAGTTCCCAGAACCCATTTTGTGGCTTATAACCACCTTAATTCCAGTTCCAGGGAATCCCATGCTCCCTTCTGACCCCTAGGGGCACCAAGCGCGCACACCAGGTACTTACATACCTGTAGTCAAAACACTGACACATTCATGAATCTTTCTTAAAAACAAAGTATGGCAAAGGTAACTTTTCCATCAGAAAAGTTAAGAGCAGCAGGAGCTTCTGGCTGTTTGTGCTGCCGCTGCGCTCAGATGCCACACACATCACCTCATAGCATGTGTTGCCAACTCGGTTAGTTAATAATTTTATTTTATTTTGAGATGGATTTTTGCTATGCTGTCCGCTCTGTCTATGACCCTAGCCTGGAGCAACCCCCTTCCTCAGCCTCCTGAAGAGCTGGGACTATAAGTAAGTGTCACCATGCCCAGATGCTCAGCCATGTTTTATCTTATTTTATTTTATTTTTATTATTTTATTTTATTTGTGAGACAGGCACTATGCAGTCCTGGCTAACATAAAACTCTCTGGATAGACTAGGTAGCCTTCACACTAAGAGAAACTGCCTCTTAAGTGGTTGGATAAAAGGCATGGCCCATACTTAGTCTAACCTGTTTGAAAGAAATGGAAATGAAGGCTAAAGAAATTAAATTCCTTAAAAGATGATCACACCAGTAAACTGACCAAAAACAGAGAAGCCCTACATGGAAGCTGCAGGAAGCCGGCATTACAGGTGGATATCAGAAGACCAAGGCTGAGCATGGACCACTGCCTTCTGGGTATACCTTGACGCTACAAAGCGGGAGAATCAGCACTTGCAGTTTCTTACATGTTATTGTCTCCTACTTCCACTCCAGGTAAAGTCACTAGAGGACATTACACACCAGACATCACATCTGCCATCAACGATAGCCCTTTCCACATCTGACCATGGACATCTCATTATTTGAAAATTCACTCAAACTTAGGAACCTGAAGTTATTTTCCTCACCACAGTGACAAAAGCAATGCGAGCGAGGAGGAGTCTGCTCAGATGCATACTTGGAAAACATAGGCCCTCGTGGTGGCAGCTGGTCACATGACACCACATTCGAGAAGCAGAGGGAGCCAAACATCAACGATGCTCAGCTTGTTTTCTCCGTTTGACTAAGCCCAGGAATCCAGCATATGGTTGTCCCAAAATGCATTTGAATCCTGGGTTCCACTTCACATAGCTCTGATTTACATGCACATGTGCATACATCATACACAGACGCAAAGGCACAAATATATTTCATACACATGCATACCGATGAACACATGAGAACACACAACAATGCATGTGACTAACACACACTAAAGCTTATGTGTCTACTAAAACTACATTTTGTTAATATGCACAGTCCCTTTCTACAGGCTGACTTCATAGCAAGGCCTTCTCATCAACATCTCTGGAGACTCCTGTGAGGAAGCTGGACCTGCTCCTGCTTCTCTCTACCTCAGCGTGCTCTTATTCTCCCATGGGAACAGTGCAGGTGGCCCTGCCTTTCCTTCTGACCTCACTCTCAGTGCTGGTTAATGACATCTCAGTATGAAACACCAAGTGTATGCCAGTAACAGCAGCTGAGGTGAGTGTGGGACAAGGAGGTGCCATGAGCTTGAACTGTGGCAGTAAGTCCAAAGCACTCCTGTAAGAGGAGCAGCAATTTTAGAGCTGTGCACATACATTGTAAGGGGAAGAAAGGATACTGAACTCTTGTGGGGTTGGTTAAGAGAAGCAGGGCTCACGTGGCTGCCAGAGACTGTGGGAAGCTCAACTGTTCTGTGCCTTGTAGGATACTGTGTCACTGTTCAGACAAATGACTGAGTCTTTGTCTTTGAACATTTGGACTGAAAGCTCTGCCCATCTGACCCTTTGAATCTGCATTCCTGCCCATTCACAGGGCATGACCTCAGTGCTTCAAATACAGAGTTTGTCCAAATCAGTTCCAGGTGAGTGAGAACGAGCCTTTTTGGAAGGAATCATCCCTAAGTGTAGCTACTATGAGACCGTCCTCCTCCGGGTACCATGCATGCTCTGGGTTACTTATCTCCATGCCAGGGATGAAGAAGGATTCATAAGGGTACTGCTTGATAAAGGCTGCCTACAGCCTACTGACAAAGCAGCCAGTAAGAAGAGAGCTATCTCAAGGCAGAGGTAAATTGAGAGCCTGTGATAGCCAGAAGTTCCATGGGAAGTGGGAATTTTTTTCACCTTTTCTCCTTCCAGCTCTCCTGTTCTTCTAACAAAAGAAGTATACTGGTCCCACATTCTTTTTCCAGCTGAACATGGTTATAGGGCAAGGGGGACATATATGCACATTTGCCAAATTTAGAAGGTGTTTCCTTCTTTCTAGGGAAATGACTCCCTCCTCAGCCCCACTCTTGTTCCCATCAGCTCTTCCCTCTTGCAGTCCAACACTATTTGACCCCACATCATCCTGAGGTACTGCAGATGCTGCCCCACCTTTATATCCAATGGAATAACTTTGTAAAAGTGATGAAAAACAGATGGCAAAGGATTGCTCTGTCCACCAGAGCAGACCAGACATACCCCTTTTCTCTATTGTGGCAGTGATGAGGTAAGGAGTCAGAATTCACTTCCTTCGTCAAACAGGACACCCAAATTTACAAATGTCTCTGCTTTTAAAAGAACACTATACAATTGAGATTTCACAGATGATCTGAGAGTTTGCTGAAACCCTGCTCCAGAGAATGCCAACTTACTAGTTAATCTGACACAGGGGCAAGACCACAACAGTGGTAATGAGGCACACACAGTTTCCAGGGCCAGTTCTGGGAACAGCAAAGATACCCAGCAGGATTGCAGGACCCTTGCCATCACCAGAATCCACCAAAGACAAGGCAAGACAGAGAGTCAGCCAGGGCATGATGGTTTTTCTGTGGCTCCTGTGTATAGTGGGCAACTGTTTTGACTAGCTTCAAAGACATGGCCAAGTGGGGACAAGGAAGGTTCCAACACAAATCTCAGCATAGTAAGACTACATTTTCTCCTGTGCAAAGGCCTCCAGCAGAGTAAATGACCTGTTCTGACAAATTCCTGATTGTCAGAGGTGCCAAGGCTTCATGGATATTAAGTCCCTTACAGCCCAACTCTTCATTTTGAAGACAGCTTTAATGCTGCCATCAGTAGAACATGTCATCCAAAAATCAAAGAGACCACTGAAGGGACTGTGTCTTTCTTTTGGAGGTTCAAAGGGAGTCACCACCAGTTTCCATATGTAGCCTAAAATGACAATGTTTTCATGAAGGTACCTGTCTGTTACCTACAGTGCAACTGAGGCCAGGGCCCAGGGCAGAATGGTGGATGCAGGTCCTTTCAGCTTTACACATGAGACATACGACCTGTGTCAGATTGTACAACACTTAGGCTACTGATGGCTCTGAAGTAAGGGGAGATCCCAAGTGATGATGAATGCACACACATATACACAGTGCACAATACACAGGGTAGAACACATGCAAATCATGAGGCCCCACATTATATACACAGACCATATGGCTCACAACATATCTCACATATATCACAACATATGATATCCTACTTAATATATGCAAATCACATGACATATTATGCATACACCGAACACAAGACATACACAATCTAGCATATAATACATACATAACACCCAAGGTAGCACATAACATATAAATCCTACACACACACACACACACACACACACACACCAATATATAGATATACATGCAGGGCAGTGGTTCCCAGGGAAGTGGACACCTATATATGGTATGTTTGAGTTTATGAGCAATCAGTTGTTGAATAGTTGGCATGTTTAGTAACCTATAGGAGTTCCTAACATGTAGAGATGTGTCCTACATCCCCCGCAGGGTATATTCTAAGCACCTTATGTGTTCTCGGTATGGGAAGAGATGGAAGCTCTAGCACTCATCAGAGAGTGAAAGCCAGCATGGCATATGTCTGAGCAAGGGTGGAGAATGGGAGTTCTGCTCTGTGGAAAGGAAGGGGCAGAGAAGTACAAGGAATGTGGGGCAGGGTGGGCCTCAAGTGGCAGCTGCCATGACTCATTCAAAATCCTAAGAGGGAGGCTGGGCAATGGCTGGAAATAGTCTTCAGGCTTAATTTGGTTTTCATAACAGTCTGTTTTGAGCTTAAAATAAACCTTTTTCTGCCAACTAGCAGTTGATTCTCACTAATAAAAGTTAATGTTTTCAGTAACAATACGTAGACAGCAAAAACCACACGGGGGATGCTGTGCCACACCACAGGGGAACTAGTGTCTACTTTGAGCTTTACCCCAGGGCAGTCGGCAGTAAGAGTGACAGGTTTCATGGTGAAGAAAGAACACCTGAGCTTTCATTTGCACGCATGGGCACACGTGTACACATACCTATACCCAGACATACATGTTCAGATGAGCGCCTATATTTGTGTCTATATATCCACATGCATGTGTTCTCATACACATGGGTGTACACACTTACACAGTCATAACACACACATACACAGGTTCCCTTTGAAACATTGCTTCCATGACATGAAGAAACGTCACCTTCTCATGAACCATGACATCAACATGAGGCTCACTAGCAAGGGGGCCCAACCACTGTTGACTCTTTGGTACTAGTGTTTAAGTTCTTTCTCTTGTTAAATTCAGATCAAAGTAAGAGCACATAGAGAGTGTCCTGTAGCCACGAGGAATATTTTCCTTTTAATTGGTCTACTTGTTGGGAAATAAGTAAAGCTTTTTGAGTTTCCACAAGCAAGGAGCCAGTAGAGAGCTGAGTTTTAAGGACATCAAGTCTTGCTCTGTACTTGCTGTCAATTGTCCCTGAGTGTGGACATTCCCTAGAGAGAGTAACCTGCGACAGATCTTGCTACCCTACCCATGGCTGTCCTCTGCAGATGCTTCTGATGCAGAGATACAGAGTAGTCAAGAGAAGCAGACAAGATTCATATAGCTTGGCATGGTTACTGCCTTCAAAACATGGCCCTGAAGCTGACACTAAGTTCAAAAACCAAGGAGGGCGCTCCTGGCTGGTTAGCCTCCTGCACACACTTGGACCCATTTCCATGCTTCCATGAACACATGCATTGCCACCCTCCAGAGTCTCAGGATTTCAGGAGACAGAAGGCAGAGCCACCACCCACTTGTTTCCTGTGAGGATGTATCCCTGCTGTTCCTCCTCAGAAGGCTGCACTTCCAGCTGTAGGCCTCCACTAGGGGGTCTCTGTGCTGCCAATTTGAGGCTTTCTTCATCCTCCCACACCTCTGGAGCTCGGTTTTGGAATTGCTCCTCAAGCCTCCTGGGCTCGGGCTCTGAGTTCGGTTTTCTTTCAAATAGGTCTTTGGAGTAAGTCCGGCTCCTCACATGCTCCACCCCAGCAGTCTCCTCTTCTGAAGACAAGACCTCCTCCGGCTGCTCTGACTTCTTCATCTCTTCTCTGGAGGATTTTTCCAGAAGGGGAGCTTCAGGTAATAGAGGAGACCCATAGTCCTTCAAGAGGTCCCCAAGCTGGAAACTCAGACGGCTGACCTAACAAAGAAGAGAAGAAACACCCATGAGATGACATGTAAGAAGGGACTGCCAGTACACAGTTCAGAAGTAAAGTCACGTGGCAAAATGACAGTAGGCTGCTCTGAAGGGGAATATGCAAGAGAGGAGGGCAGTGTCTGTACAGAATCATATCTAGAGAGGACATCAGTCAGGGTGTCAGAGTTACTTCACGCTGTTCTCTCCTACTCCTCCACTCCCCTGGCACATCTCCCTGGAGAATTAGAATTTTTATATGATGTACACCCTTAACTTCTCTAGTTTTAAAGATTATCCACATGGTGTCAAAAGCCCTCTAGGCGCAATGAACACCTAACAACGGTCACAAATCCTAGTCATTTGCCTCTGTTGAGCTCTCCCACATACAAAGATGTAGTAAGGGATACTTTGTATGTGTGAACTCAGTCTTTAAATAAACTCTGGGAGTTTGTGACCATCCATAACTCCCCTTTCACAGACAGGGAAACTGCCAGAAGCTAACCTTGGATTGAGCCCATTGTGGGGACATGTACTCATTCTAGGGACATTCTGGTCCAGGTAAAGATGACACTTCCCAGCCTGACCACACTTTCCTCATATCAGGTGACACCTTGGGCACACACTGGCATCTTCAGGAGGATGCTATGATTGTGGCTCATGGTTATGAACTGAGCACTTGTTTGTCCTACACAAGCCTCATTTCATCAATGCCCACATTCCTACCTCTGTTTCATATACTCAGCCTTAGAGAAGCTGGACATAAAATGATCACAGAAGAGATCAGCAGTTTCAGATTTGAAATAGTGTCTAACCCTGTTAAAGGTGATGTTTCCATGAGGACAAGGCCTCCAAGATGTGACTCATGATGTGTACAGAAGCAAAAGCCCTTATCACCCTTATTACCTAGATCTTAGTCTAGTGGAGTAGTTTTACCTGTGAAATTATATTTCTGACTTTACACTAGGCCAGGACTGGGGGTGTGTGATTTCTTTTATAACTTATTTCACCAAATAAATATATTGAAGAAATGAATAGCTGTGAGGAAAATCACTCCCTCTTGACTAGAAGTTATGAGTTTTCCTTTTGAATATGTGAATATAATAGTTTGATAAAGGCATTTACTCCAATTTTGATTTGCAACAATACAAGGCAGTTGGTTAGCCATTAGGGGCGTTTGAAAGACAGGGGATAATGGTCTCTCAGATGGAGGGATCTTATATGAGGGAAAGGTGTTGCTAAATAAAGAGAGCTCGGAGAATCCAACACTTAAAGCAATAGAGAAGTCAGCACAACACATGATATATAGAAGAGCCAAAGCTCAACAAGGGCCTGGGGAGGCCATGATAGAGGCAAGGAGGCCATGAGGAGAGTCTGATGGTTTTACCAATTTCAGGTCCAGGGTGAATTCTGAGATTGCAACCATGAGGACTACGTGCCCTGGGTGGCATGCATTCCACTCCAAATCCAAAAACTGTTTCTTGACCCACTTTTTCCATCACCACTCAGATGGAAGTCCCACTGTGGCTGTGATTTCAATTTGCTGGCATTCCCTGCTGGCATTCATTAGGCACCAATCCACAAGCAAGCAAAATGACACATGCAGGTTTTATAGAACCACATGGCATCACTGCCACCTGAGTAGATTTTCTGCTTCCCTAAGACTTAGAGACCACAGTATTCAAGTAAGAATCCCCCAGCCCCATCTAATAAAGCTATTGGGTATTGCTGGCAAGCAGTATATAGGTGTTGGCTGACTAAGCCCTTTCATAAGGCCTAGGCCTTTCTTAAATACTAGATCACCTCTGTGATGAAGTACCTACAACTATGTGGCTACACAAGACACCAGGGAAGCTGGGACAATGCCAGGTGCTCAGGGGTCTGTGTTTCTCAGCCAGGGGGCCTCAGAAGAAGTACACAGGACTCGGAAGGTCTACTAAATGGGCTTGAGATGTTCTTATGGGAGAGGGATTCTGAGAATATTAGTTCCTTTTTTTTAATCCACTGTAAAAAGTACAGAGATATATTACTGATTAACAAGTAAATATTAGACTTTTGTATACAATAAGATATGGACCCAGATATCCCAACACACGTGTGAGAGGCCAAAAGAGTTACACTCCTAATACTCTAAAAGGGGAATGAGAAGGTCGTAGATCCTTTGACGTAAAATATTTATATTTCTACTACCTATTGTCATACTAAAAAAGGTCAATATTATGTCATCTTACCTCCTTGTACACTGGGTCATCCACCTCTGAAGGTCTGTGATCTGTAAAAGACAGAAGTGTGTTATCCAAGTCCCTGAAAAATGTCCACAGGGGTGTCCCAGTGCATGACACGATGACCACACTGAATCCTCATGTGCACATGAAGTGGAACAGCATTACCATATTTCTATAAACTGCAGAGCAGAGGATGAGTTTGCTAAGCAGACTTAGACATAGCATCACTTGCAACACTCCGAGCTTCACAGACGGACCTGCCAGCATCTTCAGTGTTTGCAATAGCTCCGAGGACCCCATGCCTCGCCACAGTTAATAGTTATAAAAGCAGACCAATCTACCCAAACAACTTTATATTAAAGATCATGCGGGTCATTACTCTGGCCAATGGGATGCTGCCCTGTTTTTCTTTCTATTGCTGTGAAAAAAGAGCATGGCCAGAAGCAACCTGGGGAAGAGCTTATTTCAGATATAGCTTACCGTCCATCGTTGAGGAAGTCAGGGCAGGAACTCTAGGCAGAAACGGAAGCAGGGATCATAGAGGAACCCTGCTTTACAGGCTGCCGAACCATAGCTTGCTCAGCTTGCTTTCTTATACAACCCCAAAATACCTGACAAGGGGTGGCACCACCCACAGTAGGCTGCAACCCTCCATGTCAACCATTAATAGAGAAATCATCCTTCAGGCTTGTATGTAGGCCAATCTGATGGAGGTATTTTCTCAGTTGAGGTTCCCTCTTCCCAGATGACTCCAACTTGTGTCAAGGTGATGGGAAAAACTCTAACCAGAACAGATCCCCAAGGGTGTGTGACTCAGGGGACATCCCTCAATTCACAGGGAACTCTAGATCTTTCTATGTTTGGTTTCCCCTTCTGATACTTGTGACTTGCCTTTGTTCTACTCCAGAGAGGAGGGGACTGTACTTCTCATCTGGCTTTCAACAGGATTTTGTCTGCCTACCATGTTCAGAGCTCAGAGCCTAGAGGCCTGCCTGCCTTGAGCAGCCACTCCAGATTAGATGGGGCATGATGCTGTCTGCTGCTCCAAGTAGCCAAAGAAGTAGATGCAGACAGTTGAATGAACACTTTTCAGTTTATTGTTCAAATATTTGACAGTGCATACTGGCATGACCCAAACAAAGGCACTCTCCATCATTCCTAGGTTTTCCTAATTCTGAACCTCAGCACGCAGGAATCAAACCTCCTCCCTGAGATCAATTTGCCATTCAACATAATTGCTTGGGTAAGCTTAGTCTGTTAAGAAAGCTTTTAGAGACAAAAGTTCAAACAGATAAAACTCTTTAATACATATCCATCTCTCCAACAAAAAGAATGCATTTATGGCCTGGTGAGTAGGATTGCGCCCTCCCTACAGCTCCATCCTCTTATTGCGATCTTGCCACCTCCCTAGATTCCCTCTCCATAGCTTCTTCTCCTCTGAATGGCACGGTCTCACTCCTTCTCCAGCCCCCCCCCTCCTCCAGTCCCTCCGTATAGCTTTTTTCCCTGTCTGGTGGACACCCAGCTGCAAAGGACCCAAGGGGTAGGGGAGGTCACCTTGAAGCATTGCCTCTGTGACATCTGCCTGCTGTCTCGGCTGTCCCTCAGCCCCTCTCCCATGGCTTTCTTGGCTTCTTTCTGCAGGATCACTTTGTATGGCTCCAGCAACTGAGTCTACCTTCTCCTCCAACTTCAGGGGGCCCAGGCGGTCCACTTCAGAGTTCTGCTGCAAATCCTTCAGGAGACTCTGCAGGAGTGTGTCTAAGGGCACAGACAAAGTCAGAGTTGATGATTGAGGCAGCATAAGAAGTAGCCTGGCCTCCCCCACCACCGGCCCGCCATCATCCCTCTCTGAAGGCAGCTGAAAGGGCCGCCAGCGCACTCTCCAAACCCCTTGGACATTAGGCATACTTCGGGGTTAAAGGCGAGTGGAGCGCACCAGGGGCCTTCAAATCGCAGAGGGTCCAGTGGCCAGTTGCGGTAGCAGCTGGAACAGAGGACCTCAGTCCAACCAGAGGCTGGGACCCCTCCCAGCCAGCCAGGACCTCCCCCGCCGCCGGCCCGCCATCATCCCTCTCTGAAGGCAGCTGAAAGGGCCACCAGCGCACTCTCCAAACCCCTTGGACATTAGGCACACTTCGGGGTTAAAGGTGAGTGGAGCGCACCAGGGGCCTTGAAATCTCAGAGGGTCCAGTGGCCAGTTGCGGCAGCAGGTGGAACAGAGGACCTCAGTCCAACCAGAGGCTGGGACCCCTCCCAGCCAGCCAGGACCTCCCCTGCCGCCGGCCCGCCATCATCCCTCTCTGAAGGCAGCTGAAAGGGCCACCAGCGCACTCTCCAAACCCCTTGGACATTAGGCACACGTCGGGGTTAAAGGTGAGTGGAGCGCACCAGGGGCCTTCAAATCGCAGAGGGTCCAGTGGCCAGTTGCGGCAGCAGCTGGAACAGAGGACCTCAGTCCAACCAGAGGCTGGGACCCCTCCCAGCCAGCCAGGACCTCCCCCGCCGCCGGCCCACCATCATCCCTCTCTGAAGGCAGCTGATAGGGCCTCCAGCACAATCTCCAACCCCCTTGGACATTAGGCACACTTCGGGGTTAAAGGTGAGTGGAGCGCACCAGGGGCCTTGAAATCGCAGAGGCACACATCAAGGTGAACAGCTGAACTCAGCATCTGTTCCTGCCCAATCCCTTGAGACCTGAGTCACCAGCCAGGACAGAGATAGGCCCAGACCATTTCAGACTCTCCCTTCTGGCCCGCACCAACGCCAGGTCTCCTTGGTTAGAGATGGTAGGAGGTAAGCGTAAGAACAAAAGCAACAGAATCCAAGGGTACTTGGCATCACCAGATCCAAACTCACCCACCCCATCAAGTCCTAGATACAACAGCACACCAGAAAAACAGGACATGGATATAAAATCACTCGTCATGATGAGGATGGAAGACTATAAGAAGGAAATACAGGAAAGCATAGTTAAACAACTAGAAGCANTTTTCATGTCTCTATATAATGACTAATTGTTCATTTATAATCTGAAAACATATGTTATTCTATACCTGGGTCTATAGGGTTGTGTGCACACTCTCCGGTTTTCTCAATGTGAGGATTATGAGATTTTCCCCTTACTCTTCCAGCATCTAGGAAACTGCATTTTATAAATATAAAGATGATGGATAACAGTATGATTTTTTAGGTCAATATTATGTCATCTTACCTCCTTGTACACTGGGTCATCCACCTCTGAAGGTCTGTGATCTGTAAAAGACAGAAGTGTGTTATCCAAGTCCCTGAAAAATGTCCACAGGGGTGTCCCAGTGCATGACATGATGACCACACTGAATCCTCATGTGCACATGAAGTGGAACAGCATTACCTTATTTCTATAAACTGCAGAGCAGAAGATGAGTTTGCTAAGCAGACTTAGACATAGCATCACTTGCAACACTCCAAGCTTCACAGACGGACCTGCCAGCATCTTCAGTGTTTGCAATAGCTCCGAGGACCCCATGCCTTGCCACAGTTAATAGTTATAAAAGCAGACCAATCTACCCAAACAACTTTATATTAAAGATCATGCGGGTCATTACTCTGGCCAATGGGATGCTGCCCTGTTTTTCTTTCTATTGCTGTGAAAAAAGAGCATGGCCAGAAGCAACCTGGGGAAGAGCTTATTTCAGATATAGCTTACTGTCCATCGTTGAGGAAGTCAGGGCAGGAACTCTAGGCAGAAACGGAAGCAGGGATCATAGAGGAACCCTGCTTTACAGGCTGCCGAACCATAGCTTGCTCAGCTTGCTTTCTTATACAACCCCAAAATACCTGACAAGGGGTGGCACCACCCACAGTAGGCTGCAACCCTCATGTCAACCATTAATAGAGAAATCATCCTTCAGGCTTGTATGTAGGCCAATCTGATGGAGGTATTTTCTCAGTTGAGGTTCCCTCTTCCTAGATGACTCCAACTTGTGTCAAGGTGATGGGAAAAACTCTAACCAGAACAGATCCCCAAGGGTGTGTGACTCAGGGGACATCCCTCAATTCACAGGGAACTCTAGATCTTCCTATGTTTGGTTTCCCCTTCTGACACTTGTGACTTGCCTTTGTTCTACTCCAGAGAGGAGGGGACTGTACTTCTCATCTGGCTTTCAACAGGATTTTGTCTGCCTACCATGTTCAGAGCTCAGAGCCTAGAGGCCTGCTTGCCTTGAGCAGCCACTCCAGATTAGATGGGGCATGATGCTGTCTGCTGCTCCAAGTAGCCAAAGAAGTAGATGCAGACAGTTGAATGAACACTTTTCAGTTTATTGTTCAAATATTTGACAGTGCATACTGGCGTGACCCAAACAAAGGCACTCTCCGTCATTCCTAGGTTTTCCTAATTCTGAACCTCAGCACGCAGGAATCAAACTTCCTCCCTGAGATCAATTTGCCATTCAACATAATTGCTTGGGTAAGCTTAGTCTGTTAAGAAAGCTTTTAGAGACAAAAGTTCAAACAGATAAAACTCTTTAATACATATCCATCTCTCCAGCAAAAAGAATGCATTTATGGCCTGGTGAGTAGGATTGCGCCCTCCCTACAGCTCCATCCTCTTATTGCGATCTTACCACCCCCCTAGATTCCCTCTCCATAGCTTCTTCTCCTCTGAATGGCATGGTCTCACTCCTTCTCCAGCCCCCCCCCCTCCTCCAGTCCCTCCGTATAGCTTTTTTCCCTGTCTGGTGGACACCCAGCTGCAAAGGACCCAAGGGGTAGGGGAGGTCACCTTGAAGCATTGCCTCTGTGACATCCGCCTGCTGTCTCGGCTGTCCCTCAGCCCCTCTCCCATGGCTTTCTTGGCTTCTTTCTGCAGGATCACTTTGTATGGCTCCAGCAACTGAGTCTACCTTCTCCTCCAACTTCAGGGGGCCCAGGCGGTCCACTTCAGAGTTCTGCTGCAAATCCTTCAGGAGACTCTGCAGGAGTGTGTCTAAGGGCACAGACAAAGTCAGAGTTGATGATTGAGGCAGCATAAGAAGTAGCCTGGCGTGTGTGTGTGTGTGTGTGTGTGTGTGTGTGTGTGTGTGTGAACTTTTCTATGTTTAGCTGGACATAGAGCCCACAGAAAAGGAAGGACTTACTGAGTCGCCAGGGAAGGAGAGGGAAGGGCTCATCAGCAACTACAGTTCAACTAGGGAAGAGCTCACACATCATCAAGGATCTTTCAGGTTAGCAACAAACCATTATATCAACAAGAATAAGCTGTATCTGTCTCTCCTAGAATAGAAAGCAATTACAGGATGAAGGGAGACTGTGGCTCATACTCTACCATCACTCTACCTAGCCACTCAGATGCTTCCAAGATGGACAGCTGACATATGTCTTGAAGCTTATGGAGATAAGCCTTACCCAGGCACTCTGAGTAGTGTGATGTGTCCGGCATAGATACTGAGCCTGGTGGTCCCTGTGCTGAGTGGGAAGTGAGCTCAGAAGGCATGTTCCCCACACAGCCAGCCAAACCTTTGCTGGGGATGAGTCCATACACAGGGGCTCAGGAAATGTTACTGCCTGGGGCCTAGAACCTTCTTCTTGGCTAGGGCCCAGGGAAAGGTGGCATGGGACATACACTATGCTTGAAGTCCACCAGCCTCTACCCTTTGATAGCTCTAGCTAACATCTATTCAAGGCAGCTGTTGCAGGAACCAACTGTAAGACAGGAAGGTGATGTTTTCTAAAAGACCTTATATGAGGCATGTTTGAAAATGAATATTCACCACAATTCTATGTTCCCCAGCACCCCCAAATAGTCCTCTGGCAGTGTGAGAAAGAACAAGCCTCCATGATGAGAGAGGTGTGGGCTATATGGATGGGTAGACAGTTTACTTCAACACAGACCTCAACTCTGGGTCCATTTTATGTGTCTGCTTTGGGCTTTGGATTCAACTAACAGTTGCTATGCCATACTTTTACAATGAGAAACAACCCCTAAAATATTGTCTGAGACCAAGTGTGTGCTTCTCTATGGATGTTTCTCATCCCCCACTCTTCCTTCCTCCTTCTCTTTCCCCCTGCCTTTCCTCCTCATTCCTTCTCCCAATCTCCCTCTCTGCTTTAATACAAAGCCCCATTGACTTGGTCCCACAAGTGTCAGACATCCTCCATCACAGGCATATGTGGGTAGGGAAACCAAGGTTCCCCTGCATCTGCCAAGTTTTGCTCCTGAACAACTTCTAGACCTCCGTGTGAGGTTGAGGGCAGGAAAGTTCCCTCAAGCTCAGATGTCTGGAGTCATAGGTAGTGTCTGGAATATAAGGATGTAGCAATACTGAGAGGCTGTGACAGCCCCCTAAAGTTTATGTGCAAGCATACTGTGGGTGGACATTTAGGGATAATGCCGTGTGGAGGGAGACGTGCCCAGGGCCAAGAAGAGACAGGATGTGCAGTGGGGCATGCAGGGAGTCCCTGTGGCCACTGTCTCATAGAGCCCGATCAGCAGAAACTGGAGACCCACAAGACCTCATCTTCAAGAAAGGGACACCAAAAGACAGTGCTCATGAAAGAGCAATATCATGAGAGGATCGGGGATAATACAGAAGTTTAGCTGGTGCTGGAAAACCCTTTAGAAGGATCATCAACCATTCCAGTTTATATGTGTACAGAGCCAAGTACAGTGTAGAGTGGCTTGCATACAAGGGGAGTCGAAACTTGACCCTGACTTTCAACAAACAAGACAGACTATCACTAAGGATATTCAGGCTCTCTGCACAGGCAGGACACTATCATTTATACAAAGCAGCAGCCTATAAAACAAAAACAAAACAAATGAAACAAAAAATTGTCAGGAAACTAGATATCAATAAAACAAACAAACAATTAAAGTGGGGTGCAAATATAAACAAAGAATTCTCAAGAGGAAACTCAAACGTCTAAGAAACACTTAAAGAAGTGTTCAACACCCTTAGGGACTGGGAGATGCCAATCAAAACTAGTCTGAGATTTTTATCTTATACCTGCCATAATGGCTAACTAAGATCAATAAAACAAGTGACAGCTCCTGCTGGTAAGGATGTGAAGAAGGAGACTCATCCATTGGTAGTAAGATTTTAAACTTCAACATCCACTATGGAAATCAGTGTGGCAGTTCTTTGGGAAGAAGAGAATCATCTACCCCAAGATTCAGCTATAGCACTCTTCAGCATGTATCCCAAAACCGCTTCATCCTACCACAGGGGCATTTGCTCATTGATGTTCATTGCTGGTCTATTCACAAAGCAGAAATTGGAAACAACCTAGATTCCCCTCAACAGAAAAATGAATAAAGAAAATGTGGTTCATCTATACAATGGAGTATTGCTCAGTTGTTTTTTAAAAATAAAATTTGCAGGTAAATGGGTAGAACTAGAAAAACATCATCCCCATGTGAGGTATCTCAGACCTAGAATGGCAAGTTTGATATATATTCACTTATATTTGGATGTTAGCTCTTAAGTCAATGATAACCAAGCTATAATCTATAGAACTACTGAGGCTAGGTACAGAGTTAGAGATTAGTGGGGACAGATAGATCTCATTGGGAAAGGGAAATAAAATAGATAGTTATGGATGGATAGGGGGCTGGAGCAAAGGATAAAGTGGAGAGGGGGATAGAAGGGAGTAGTGGGAGAGAATGTGGGAAGAGACATCTAAAAATTAAGGGTCATTTGATGGATAATAGGGAAACCTAATATAGTAGACACTTCCTAAAATATTTGAAGGCTAGCTAAATGAAATTGCCAAATAATAGGGGAGTNAGAGTGCCAACTAGCCATCTCTTGTCACCAAATAAAGATTCCAGTACTGGAGTTGGATTACATCTAATTGAATTGTTGGAGAAAAGGAACTCATAGGACTCCCCTAACAACCAGACTGCTGCCAAGACTATAGGTTGTTCTCAACAAATTAACAAGGCATTATTAATACCTCCATGATTCATGCAACATAGAGAAGTCAAGCTTTTGCCTACAGACAGCCTTTACCCCTGTGTTCTAACATCTTTAGTACAGAAAGCTACTTGGCATGCTACCAAAAAATAAACATAAACACCAAGGCAGACACAAACTCTTTGTTCTATAATGCTACCCCATCTGCAAGTGGTGTGCAATGGTGCCACACAACTTATGGGAGTAACCAACCAATATCTGATCTGACTTAAGGCCCGCTCTACAAGATGGAACCTATACCCTGTACCTGACACTGCTTTGGTGACCAGAGACTAGATAACTGAAGGACCTAGGTTTAAATCAAATTCTACTGTTCTAAAAAAAAAAAATCAAAAACAAACAAACAAACAAAAACAGTAACAAAAATGACTCCTGGTGACATTCTCATAGATCAGTGTCTTGTTCAGCTATCATCACAGAAGCTTCCTATGCAGCAGATGGGAAGACATACAGACACCTACAGCCAGACATTATGCTGCAGAGAGTGAGAGACCTTGGGACACTCAGCCCTAAACCCCTCCCCTCAAAGCTCAAGAAATCCCAGGGGGTCAAAGAATATGGCATCTATTTTGGAGATACATGAAAAAACAGGGGGCTGTCCATGTACTTTGAGGGAAGATGAATTCCACAGCTCTTGTTAGAGGTTCAGCAATCACTCACGAAGGTAAATACATGTCTTCTTCATCAAAGGTGCCATATTCACAGAGAGCAGAGAAATAGCAGCTAGACTAGTTATACACTCAGAGTCAGAGAGGAACAAGGCTGGGGTGGGCAGACGTGCCATGGCCCCACACTCATGTAACAACACTGCTTTTGTGTCCAGACTCCTCTCCTGCCTGTTGATGGGAGTTAGACATAAGCAGTGCTGTTGAAATGTGCACTCAAGGACACTTGAGTGAGAAGGACCAGCACCACCACTGATGATCTCTTAGGACAGCCTCACTTCAGAACAGCAACTCTCAGCAGGGTGCATGGGGAACTTGCAAGCTGGGGTTGGTTACCTAAGCACACACCACAAAACTCGTTCCTATGCACAGTTCTATCCACGCATCTCATTATATGCAAATTCTGCCTCAACTGTAACAGAATAACAGATTCTAAGTCTGGTGGAGGCCAACTTCTCAAGTATAAAGGGAATCCTAGATTTCTTTTTGTAAGAGTTCAGTTTTGGCATCTCTATGTCAAGGCGTATATATGACAGCTCAGTTCTGTGTCTCCACCTTCCTGAGGCAACCTGATGGTGCCACCAGTCATAGAGGTCACCTAGATCTACATTGGGTCACAAGCATGAATGAAGTCCCTGAAAATCACAATGCCATTCCTGCGGCACTATGCCCCTTAGGGCTATGGAGCTGGAGCATCAAGAGGAAGAGCTGACTAGAAAGGAGGAGGAATGCCATGTCCCAAAGCTGACTTCACATAGCTGAGAGAGATGGTACTCTGGCATAGGTTTGATAGTCCCACATGAGGAATGGTCTGAGTCTTGTCCCAGAATTCATGGAGTTTTGATTTCATTGTCACTATTCGTTTATTGAACAATGAAAGCCAATAAGGTATATAATGCCATCTGGTGAAGACATATCTTAAGGCCTTGGCACATCACAAGCACTGTCTCAGTAATGGGCTAATGATATGGATTGAGTATGCCCCTCATTGCAAACCTTGACCAAGTAACACAGAAAACAGTTGAGAACCCTTAGATGTTCAGCCATGCAGGCCAGCTATGACCTCTCAATATGCCCATTACCCAGATTAATATTGTACTTTGGGACTTGAAGAGATTGTTCAATGGTAAAATACTTGATACTCCTGCAGGTAATCCTAGTTCAGTTCCCAGTACCCACACTGTGGTTCACATACATACCAGCTCTAGTACTATAAGATATAACACCCTTTTCTGGCCTCCAGGCCTACACATGGTTCACTTACATAAATTCAGGGAAGATGTTCATACTTATAAAATAAAATAAAACCTAATTTTAGAAAAAAGATTATGACTTTAATACAATTTTTGTCAAAGTATAAGCTTTTATATAAAAATAAAATGTGAATTTTGGCCATTAAAGTCAGGCCCCAAGCTCCACTCAACCTCCCATCCACTCAAGTATCCATTCATCCATCCACACATACATACACACACACACTCCACCCATCCTTGCAATCTCTATACATCCATCTATCATTAATCTGCACCTACCTACCAACCAATAAACCTAACTAACTATCCATCTATCTCCATGCATGCATCTATCCTCTGAAGTACTGGGATCACAGGACTGCACCACCACACCTGGCTCACAATATCCTAATGGTTGTCCGGGCATATAAATTATTTGCTTATTATGATGATTTCTATATGCTCAGCCCAGGGACTGGCACTATCTGGAGGTGTGGCCCTGTTAGAGTAGGTATGACCTTGTTGTAGTGTTGTGTCACTGTGGGTGTGGACTTTAAGACCTTCATCCTAGCTGCCTGGAAGCCAGTCTTCTGCTAGCTGACTTCAGATGAATATGTAGAACTCTCAGCTCCTCCTGCACCATGCCTGCCTGGATGCTGCCATGCTCCTGCTTTGATAATAATGGACTGAACCTCTGAACCTGTAAGCCAGCCCCAATTAAATGTCTTTTAACAGTCCTTACGACAGTTTAAATTGTCCTTATAACAGTTGCCTTGTTCATGGTGCCTCTTTACAGCAGTAAAACCCTAACTAAGACACTTACAATATATGCTGCCTTTCTAGATTAAAAACATTTTGGGGTGTGTATAGATATGTGTATGAATGTGCAAGCACGTGTCATAGATGTGTGGTATGCATTCATTTATATATGTATATATGTGTGTTATATGTATATGGTACATATGGATGTTTGTGGTGTGTATGTGTGTCTATGAACAATATTATAACCTTCCATAAAATTATGCCCTTAATTTTCAATCTTTTCTTCAGAGGCTGATTTAAGAGGTTCTGGCATTATAGGTCAGTTGAACTATACAACAAGTTCATGTCTCAAAACAAAACAAAGGAAACAAGCCCCATGAGATGACCAAGTGACATTTTCCACCACTATTTTTTTTTTCTCATAAAACAGACAGGTATTCAGGATGACTGTCACCCCACCTGTCACACATTTCAGTGTTCATGCAGCAACTTTCTTTCTGGAATTTAAACTAAATAGCCTCCAAACTTTTGCAAAATAATCTATTTGTAAACCACTGAGTGTATTTCACCCTGCAAGCTGACAAGTTGACATAAACAGAAAACCATCTTTCTAAACTTACTATAAATCTTTAAAATATTCAAAGCCTAAAATCCTTCATTTTTGAAATTATTTTTAGAAATCTCTTACATATTTTTATTATCAAATAAATTAATTTACTGATTTTTAAAGATAAAATCCAAATTATACCTTATCAGAGGTTGGAGCTCACTGTTTTAACTTTGGAGTCTAAGTTATAAAAGAGAAAGAATAATTGGGTACTTAATAAAAATTAATAAAATATGTAAATGAGATAGGATAAAAAGTAATTAAAACAATTTCTGGATGCATGTTAAACCTCATTATAAGCACATGGAATGCAATTGGTATGTGTCCTTGGAATATAGTATAAAGATGAGTACAATACCTAAATCAAGAGTCTATGTGTTTAGAAGATACTACCCTCTGCAGGCATGGCTACAAGAAGAGGGCCATATCTGTGAGTGAGACTCAGCACATGCTCTTAGAGTACTTTCCAAGGCAGGAAAAAAATATTTGTAAATTAATGATAGCTTTTTACATGGTTCTAGTGACCCTGAACAGCCAAACAGCCCAGTCTGTATACGTGATCCCTTCCCCAGGGCTTCCACAAGTGCAGGGCAAGTGTCCTCTATCCTCAACCTGCAGAACCTTTCCTAGGAGCTCAAAAATAAAAGGCTTGACTTCTTGGCTGATGCTACCTCATTCTCAGGTCAGCTGTAATGCCCAAGGCCCTGATGTGACATTTCCTGCTGCCTACCCCTAGTCCAGAAATTTCTGATAATCCCTGAAAAGACCAGAACTAGGTCTTACCCTAGTTCTGCTAGACACAATGTCAGGAGTCCCTGTTGCTTACAGGCAAGATAGTTGTTCAGGGCTCCCAAACATTCACAACCAGTGGAATTTGCTCTTCCAGACAAGCATCACCACGGGAAAAAGCAACTTGTTCTAGAGTCGCCAGACCCAGGTCAAGTCCAGCTCTGCCATGCACGCCCCTTCTCATCTAGGATACCCATCCGACTTCCTGAAGCCTCTCAGTGATGTTACCCAAATGAGGCCTTGAGAAAGTTGGATGCAAGGATCAGGGAGGTTAGCCTTCATGTGGCCAGCACTTGGCATGGTCATCCGGAAGGTGCTTTTCTCACCTTCTGCTCTGACACGCAACCTCTCAGAAGCAAACTCTCCAATGGTCCCCATCAAGTTCTTTCTCATCTCATCAAAAGAGGGAGGAAATATGGTGGCAGGATGGAAGTGCACACTGCCATCCATGGTCCTGTTCTCTGAAGATGAAGGTCATGTGAAAGGAGACATGACAAACAGCCATGTCCACAGCTGTGGTGGAGCTATAAAACAAACACCTCCATCTTCCAGATGAAATAAATATAGCTTCTACAAATGCTACATCAAAGAATGAATTTCCCCATGTGTTCCTATAGTGAATTATAGCTTTAGGAGCACTTGAGGGATACTGTGGAAGGTTCTAGGTTGCTGGCTAGCAAAAAGGGAGTCAGTAGCAAAAAGTGGAAGCCATCTCCACATAGCTGCTATGAAGTATGTACCAGGCATCTTCTGTCTACACTAAGTATCACAAAGGTATCATTGTCAACTCCTTAAGGGGTTGTTCTGGAAAAAAAATGCTTCTCTAAAAGCCCAGCTCCCCTGCTGGAAGATGGAGTAGAGCTCAGCACAGCCAAATGCCATCAAAGTAGACCTGCCTCTGTTCTGTCCACTGAAACACACATCGCCGAGCTCGGGCTGGCTCTTAATGACATTTTAAACAGCTTTCAATGCTTTGTGTGAGCGCTAGCAGAGCAATTACATGAAATGTCAGAACATCAAATATGTAGTCCTAGAATAGGAGATCACCTCACAATGACTCCATATGCACAGCTGTGCAGGCCTGACCCACTAAAGTTATATGCCTTTGCAGGGTGGCTCAAACAAAACATTACATGCTTTAGTGAATGAGTGATAGCATGCAGAGGGTTCACTGTAAACCTGCTTCGGTGAGCAAGATGTGAAACACACATAATAGCATTTGCTCCATAGTATACAGTAGTATACAGGAAGGATGGTTTAGTCACACCCACACTTATTTTGCTTATATTTACCCCCATTCCACCTTTGCCATTCCTCAACTTCAGCATCCTCCACATCTTAATCATCATTCCTTACTGTCACCATCACCGGCATCCTAACCGTTACCACCTTCACCATCACCACCACCACCAACACCACTACCACCACTACCACCAGCACCATCACCACCATCATCATCATCTTTACTATCAGCTCACTTTCACTATCCTACATCCACCATCCTCATCACCTTCAGTACCACCCTTACCGTCACCGTCACCATAACAACCACCTTTACCAGCATCCCTACCATTCCATCATTATCATCCTTACCATGATCTCCACTGATCTTGCTTCCACCTTTACCATCCTCATGACCAATGTCCTTACAATCTTCATCATCACCCACGACCACCATCACCCTTTAACATCCTGCCATTGTCACCCTCTTCACTATCATGTCACACTGCCTTAATCATTGTTTTGTTATCACCATCGACATCTCTATAATGACCCCCATCATCACCACCACCACTGTCATCATCATCACTACCACCACCACTACTGTCATCATCAGGTCTAAAACCCTCATCATCCTGAAGAATTGACCATGCCTCTTGTGTGAAAGACACATAGTCCATTTGATGGCTGAACTCCATTTAAATGTTGCTTATTTTCAAGATTCAGAAAAAAATAGTTATTATTTTATTCTCTCTTCACCTGAGTTTCTACATCAGTGTATTGTCTGAATCCACTGAAAACAATCCAACAATGGAAAAACGTGTTGTCTACAGTTTGAGGGGTGTATTACAGTTAAGTGTCATTCATTTCTCAGAGGTAAGTATATGAGAAGTGCCCCAGATGCATGCTGGGACAGGTGCCCATTGTTTTTAGGGTGTGTTTCATAAGACTCTCCATTCAAGCAGTCTATCTTCTCATTTCTTGTGGTTATGAGGGAAGGAAGGAGAAAGTATTACATATGTGGCCTTGGTAAGGAATGAGAAACTAGAAGCCAAACAGCTTTTTGCACTTTGTGCAAGCGCATGCCTGTGTGCATGCATAGAGACTAGATGGGACTTGCTCTGTCACTTTCTGTTTGTTGTCTTAAGACAGTTTCTCACTAAACCTGGAGTTAGGTCACTTGGTTCCAGTCATCCTCCTGTCTGCTCCTACAGTATGGGGTTTACAGGAACATCCTGGCCATTTCCAGGTTTTCAGTGGATTCTGGCATCTGGCTTCAGGTCCTCATGCTTGTGCAGTAAGAACTCTTACACAATAAGCCATCTGGCTAGCCCTTCAGCTTAAAAAAGTAAAACAGTAACAACAAAAAAATGGATACAGAACTTGATGCCACTTAAGTTTTTGTCCAGGGACTGGGGAGAGCTAGTCCAAGTGAAAGAGTAAAAAGACAAGTCAGGCAAACTCAGGCAGACTGCTTCTACCTAGTGGTGGAACTCAGGGAAGAGGCTCAGAAGTCCTGTGAAGCTTGGGGACCTCCCACATCTGGGGGAAGTAGGATGACTCTTGTGTATCTGTTATGCAAATGTGTACACTTGTCATGTTTGCAGTGGGTTAGGCACACAACCAACAGTCTTTTACTAAGGCCCATTCCTGGCATTAGAGGTTTCCCTTGGTGGTGTAGAGTGTCTAACTGGGGCATTGTCGGCCTTGTTGTATGGTGACTGCATATTCACATATAAAAAGGGATCAAAACTGTGATTTAATGGCCAAAGTCCAGGAGCTGTTAACCAGAGCAGAAAACTGAATAGTGTTTAGTTGGTATTTAGGCAGCTGGTTCTTGGTGAATCCAGCTTTCCCTGAAGTGATCCAGGTGTTTGCTCCGGTACCATTAACCTCTGAGGTATTTTTTCTCTCTCTCCTGGAACGTGAAGTTGATGACACACAGCTTTTGAAGGCCGAGTGAGCAATGCTTGGGATAATTTGCAGATGTGTCCACCCATTCATTCACCTAGTGAACAATGCAGCTGTCCAAGCTAGTCCCAGGATGCAACAGGAGAACATGGTGCCCTGCCTCTCTGAGTCATGGTCTACAAAGGGGTTGGGGACACTCACTACAAATCCACCTGAATATTTTATGGAGATGATTGGGTTGGAGTGTTTTTTCTAGAATGGGCTCAGAAAACGAAGGGACTGAGAATCTTTCCCGTTCGTGAGTTATATATTAATGATAAAACCAGAGTCTGCCATTAAGGGGTAGGTGTTCCACTCCACCAGCAAACTTAAAAGAGACAAGGGCCAGGCAGTGGGCAGCACCCAGAAGCACAGAGCACCTCCACAAATGCCCTAAGGTCTAATAGGAACAATCATATGCCAGGCACAGAGCAGAAATAGTTAAACACCACTGAAATACAATTAGCAAAAATGTATAATATGATAAACTCCTTCAGAAAACTGACATGGCTGCTGAGAAAATTACTGCAGATGAGAATGAGCAAAAGCCGAATCCCAAAGGCTTGCACAGGCCCTGTTGTGGGAGCCATGATGCAGTTGGGAAGGGTGAGCCCTGAAAAGACACTCTGTGGTCCTGTCACTACGAACGTTCAGTGCAGTGATGCCACTGTGGTTGGGACTACACACTGGTACTATCTCTCTGTACTCTTTTGGAGCATGGGCAGGTACAATAACAGTGACTGAGTTCAGCTCAAAATCATGAGGGAAGGGTGGGTGCAGAAGCATGGAGACCCAGGCCATGTGCTGAAGCTGCTGTGACATGCACAGGGTTCCCCACCCAGTTCTGTTTTGTTTTGTTCTGTTTTGTTTTGTTTTGTTGTTGGTGGTGGTTGTGGTGTGTGTATGTTTAGCATTTTATGTGGTGCTTTTAAAAGCATGCAGTGAGGTTAAGAAGACCACTTGTAGAGCATTTTGGGAAAGTAGACTGCACACTGGGCAAGCAGCAGGACCACAGGGCCATGGTGACTGTAGACGGGGGCAATCTATTCACAAGCATCCCATTTTCCAGTTAGATTTTCATTCACTGGTAGAAAAGTGGTATCTCCCTCTTCTCAGTTCTAATCACTGTGTCAGAGTCCATCAATAAATGGTATTTTTATTTTTTAGGTTGTGGGAGATGGGAAAAGAAATAGAGTAAGGGGAGTCAGAGAGAAGAGGAAGACCCTATATGACCATAGAGGAGAAACAGCAGGGGACACAGAAAAGGCATGGGCATCTCCCCTTAGCAGACTTACTGAGGTAATGGGCAAGGACCAAGTTGACCATCTATATGCAAAAGAGAAGGCTGTGCAGACAAGTGAGGCCAGTTAAGAGAGTTCAGGAGTTGGGGAGGTGCAGAAGGCCATATGGTGGGATAAGGGGTCCCTCAAAGCTCTGGTGCTTTAAAATGCGAGGACACCAGCACCAGCACAATACTGTAAGGAACGACCAGCTGCTGGCTGCAGGCTTCTCAGCAAACACAGAGTGTGTATGCAGTATCTCTACTGAGCATACCACCTGGTTCATGCACGCTGTCCCTCAATCAGCAACTAGAAGGAAATATTCTTAACGGCCATGTGATAACTACATTCCTGAAAACGTTAACAATGTTCTAATAGGCAAGGGAAACGTGCAAATGAGGCTGCCTGTCTGGAAAGCAGCAGCGGAAACCAGGACTGTCGATGAAAAGTGAGCTTTGCTCACAGCTGACACTGCCACAGCGGCCCTCGGCTGACTGACTCCTCGGCTGACTCCTCAGGGTGCTGTCTGCTTAGCTGTAGAATTCATGTGTCTCTATTGGTAGAGGCACAGCATAATATGTCTGCTTTGAGATAGTCTTACAGAAAGGTTATTAGAAAGCAAAAGGACTAGAACATGCTATAAAGGAGCAGGATCCAGCAAGTATCCAAGTTGCCATCCCCCTACAGATGGCCTCCACTGCCCTATAGACAGGCACACAGGTTCACCACTCCTACCACAAAACTGAAAACCACAGCACTGATAAGGGCCACACTGAGGTCTACACTATACACCACTGCATTGTGGGTGGTGCTAACTGTAGACTGGACACCTCTGAGGATTAACTACTTAACTATATCTGGAAGTTAGGCATAAATTTGGCCACCTGGAATGATAAGGCATGGAACACCTAACAGCATTCCTAGTCTGTGCTGTAAAACACAGGACAGATGACATAGCCCAAGGTTCAGTCTTAAAGGGTAAGAGCTAAGCCTGTCATCTATACCCAGAGTATTTGTCTCTTCCCCAGCTATTGAGGGTATCTCCATGACAGGATTCCTCTCTGCAATGAGAGACTCTGAACCCACATAAGATCGCTTTGTCACGCTGTGTGTACAACAGGCATGTGATGAAAATACCCTCCAGGAAGAAATCATCAATGCGGTGAGAGCGGGCCACCAAAATACTCACCATCATCCATGCTCGGGGAGTCTTTGGAGTCTCCAGGAGGTGGAGGCCATCTCTGAGACAAAGCAGTTGCTGAGAATGGCCTTGGTGCTCTCACGGAACTATGCACAAGGTACCGTGGCTCTGGGTCATTTTCTCCAGGAAGCCTCTGAGCAGTGTAGGCGCCCAGTGCTGCAATCAGCTTCTGTTTGTCTATGTCGCTGTCTACCTTGGGGCTGAGCTCATCTGGCTGGAGCCGGCTAAGCGGCCGCAGAAGGTTATCAGGATACTTGACCCGGGTTGCAGGAGGATAGGTCAGTGCAGATGTGTGGGCCACGTAGGTCAGGATGTTCTCAGGGGAAGAGTCCTCACCCTAGAGGGAAAGAAGAGATAAAGTAAGGTTAGGTCTTCACCATCAACCACCCATGCTCAGAAGGCATGGGCTCCATCCGAGTGGCCCAATGGCGGAAAGCTTCTCTGATGTATGAGCCTTGTTGAATGGCCGAGATCCACACTTCTTAGTTATCGTGGCAATGTTTTTTAAGTAGCACTTTCTAGAGATGCAGCAGGCCATGAAATCACACAATCCTGTGTTTTTAGTGGGTTCACAGATGTGCAAACATCACCACTAAATAATCCTGTAACATCCCCTCATCATAACATTGTTCGGGTTCCCATTCATCTCTCATCACCCCAGGCAACCAGTTTTACTTTATGCACCCGAGAGTGTGTTCCTCTGCAGACATTTCTGTAAATGGAACCTCATAGCATGTGGCCATTTGCATCTGGCCTACTTCATGGCATGTGCCAAGGTCCCCCTTCCTGTTTTAGGCTGAGTGAGTCTCCTCTGTGTATTGTTACCACATTCTGCTTAATCATAGATCACATGATGGACATCTAGTCTTCCACTTTCTGTTACTTTGAATAATGCTATTAAATAACTTTATGCTGCCAAGTCTAGAAGATGGACAAATGTTGGTTCTCTTGTGTATAAGCCTGAGATGAATTCACAGAGTCATATCATCATCATATTTAACACTGTGCAGAAGGAAGGTACCAGCTTCTTTTGCAGCTCTATCAAACAAAGAATTGGGCTCAGAGTCTCTTCAACACTGTCATTTTATTATCCCTATAGTTACTTATACCAGCCATGCTTGTGGCTGGGAAGTACCATATCATCATGTTTTGTGGTTGTTTTGTTTTGATTGCATCCTTCTGGTGGCTATTGATGTTGAGAAATCTTATGTGCACAGTGGTCATTTGTACATCTTTTCTGGAGAAATATTAGAATCGGCTGCTTATGCTAGTGTTCTCTGTGACTCCAGAGCATAGTTTTCTTGTAAACACAACTCCCCTTCAATAGAGGTTCCAAGTACCTTGTCTGAAGCCACTTCTTTCCCCAGATCTGACTATTCACTGAAGTGAGTCTAAATCCTTCTCTTTATGCACTGATGTCCTATACTGCAATGTTGCTGGAGCACATTAGTACATAGTGCACCGTTATTTGCTAGTTTGTTCCCATTGACATGGCCCCTCGAATCCAGGAGAACATGTCTTCTCTATGCTTTCTGTAACTAGAACGATGACGGTCCATTACATGAGCATGGTATAAAATGTTAGACATCTCACGATTCTACTCTGACAAATGACCTCACCAACATTCCACAGACATACACAGTACATTCCAATTTTGAGATCATCAAAACAAAGAAGGTTGTTCTAGAAGATACCCACTGAGCGATGCCTTGATGATAGGGAAGGAGGGTCCCCCCCTCACACATATTTTCAAACTGCATTCATTGGGACCTTCTGCCTTTATGCTTGGAGCACATGATCTAAGTTAAGGGGAACAGCTCTGGGTGAGATTTGCAGCCATAAATGTCATTAATGTAAGTAACTTAGACTCTTGCATGTGGTAATGTCCAAGCAAGAGTGAATGAGAGCAAGAGAGAGAGGAGGGAGAGACAGAGGCAAAGGCAGAGATAGACAGACACACAGACAGACAGAAAGGGGAGAGAGAGCAGGGCAGAGGCAGAGACAGAAGGACAGAGACAGAAAATTATTGCTGGGTGTATACAGATGTGCATGTGCATATGGAGGCCAGAAGATAGTATCATGTGCCTTCTATTACTCTCTGGTTTGGTATTTTGAGACAAAAATTCTCACTGAATGTGGACCTCCCTAATTTGGCAAGGCTAGCTAGCCCGAAATCCTCAAGGGTGCTCCTGTCTCTTACTGCTTTTCTTTGGAATGTGTCATCATGCCTGGCTTTTACAGGAGTGCTGGGCACCTGAATTCAGGTCCTGATGCTCAGGCTTAAGGTTAGGGTGACCAAGCTTTCTTTCCAGCCCAAAGGGCAAGTTTTCCTACAATAAGCTGAAAGTTGGGAAATGTTTGACCTGGGTCCAGTTGCAACTCCTGTGAAGGAACTTGAACAGATCGCTGCACCTTTTGGAAGTTAACTTCTTCTGATGAAGAAGTTTCAACATTACCTCTTTGATTCTTTTTCTGCTGTTGTTATTGTTTCCAAAATGACATAACTCTATCATCTAAATGATTTAGTTTTTGTGCAAGATGAGCTGTAATCAGTTGTTCTTCTTTTAGAAAATAAAAAGTCAGAAGAGGAGGGGCCTGTGAGCATGAATACTTCCAAGAGAGCAGCCCTCCAGCCATACCCCACAAGTCAGGTGAAGGAGTCAGCTGCAGGCTCTGCTGCTCCTCTCCAGGAGACTGTCTGCACACCGGGTTAGGTCACTACACCAGAGGCTGGGTCCACATCCGAATGCTCATTAATGTGCCTGCAGCATCCTTTCCTCTCTCTGATGCAGCCTGACGGCTCTACTCAGAGGATCTCTAATTAGCGCCTCACATTGGACAGCTCCAGGCAGAGACACCAGGCTTAGTCCAACATCTGTGCAGCAGGCTGGGACGGACAATCTGCTTTCAGTGTTTACACTCTGACTCAAATTAAGGGGAAGAGGAGGAAAGAGCATTCCAACATACAGCACAAATCAGAATCTCTGGGGGAAAAAATTTCAGAAAGTGTTGGTTCCCAGTATCCCACTCCCTCGTCCCACGTAATGGCTTTGACACTCTGTTGTCCTCAAAGGAGGCAGGTGACAATACCAGAAGGAGACTTGTTCTTCAGTGACTCAAAGGAGGGGGTGTGTTCTAGACCCACCCTGACACAAGCTCCAGAGTAACTGAGCATTAATCCTATGTAACTGGACAGGCATGGCAGACATCCCTTGGCCACCGCTCCCACCATTGCCTTTATCACTGCGCCTTGACAGTCAGACCCTCAAGGAGGCTGTGGAGGAGAGCTGCAGCTGTTCTCTTCCTTCCACCTTCTCTTTCACTCAGAGTTTAAAATTACAGACGTTTCCACAGTCTCTTCTACCTTGAAGAAGTTTTGAGTCTGAACCTATCAATAACAAGATGTTCCCAGGAGTGATATTGGGTAATCTGGAAAACACCTGAAGATTAATAACCTAGAATCAAGAAGACTCACTGGTCAGTTTCCAAATCAAGGTGGGCACTTGTGGCCATGAGAAGTTTCCAATCATATGGAGGGCCCAGTTGGGGTGCTAGGTGAGGACCACCAGGAGGCATAACACAACTGAGACTACTCCCAGAATTCTCTGAGATTCAGCAGGAGGGACTTTCTTCTACGCACATACCCTACTCAACCATCACTGTATGGGAAAGGGCAGAGCCACTCAGCACAGTGAGAAATTAACAGGAAAGAGGGTACACCAGGAAGGTAAGTGCAACTGCTGATATAGCTCTGTGCACTACACAGCTCTGAACCTCCCATTTGATTTCTTGAGCTGTACTGCTTCCACCTGAAAAACCAGGAAATAAAAGATCCCCCTTTCTTTGAAAGTGGATTTAAAGATTAGGAATATGAATGGCAGGTGCACCTAGCTTAGCAGAAGACTCTGAGGAAGAATGCGGTGATGCCATTATCCAGGCTGTCAGCATCAGCATCCTCACCACCATCAGCATCCTCACCAGCGCCAGCATCCTCACCAGTGCCAGCATCCTCACCAGCATCAGCATCCTCACCAGCGCCAGCATCCTCACCACCAGCAGCATCCTCACCAGCATCAGCATCCTCACCACCAGCAGCATCCTCACCAGCATCAGCATCCTCACCAGTGCCAGCATCCTCACCAGCGCCAGCATCCTCACCAGTGCCAGCATCCTCACCAGCATCAGCATCCTCACCAGCGCCAGCATCCTCACCAGTGCCAGCATCCTCACCACCAGCAGCATCCTCACCACCATCAGCATCCTCACCAGCGCCAGCATCCTCACCACCATCAGCATCCTCACCAGCGCCAGCATCCTCACCAGTGCCAGCATCCTCACCACCATCAGCATCCTCACCAGTGCCAGCAACACCACAGCACCATCTACAGCATCCCACCTGTGAGCATCACCCCATATACCATCAGCATCTTCAAAAGCAGCAGCATCCCTACTATCAGCAGCATCCTCACCACCAGCATTGCTCTTGCCACTTTGTGTTGACCTTCTGGTGACCTTCTAGTGAAAAGAACAACTCTAACATGGCCCTATCTTCAAACAGCTTGAAGATCAATAGACAAGCTAGGTCAGAGAAGCCAATGGCAAATTAATATCACACTACACAGAAGTTCAGAAAAGAAATACTCTTTGGAATGGAGTGATTGCATTCAGTGTGGCTGGTCAGAGCTGAAGCCTGCCTCATTTGCCCACCTTCCCAGGTTGTCGAGACAGTAGCTCCTCTTGCTGTTAGCTTTTCAGGCTACAGTGTTAGAGGCAATATCAAGCCTCCTTCTTGACCAGTGTGCCTCTCTTAGAGCCCATACCCAATCTCTGCTTGTATAACTATTGTTCAGACTGACAGGAAGGCCCAGAGGGCCTGGGAGTCCCACAGGACACTCTGTATAGACAGAAACTCATCTAGACACTGGCTACTCAGCTCTTCAGAGATTCTCTTAGCCAAGGATCCACAACAAACCAGGAAACTCGAATCACAACACCACTGGCCACATAACACACATCTTCTCCTGTGTGCCCAAAGGCAGTTGTTGACAGTCATTTTGATCAAGATGTAGCCTCTGGCTTGACATAACAGTGGGGGAGGGGTCATGTCCAAGGCTTCTTAATGAGATGGCCTCATAGCATGACACACTGGATCTCTGGTTGCCAAGGGAGTAAAGGGAGGCACCAGCCATCCAGCACTGATGACTGGTAGAAGGTCATTTAGCCATGGGAACCGTGGAGAAGGACGTTTTTCTTTTCTCTGTCTCTTTGTCAGTTTGTCACAGATCTCTATGTCTGTCTGCCTACCTTTCTCCACTTGTCTGATCCATCCCTGTCCCTGTGTGTGTCTCTATCTCTCTACCTCTGGGTGTGTGTCTCAATCTCTGTATCTTTGTGTATCTCTCTCTCCACCTTTGTGTTTGTATGTCTCTCTAGATCTATCGCTTTCCTCTCCCTGTCTCTCTGTCTCTCTGTACTTGATTCTCTCTCTCTCTCTCTCTCTCTCTCTCTCTCTCTCTCTCTTCCTCTCTCCCTCTCCCTCTCTCTCCCCTCTCTTTGTTTCTTGATCTATGCCTCAAAATCCAGTGGTGTCAATTTCAGTAGAGCTCTGGCTTTGTAGCCCCTACTGTGTGCAGCTCTTCCTGCCTTCATGAAGACACGGGGATATAGCACTGCTGTCTTCAGGAAAGGGAAGAAGTCTTCTGTGTGTTGTTGTACTTCATTGTGGAGATGATGGGATCCTACAAAAAGAAACCAGTGCTCAAAGTGCACACATTTCACAAACCTGTGAAGTTATAGGGCCACAGGATGATAAACTGAGGGTCATGTAACCTCACAGAAAATTAAGGGGGACTCTGTAGGTGGATAATGACCTGGGCCTCTGCAGATGGTTTAATCTGTAGGTTCAGAAACCTTCCAAAAGAAAAGAGGTGCATAACACAGATGTGGCTACTTTTTTTAAAAAGATATTTTCTTAATTTACATTTCAAATGCTACCCCGAAAGTTCCCTCTACCCTCCCCCTGCCCTGCTCCCCTACCCACCCACTCCCACTACTTGGCCCTGGTGTTCCCCTGTATTGGGGCATATAAAGTTTGCAATACCAAGGGGCCTCTCTTCCCAATGATGGCCGACTAGGCCATCTTCTGCTACATATGCAGCTAGAGACATGAGCTCTGGGGGTTCTGGTTAGTTCATATTGTTGTTCCTCTTATGGGTTACAGACCCCTTCACCTCCTGGGGTACGTTCTCTAGCTCCTCCATTGGGGGTCCTGTGTTTCATCATATAGATGACTGTGAGCATCCACTTCTGTATTTCCCAGGCACTGTCATAGCCTCATATGAGACAGTTATATCAGGGTCCCTTCAGCAAACTCTTGCTGGCATGTCCAATAGTGTCTGGGTTTGGAGGCTGATTATAGGATAGATCCCCGGGTGGGGGAATCTCTGGATAGTCCATCCTTTCGTCTTAACTCCAAACTTTGTCTCTGTAACTCCTTTCATGGGTATTTTGTTCCCTATTCTAAGGAGGAATGAAGTATCCACACGTTGGTCTTCCTTCTTCTTGATTTTCTTGTGTTTTGCAAATTGTATCTTGGGTATTCTAAGATTCTGTGCTAATATCCACTTATCAGTGAGTGCATATCTAGTGACTTCTTTTGTGATTGGGTTACCTCACTAAGGATGATATCCTCCAGATACATCCATTTGCCCAAGAATTTCATAAATTTATTGTTTTTAATAGCATAATAGTACTCCATTGTGTAAATGCACCACATTTTCTATATCTATTCCTCTGTTGAGGGACATCTGAGTTCTTTCCAGCTTCTGGCTACTATAAATAAGGCTGCTATGAGCATAGTGGAGCATATGTCCTTATTACCAGTTGGAACATCTTCTGGATATATGCCCAGGAGAGGTATTGCTGGATCCTCTGGTAGTACTATGTCCAACTTTCTGAGGAACCGCCAGACTGACTTCCAGAGTGGTTGTACTAGCTTGCAATCCCACCAGCAATGGAGGAGTGTTCCTCTTTCTCCACATCCATGCCAGCATCTGCTGTCACCTGAATTTTTGATCTTAGCCATTCTGACTGGTGTGAGGTAGAATCTCAAGGTTGTTTTGATTTGCATTTCCCTGATGATTAAGGATGTTGAACATTATTTCAAGTGCTTCTCAGCCGTTCGGTAATCCTCAGTTGAGAATTCTTTGTTTAGCTCTGTACCCCATTTTTTAATGGGGTTGTGGCTACTTCTTGCATGCTACATTCGAGAATGCTTCACCCTGCTCCCTGCCATCCCATCCATTCTATGTCTAGCTCACACTTTGCCTTCTCCCCTTTGGAACCTGCAGCCTCCTACCAGGATAAGAACAAAAAGTCTGGGAAGCTCCCACACAGTTGACTAGACAGCCATGCCATAGACAGTAGTAGAAAACCCACAAAGCACCCTGCCTTTACAATTCCACTGCCTGGCTTCCCTGGGCTGCCCGTCTTCACTCTTCCCAATCCTCTTCTGCCTTTGGATGAGACACAATCACCTCACTCCACAGACAAGCAGAAGAGTGTCACACATTCACAGTGTGAGGCCGCAGAGCTGAGGCCGCAGGGTCTTATTGCATATAGACAAAGCATTCTTTCTCTGAGAGCATGGTATGAAAAGAGGGATCAGCTAGGCTTGAAAATGAAGTTTGGTGACTTGGGTTTAAGGATGAAACAAAAATCAAGATCAGGCCTGACAAGAATTACAGGGCTGTGAATTCAGTTCTATTAGTAAGTAACTGTTTGAAAGTGACATTTTTTAGCTTGTGGCCATACCACTTTGAAAATACCACAACCACTCTCATCTAAAGGTGGGCATCCTTGTCCTTGATGGATTATGCATTTATAGCTAGCCTCTTCTTCCAGCAGAGCAGCTACCTCTGACATCACGGAGAGGAATTCAGCTGCCCACGATGAGGAAAAAGCAGAGAGGCAAAGGCCTGAGTCTAAATCCTCAGCAGCTCCTTGTGGCTGTCACGGCACAGGCTCTGGCACACTGGCTGCACATGGGATCTGTGTGGGTAGATTTATTGTCCCATGAGCCCTCCTGACTTCCTATACCATGGGATGATTATGCAGAGAGCTCACTGTCTCTGTGGTGTTTGGTGAAGGGTAGGCAATTGGTAGACAGGAGGAAGTAAGAAATGGCACTCAGAAACTGTGGGCTACAGATTCCATACTGTATTAAGCACCACTGTATGGACTGAAGATAGTACCTAGCCTAAGACAGCTCCCTGAACGTGGAAAGGCAGCACCTTGGTCTAGAGACAGCTTTCTCTGAATGTTAGTATAGCACTAAGCCAGTGGACAGCTCCCTAAAACTGTGAAGACAGCACTTAGGTCTACACACAGCTCCCCTAGAGTGTAAGGACATCAACTAGCTTGGGGACAGCTCCACAGAGCCTGGCTTCCTACCAATCAATAGTCAGAGAAACACTAATGAGAGCAGGAGCAGGTTTAAAAAATAAAAATCAAATGAACATTATGATATGCATGCAAAGTGCTGTCTATCCTCAGCTCTGTGCTGACAACAAAGACAGAAGATGCATCCCCAAGCACTGCCTCCCACGAGGCACCTCTTCAGACATGGCTGGCTGCAAAGTGGGCCTGTGGTAGACATGCATGTTATTTCTGGCTAGGTAACATCTGTGAATCTGCCATGAGGCACCAGTCATTGCTTACAAATACACATATATACACAGACAGACAGACAAACACACACAAAGACACATACACACATACACAGAGAGAGACAGATACACATGCAGACAAACAGACACACACACATATACACACACATATATACACACATACATGCACACATATACACAACATACAAACACACACAAAGGAACATACACACATAACAGAGAGAAACAGATACACATGCATACACATGCAGACAGACACAACACATACACACACATGCACGCATGCACATACACACACAAAGACACATACACATATACACACAAAGAGACAGAAACATATGCATACACATATGCAGACAAACAGATACACACATACACACACATGCACACACACACACACACACACACATACACAAACACACATGAACACAACTCTGTCTTGCTATGTAGCTGAGGATGATATTAAACTTCTGATTCTCCTGTCTCCAATTCCCAAATTCTGGGATCACAGGCAAATGCCACTATGCCCATCTTAGAATATGAGTCCTGATCTTGTGGACATACATAGTAGAGTTGTTGGTCTTAGAATGAACAATCCTACCCAGAAGAAACAACCAAGTCATGGTTGTAACAGTTGTCACTCTCATGAATATGAAGATATCTTACTTCACATCCCCAGCAGAGTTCACATCATAATTTTTATATTTTTAGTTTTCCTTTAAATTTTCACATATTTATACATTATATTTTGATCATATTCATGAATCTTCATTATCTCCAAATAACTGCTTAGAATGTGACACCTTGTCTCTGTCTTAGCCAGGCTAGTACATCTGAAGTGGTGGCTCTTCAACATCACTGCGTTTCTTCAATGAGTGACACTAAACAGTGTTTTAAAGATTTATTAATTTTTATTTTATGGGTGTGTGAGTGCCTGCATGCACATGTGTGCATAAGCATTTCTGGTGCCCTTAGAGTCTAAAGAGAGTATTGGTCCCCTGGAACTGAACTGATGGATAATTGTGAGCTACCGTGTGGGTACTGGGAGCTGAACGTGGGTCCTCTGCAAGAGCAGCAAGTACTCTTTACCATGGAGCCATCTCTCCAACCTCAACACCGAACACTCTTGATGCCTTTGGTACATTAAACACATTGGGCCTTCATATTTTTTTTCCTAAATAAAGTATCTGTTCAAAATTTTTACACATTTTGCACTGGGTTCCTTTTTCTTCTTTATCAATGAACTACCAGCACACAATGATAGCATACACTTGCTTCCACACGGGCACTGTCCCATGCAACCATCCACAGGGCAAGGGCTCTGAAGCATGAGGTCACAAGGCGCTCTCTGCCTGTGCAGAAATGCCCTCTCCTTCCCCTGCACATGCCCATGCAGCCATGATCTGCTTCTGTTACCCGCTGCTTTATTCTTCTGTCCATCATTGCAAGGCTTACCCATGCTGCTGTCCATCATTGCAAGGCTTACCCATGCTGCTTGTGGCATGTTTTAGTACTTCATTCACCGCTAACGGTCTGCCCCATTTACCTGTTCACATGTTAGCAGACATTTTAGTTAGCTCTACTTCTGTTCTCTACTACTAAAATTACCACAGAACTTCCTGTGTAAATTTTGAATGGACTTATGCTTTCGCTTATCATAAGAAGAGATGGAGTGCCGGGTGTGGTGGCGCACTCCTTTAATCCCAGCACTCGGGAGACAGAGGCAGGTGGATTTCTGAGTTCGAGGCCAGCCTGGTCTACAGAGTGAGTTCCAGGACAGCCAGGGCTATACAGAGAAACCCTGTCTCAAGAACAAAACAAAACAAAACAAAACAAAAAAGAGATGGAGTGGTTGGGACCTGAGGAGATGTATGGTCAACTTTTTAAGACATTTTGTAGTTCCAGGCCCTCCACCCCACCAAAACATGCGGCCAGACTTCTAAATTTCATCCACTCTCCCAATATGTAGGATGTCAATCAGCCTCACATTGGCAGTCTAAGTTGTTCAGACCTTCCATCCCACCCATCCCCTCTTTCTCACATCTTCTCCAAACTGCCCTGGTCTGAGTGCCTGCATTGTGTTCACAAAGGTGTGATTCTGGTTGGGTTTCTCTGTCCTCTGAAGAGGTTCCTGCTCATCTTGCACAGCTAGCTCTTGACTAGCCTCGACATATAACAGAGGATCCCAAAACCCCATGGGGCTCCTTGCTCTGCTCTGGAGGTTTACCTGTTGCTCCAATTTGTAGAGTCCCAAATCCTTAGGACTCTGTGCATCTTCAGCTTTAGGGATTTTCTTGGGAACAGCAGAGCAGCCTCTCATCTAATTATCCATGCTATGGGTGGTAGTGGAGGTCCCTAAACCACAAATATGTTTTAGCTGCTCTATCACTCGGAATACCCGCAGTCCACCTTCCAATCCTGCTGCATGTCCTTCATGCTACATATTTATCTCCATTACTGTACTTACTCCATTTCAATTACATTTTTTGGTCTGTTGTTTCTTTTCTCAAATATGACTGAAAATTCTGAAAGGCAAGGTCAGTCTCATATATTTCCAATCTCAGAGCCCATTATAGTTGCTTTATATTAAATATGTTCTCAAATGCTTCTAAAAGTAAATTAATTAATTAATGGTATCAGCAAGCAATGGATTTCAGCTTGGCCCTCTTCAGTGGCATGTGGGATGGGGATGTAACTGTGCTGTATGGGTAGAGCTAGAGCATGTTAATGTTATGCAAAGCACCTGAAAGGACTCTGAGCCAGTGCTGCTCTGGACAATAAAGCAAGAAGGTAGGCACCCCACTAACAACACAGGGATAGTGGGAGTGTGGATTTAGCTATACGTGCTCAAAGCATGTATCAGAGTGGCTCCTGGCCAGGCCTGTTTAGGAGGAGCATAGAAGTTCTACTTCCTATGGTTTCTGTTATGAGGTAATCAGTCCAACAATCTCAAAGAGAATAAATTCAAAATTCTGTCTATGCAGGAGTCAGATTCTCCAGGATAGATATACAGGGGGAAAAAAAAAAACATGATTTGCAAACAATTCACTAGAAATTGGATGTGTGTTGAAACAGCACTAGTGGCTACAGTTTAAATCACTACAAAGATAGCCTGTCACCCATGGGAATGGTGGGAGAAGCCCCTAGTTCCAGGCTGGCTGCGGAGCCCTGCGGCAGCTCGGACTGCTGCTGCACTACTGTGCTTTGTGCAGACGATGCTCATTAGAAATGTGACTCAGCTCTCTCCTCATTTAAGCACTCAACAGAAAATAATGAGTTCTGGGCTTTCACACTTAAAAAAAAAGTGAAGAAACATCTATCTGAATACAGAAGGAAAAAAATGTGTAAGCCAGAAGTGCCCCCCAGCGCTCGGCCTCTGAATAACTCACAGCCATTGCTCTGAAATGTCCACCCAGTTGGATGATTATAATGTCCATTAGTTCACACTGGGTTGCTTTTGAAGGGAAATAATAGCTGTGGATAAAAAGACTGGGCTATAGGCATCTACTGGCACTGTTGTGGGTACCTGTGGTGTGGGGTCATCCTTCTGAGTGGTGGTTTCAAGGAACTCAGGAGCCAACATAGTGTGAGTGGTACTGGTGTCATGGTACTCTGGCCACACTCTGCCAGCTCCCCTTGCCAACTGCTCTTTCTGGGCGGTGGGGGATGTGAGCACTTGCCACTGCTTCTCCTCTCTATGGGTCCCTAGCCCATAGAAACATCTAGAAAAATATGCCAGCCTCTTGAGGACATCTGCCAAGAGAAGCCCTCGTTCTAGCAGAGCAAATGGTGTTGTCATTCTACATGAGGAAGGCTTCAAGTACCTTCAGGGAGTCATCTGCTGGTGCTGGGATCATAGCATAGGTGTATGCTATGTATGTATGATAGGTATATTATTAGGACAGAGGAAGCTCAGGACTGAGCAAGCCTTGTGTAGGTTCAGAGAAAATCTCCAGATGTGGGTGCTGAGCATCACACTACAGTCTTAAACAGAAAACACAATGAGGTAACATTGTGGACATTCATTAGAAAGAGCTGTTGAGCCTACAAGAGGCCTACCACGCACACCAGGGAGTCCAGCTGGCCCACCATCCCCACTCTCACCCTTAGAGATGAGCTGGTTCTCAGGCTCCACACTGACTTCTGGAATCCAGAACCCTTTGGCTTTTTTTTTTTTTAATTAAAAGTCTTGGCAAGGCCTGTTTGCAATCTGCTCTGAAAACATCTTAGTGACCATCCTTTGACACCTCAGAAGCCCACTGAAAACTGTGACTCAGCTCCAAAGCAAGCTTGCTCTAACATCCTGGCTGAATGAGCCACGATCATTCACTTCACTAACAGCTGTACTCATACTCTTCATAGTCTGAGAAGCTTTTGCCTCCAAACAAGAAGTCCTATCAGTTTCTTGCTTTGTACCTTGGACCTAGCTGACAAGTCTGGCTCTGAATATCATGGTGATTGCCCTGTGCCTAAGCCTGCCTTCAACAGACAGACAGTTGTCTAGATCCCAAGCCTGAAAGCCTTACTGTTTTGGACACCATGTCATCTTGATACTCTATCCTAGATAGACAGTCATTCTGTTGCCCTGAGATATCCCCACCAGTGACTTTCCAGAAATTAGAAATCTCCAGGGATATAGGGATTGCTAAGTTAAAAACAGAACAGCCAGATACCAGACCTAACTCCAGCCATGTTCAGATGCCCTTGTCCTCTTGCCATCTGGGCTGTGTCTCCACTCCTATCCTGAACACATTTCCTACAGACTGGTAACAGAGCTCTTCCTTGAGCTCTTAGTACTAGATTTCCTGCAGTGGTGCCTGGAGCTGGCACAGTCCCAGGGTCCAGAACCTCCTTGCATGCAGCCTCACTCTTCTTATACTACCCAGAGTCTGTAGTCAGGAGGGCAGCTGCTGGGAGCCTGAGAACTGAAACTGTTCACTCTGCTAAGATGTCCATTCCCTAAAAACAACATACAAACCAGTAAAAGACAACCCAGGCCATGAGTAGGCTGAAGCATCACCTTGGCTGGACGAGTCTCATGGTCTATCCTGGGGTGTGCATTTGCTGTTGGGTTCTGGGACAGAAGCTCCAGGTAGGGCAGATAGCGCCGAAGGGTCTTGGCCAGGGCCACCTCCCTCTCCAGACTGAACCATTTTTCATTGTCAGCATTCTGTTGTAAGGACCTGAAAAGCAAAGAGAACAATGACTCAACCATGCTGAGACTGAGATGGGGACAGGTGCAAGCATGGTATATGCACAGCCTCAGCAGCCTGCAAGGATGCAGCTATGCAGTGAGCTGCTGGTCAACACCTCTGCATCTCCTTGACCAGTGTTTTTCTTAAGGAGCCTGGACTCACAGTTCCCACAGTGGGTGGAATGCAGTGGAGCTGTTAAGAGGGGCTGATGAGTGGTCCAACAGGACTCATGTATAACATACTGCCCACAGTGTCCTGTGACATTGCTGACATGAGACAGATGGAAATGGAGAAAAAAAAAAAACAACAACAAAAAACAAAAACACCCACTACTGACTGACACCTGCAGCATGAATTCTCTGACTGAGGCAGGTGGCTCAGATATGTCAAGGTAACACTCAAGAAGCTGAGGCAGAGGAATGGAAAGTTTGATGCCAGCTCAAATAACCTCACAAGGTCCTGTTCAAATCTAATTGAGAATCCCATACATGCATGTGTATTTCTAACCAAATTCACATCCAATTTTGTATCCTATATCCACCACTACTTTCCTTTCCCAACTTCATTTGACTTCTTTCTTTCTTTCTTTCTTTCTTTCTTTCTTTCTTTCTTTCTTTCTTTCTTTTTTGATTTTTTTAAAAAAGGGTTTCTCTGTGTAGCCCTGGCTGTCCTAGAACTCAGTCTGTAAACCAGGCTGGCCTCAAACTCAAATAGATCCACGTGTCCCTGTCTTCTGAGAGCTGAGATTAAAGACATCATTGCTCAGCTTGCTTTTCTTTAAAAAGTCACTGAATTGGCTAATTTTATGTTAACTGGACACAGGCTAGAGACAGCTTAGAGGAGGGAACCCCGCTTGAGAAAATGCCTCCATAAGATCAGGTTGTGACAAGCCTGTAGGGCATTTTTTTTTTTTTTTTTTTTTTTTTTTTGGTTAATGATTGGTACGGGGCTAGGGGATCTCAGCCCATTGTGGACAGTGCCATTCCTGGGCTGATGGTCCTGACTTCTATAAGAAAGTAGGCTGAGCAAGCCATAAGAAGTCAATAAACAAAACCTCTCCATGGCCTCCGCATCAGCTCCTGCCTCCAGGTTCCTGCCTTGCTTAAGTTCCTGCTTCCAATGATGAATTGTTCCCTTTTCTCCCCAAGTTTCTTTCAGTCATGGTGTTTCATCACATCAGTACTAACTGAACTAAGACTTTCAGAGTCACTTAGTGCTGCCTGGATATGCATGAGTGAAGGATCAGCTAGTACTACGGCAACATGGGTAACCTCTCAGGCACTGAAAAGAATTAACCCTCCATCCCCCAGCATCCATCAACTGCAAGTGTCCTTAAAAGGAGATTTAAGGGATAGCTCAGTGACTGTGCAGGTACCTAGCTTCAGGATCGTGGTTCAATCCTAGGTACTACAGATACACACACACACACACACACACACACACACACAAACACATCTGCAGTGCTGAGAAAGACAACCAGAGAGAAGGCTGACATGACACAGACATGAGGGAAGGCAAAGAAAGTCTGTGGAAAGGAAAAGGGTCCTTTAAACCTTACAAAATTCTGTGAGCTTTGAACAAAAAAACGGGAGTATGGCCTTGGTAGTGTGGAAGAGTCAGGCACAACACCCCCAGCAGAGTCCAGGCTCATCCCATCTTTATTTTAACACAGGGGTGCCCTGAATGACTTCTGACCTATGGAGTCATTGTTTTTACATTTAATACTAACTCTGTGACATGCTTGGCAGTGCCCAGGCTCTGCATAGCAGCCACTAGGCTGTCAGATGGTCTGTGTTAACATCTGTGCCATAGATGTCCAGGAAGAGATGTTTGATGTTATAAACACCTTGGGCATAGCTCATCCTGTAGGTAGATTAGGGGGTAGGGGTAACAAGGTCAAGGCCAAAGAACCTCAGGCTTGAGTAACCTATGGGCCTGACAACTGCAGAGAACAGAGCAAACTTACAGATAGTTTATAGGAACAGCTGAATGTGACTGCATTAGAAGTCAGCAAGAGCCATGATGGCTGTATGAGAGGTGTCAGAAGAGTGGCCAGGCATCACAGATCCTGAACAGGGTCTGGACAAGCCAGGACAATGGGACAGAGACTCTAGAACTTGAAGATGACAGAGGTGGGAGGAGAGTGACGTCAAGAAGACATTGACCAATTAACCAATTGCTGACCCCATACTCCTCCCAGGTCTCTCCAAGAAAGAATTCCACCTGCCTTGTAGCCTGTCCGTGGGCAGCAGGCCAGCTGCAGCATCGGACATTGTGTCTTCCACACTAGTGCTAACTGCCTGTTCCACCAATGAGGATGCCTTCTGATGGAGGAATAAAATGCAGGCAGGCTCATCGATAAGCCAGGACTAAAGCCATATACATAAACCACACTGCTAATAAGAGTCAAAGACTTCTCTAGCAGACTGAGTTTAATGACTGGGAATGCTGACAGAATGCTTTGAATTCTGATTACTTTCGGGCTTTCGATTCATTAAGCCTCTTGTTTATGTCTAGAAAAGAAACAGAAATTAGTCAAATAGGTGAGATCCTCTGAGCTACTGTGGCCCTGGCTGCCCATATGATATGGCCTCCAGAAACTTTCCCAATTCCCCAGTGTCAGCCACTATTTGCTCACTTTCCCTCAGACCTCTGGTAGTCCCGCCTCCATACCTCCCAGCCCCTAGCAGGCTCTTGGCTCTGCCCTGCAGTATGGTCCCAGCAGAGAAAATCTTCCCAGCTCCTCTCTCTCTGCCCAGGGGGAGACTTCTCAGCTGGAGGGTGTGACTTTTCTGAAGCAGAAGCAGAGGCTACCCTGCCCAACCTCAGGCCTGGCCTCTTCTGGCTCATTCAGATCTCTGCTGGGCAAGGAGGTGACATCACCCGGACTGTGGCACAAAAGAGCTAAATTCAAATGTGCAGTTACAGGACTCTACAACTGTTCTACTTGTGTTCTTCACTTGGTTCCTCAATGCTAGTCTTCACTGGATGTTTGTGTAATTATAAACATTTCTTTCATTGGTTTGTTAGCCATAATTCTAAGTGGTTGCTCTACAGTGCATAGTATTCACCTGTAACTGACCTGTTACAGGTGCCTGTAAGTGAAGGTGACAGTTCAAGTGACCTATGGGAAACAAGTATAGTAAGGCTGTGAGCTTTCTCCCTGCGGTCCTGTGTGTGACCATCTTATGTTGCCACAAATTGCATTTACAGTCACAGACAAGCCCCACACTGCCTCATTTGTTGTTTCATCGATCAACTCTGAATGAGATTGAAATAGTGAGGTATGACCGCAGGTCCCTGGTGCAACCTCAGGTCCCTGCTGCTCAGTGGCTTTTGCAGTGTGCAGCATTAGCCTGGCTTCTTTTCCTCCTCTCACAGTTATGACAGTAAAGCTGCTTCCGCTCCTAGATCTCTGAGAAAATATTAGGTTCACCATTGCATTTGAAAGGTGTCTTGAGGTATGTGAAGTTCTGGGTTGATCTTTTTCTCCTGAGTGCTTTCTTGCCTTTGACCAAGAGCACCCAGCAACCACACAACCTTCCTCTCTCTTTCTTCTTGCTCTCTTGCTGAGGTTTGGAGCCATTTGATCACAGGGTGTCTTGGTTTTTCATATTCGTTTTTCTTGTGGGAGTCATACAGCTTCCTAGGTGTGTTTGTTCAAATGAGAAATGTCTCTCATGGGCTCAGGTATTTGAAAACTCGGTCTGCACATATTGTGTAACAGTTTCCTCGAGAGACTGAAACGTTCCATTCTACTGGGAAGATCCTTAAGGAAGAAGTTAATCAACTCCAAATACTTCCAGGAAGTCCCTGAAACTGACCAGATCCTCTAGGCTTCTCCCTCCCAAGAATATTTAATAAAGGCTGCTAAGAGTTGCCCTCAGACAAGCCAAGCTGCCAAGAAGACTCTTGACCCCAAACTGGATCAGCTACTTGGAAGAAGACCACCAGCTGAGCTACCTGGAAAATGTTGAGACAAGCTGAGCCACATAGAAGGAGTACTCTCCAACCCACTGAGCTGCCTGCAGGCTATGCAATGTGCTTCAGATCCCCAGCTTTGTGAACTGTCATCCATGCTGGGGTGAGCTTTGATGATGCAGCTGTCTGGTGAGTCATTTCTGATTCTCTCAGTAACCTCTTGCCCATATTCTTCTAAGTAACACAAAGGCTCACCAAGTTGGACTTTGGTGGTATCCATACAGGGAATCACTATCTGGAGTGAGTAGGTGTGTGTGTGTGTGCACGCGCATGCATGTCTGTCTGTCTGTTGCATTTTCCCAAGAAAAGTGCTGTTATACATCACCAATTAGTGGCATTTTGGGGGTAGGTTATGCTGCTGTAGCTGGTACAGCCTTGCTGGAGGAAGCACCTCACTGGGGACAGGCTTCAAGAGTTTATAGCACTGCTCTACTTGGGGTTCATGCTCTGGTTTATGTTATGGACTTTCCCCCTGGAACAATAAGCCATAATAAACTCTCGCTTCCTTATAGATACCTTTGGTCATGGTTTTTCATTACAACAGAGAAGTAACTAATGCAGTACATCTCTGGGTTTATCATTTTTGCCACGTGGAAACAATTTTGGTCTTCTGCAAATGGCTTTTTCTTTTTGCCTATACTTCTATCTTTCCCTCCCTGGGGCTCTGCCTTCATACATATTTGGTCCCTGAATGTCTCTGGACTCAATGGCAATGATCGCTTTGCTATATCTTCTCTCTGTTTTCTTATTGCTGTATCTCTAGATTTGCTACAATTTTCTACATGCATCTCTCTTGCTACTAGCCTAGCATGCATTCTTCATATCTCCCACCTCTTGCATCTATATCATTCCTTCTGAGCTCATGGGTCTCACTTTCCTGCCTCTTCTTTTGTTTAATAACCCTTAATTGGATTCTACACTGTATTTTTTCCTTTGGGTGATATACTCATGTATTTCCATAGCACTTTTCTTTTTCATTGCTGCTTTTTTTGTTGCTGTGGTTGTTAAGAGTCAGTCTAGCTATGTAGTTTAGTTTGGGTCTTGAACTCATGATCTTTCTGCCTTGGTCTTTCCAGTGCTGGTATTATCATGCCTAGCTGCCATTAGCCTCTTCCTTTTCTATTCTGACATCCCACTGACTTCTTAGGAACAGTCCTACCCTTCAAGTCTTACCTATAAGGTGAGTACAGTGGTGGTTATCTACAAGTTATTCCTCTAGAAGCCTGAAATCTCTGCTGCTTGATCTCAAATGAAGGTCCCATTTTGGAGACAACACCTTGCACCCTGTGGGAAAGGTTGGCATGTAACATGGTGAGATGTCCCCAACCTCCCAAGACATGGTGAGTTCTTTCACTGCTCATGGTGACTACACATCTCCTGAGAAGACATCTCCAAGGTCTTCTCTGCACAGCTCTTGCTGTTTTTGCCAACATGTAATACTGAGTGCCTCACTGTGGTCAATGCTGGCAGGTACCCAGCCCCCACTGTGTTCAGCCAACTTACTCCCATGAGTGATGATCTGGGGACATCAGCAAGTGATTGCTTATTCTCTGACTCACTGTCTGTCACCCTTTGTATCTCAAGGGCCTGTTGTTCGTTCGTTTGTTTGTTTCATGCAGAATAAGAAGGTGTCCTTTTTGCTCTGTCTTGACCAGTTATTTAGAGTCTCTAACTGGGCACAACCAAAGCCCATCTTATCACAGCAGGGTAGGTGAACAGAAAAGTCTCCACATAGTGGATACTATTTATGCTTTATAAAGAATGAATGTACCACTGATATAAGATGCAGTCTAGTGAGAGCAAGTATCTCAGAAACCCATCACAATGTTCATGATTATAGAAAACTTATCTACAAACAAATCTAGTATAGAAACTGGAGAGAGGGATGTGCACAAGCCATAAATAGAACTCTGGGTGGCTGAAACATTCTGTTTACTGACCTGTGCTCCTACATGCTAATGTCAAAAGTTGTCAGATTATATATTTGAGAACTCCTACTTCACAGAATGTAAAATTTACCTGAATGAAACATCACAAGTCCCCCAAAGAGTGTTGACACCCAGCTATGTCCCCTACAAAATGGCCTTCTGAAAGGATCTGGCTGCCTAATCTTCCATTCTAATCTGGCTGTCAGCATCCCCCTCTCAAAGGCCAGCCATCTCCAAAGACTCAGCCAGCCATGTCTGGGGTGGGATTAGGCTCCTGAGACCACCGTTACAATGCCTGTGAGACCATGGCTCACCTCAGTGAAGCCACCATATCCACTCTCTAAACGGCAAGCTAGGTGCTGCTATAGCTGTCATGTGCCTTTCTAACTGCTCAGGGTCTTGCTGGACTTGGGTATTGAGCCTTTGCTGACTTGGATGTCATTGCTATAGCATTCCAAGCAAGGCATCATCCATCCCTGTAGAATCCATTGGGCCTGAGTCCTGGCACCACATCATTCAATTTACATGGACCAGGCCCCAGACAAATGAAACTGGTTTTCTCACAAGAGATCAGCCCATGGATCTTAACAACCTATCCACACATAGGGGCTCAAGACAGTGACCAGGGGTCAGGTCTATGCAAGTTTTCAGTCACTTTTGGTTGCTACCTGCTGTCACTGGGCTTTCTTAGAACTAGGGAAAATGTCTTTTTCACCACAGGCTAGCCTGTACCACCTTCTATCCTAACAGCAAGAACTGTACTACAAGCTTCTCTCAAGAGATCTGGCTGTGGCCACATGGTGATCTACCATACTCTGTATACGATAGGAACACACATGTACAAACAGAAGGTACAACAGACTGATTCTTGTGCAAGTGAGCCCCAGAACATCATTCTGTGTAACAGGTTCTGGGTTTTAATGTCAGGTTTCATAGAATACATTCTCTTCCTTCAAGATGCTCTCTTGGCTGGTATTTTATGTCAGACACCCAAAGATTCTAACCAGGAAGCATATGCCTTGTTTGAAATACTTTGAGGTTTGGGAACTTCTGGATTAGAATGATATTTGCATAGGCAAAGTGAGATATTTGAGGATGAGGCACAAATTTAAACATGAAATTCAGTTGAATTTTACATAAGACATAGAGGCTAACATCACTTTATAGAGTCTATTTGGTGAACTCTCCCTCTTCCAGGTGATAGCCTTGTAAGATTACTTAATGAATCCTTTATCCTGAATGGTCTTTTAAGATCATTTAGTGACCCCTGTGCCTAATAGGTAGAATTTCTTATATACATCATTTCAATGCTAAGGACAGTTTCAGATATTGGATTTCTAGGTTAAAGGTACCTCAATGTGTGTGTGTGTGTGTGTGTGTGTGTGTGTGTCCATGTGTGTCCTTTCAAAGACTTCAACACTACATTTCGAACAAAAATCAGATGCAGAAAATTACTTGTGCCATCCTCTAGAGAGGCATTTCTAGGAGAATTCCATGAATCAGAGAAAGATGCAATATCACCTGGAACATTGCCAATGTCACACCTGCAGTGGACCATGGAAGCAGTACTTTATCCCAATGTGACCACTCCGTGCCATGCCTGGGTTTCTACTGTGACCTAGACATACTTTAGAAAATTAGGCTTTAGGTGGATATAACTCATTATAAATTCCTTACATAGAAGATAACTGGGAATCAGGTACTAGCTGATGTTTCATGTTGACAAGACAGATTTTCAAGGGTGTGTTATTGAGGTATTTAAAGGAGGAGGATTGGAAGTTCAAGGCCAGCCTAGGCTGCAAAGCAAGAAGGGTAGAAAGAAGAGAAGGAGGAAGATGGAGAAGAATAGAAAGGAGTAGGTAGAAAGAAGGGATTCTGGAAAGAAGGTAGAAAGGAAGACAGGAAGGCAGGCAAGCTGCTACTGTTATGGGTGATACCAGCATATATTAAAATTCCAGCAAGAAAATGCAAGACAAAACTACAGTGAAATATCATCTCACACATTAGAATGACTACTATCAAATTATAGAAACAGATACTGGTGAGGATATAGCAAAGGCACTCTCACAATGCACACTGCTGCTGAGAATGTAATTGTTATGGGGAACAATACAGAAGGTCCCAGGAAGTCTGAAAGTAGGACAGCCTTGGAATCTGCTCATATGCTTCCAGTTATTCCTCCAAAGGAATTGGAATCAAGTGTCAGGGAAATGCTGGTGCTGATGCTGATTGCAGCACTATTCACAAGTGCCAGAGTAGGAGATGAGTCTAGGCATCTATTTTGGACAAATAAACATGTACACCATAGAACTGTCATGCAACTGTGAAGAATGAAATCCTACCCTTTGCAACAGAGTAGATGGAACCAACCAGGAAAAATGCTAAATGAAATAAAAAGCTAAGTAAAAAGACATGTCATCTCTTTAGCACCAGAGCACAGAAAGGAATAGATCCTGGTGAATACAGCACAGAGCTGGCCACAGCTCACAGTAATATAGCCTGTTCTTTGAGAGGTCTGGAGAGAGACACTTGAATTCTATACACAAGAGAGGGCTGAAGGGAGGACAGGCAAGTGGTCATAATCTGACCTGTGCATGCCATGGGCACACAAATGGCAGTCAGGCTGAATTCATGCATTTGGGTCAAAATAAATTAAAAAAAAAAATTAAAAGGTCTCCTAAAGCTGAGATTCATCAGAAATTTTCCCATCTCTGTTTCTCTCGTATGAGGTGGACACCAGAAAATCAAATAACCCCATTAAAAAGTGGGGCACTGAGCTAAACAAAGAATTCTCAACTGAGGAATACCGAATGGCTGAGAAGCACGTGAAAAAATGTTCAACATCCTTAATCATCTGGGAAATGCAAATCAAAACAACCCTGAGATTCCACCTCACACCAGTAAGAATGGCTAAGATAAAAAATTCAGGTGACAGCAGATGCTGGTGTGGATGTGGAGAAAGAGGAACACTCCTCCATTGTTGGGACTGCAAGCTTGTACAACCACTCTGGAAATCAGTCTGGCAGTTCCTCAGAAAATTGGACATAGTACTACTGGAGGATACTGTAATACCTCCCCTGGGCATATATCCAGAAGATGTTCCAACTGGTAATAGGACACATGTTCCACCATGTTCATAGCAGCCTTATTCATAATAGCCAGAAGCTGGAAAGAACTCAGATGTCCCTCAACAGAGGAATGGATGCAGAAAATTTGGTACATTTACACAATGGAGTACTACTCAGCTATTAAAAGCAATGAACTTATGAAATTCCTAGGCAAATGGATGGATCTGGAGGGTATTATCCTGAGTGAGGTAACCCAATCACAAAAGAACTCACATAACATGTACTCACTGATAAGTGGATATTAGCCTAGAAACTCTGATTACCCAAGATACAATTTGCAAAACACATGAAACTCAAGAAGAATGAAGACCAAAGTGTGGACTCTTCGCCTCTTCTTAGAATTAGGAACAAAGCACACATTGAAGGAGTCACAGAGATCAAATGTGGAGCTAAGACAAAAGGATGGACCAACCAGTGACTGCTGCAGCTGGGGACCCATCCCATAATCAGCCACCAAATGCAGACACTATTGCATACGCCAGCAAGATTTTGCTAAAAGGGCCCTGATATAGCTGTCTCGTGTGAGGCTATGCCAGTGCCTGGCAAACACAGAAGTGGATGCTCACAGTCAGCTATTAGATGGATTACAGGGTTCCCAATAGAGGAGCTAGAGAAAGTATCCAAGGAGCTGAAGGGGTCTCCAACCCTATAGGTGGAAGAACAATATGAACTAACCAATACCCGTAGAGCTCATGTCTCTAGTTGCATAAGTAGCAGAAGATGGCCTAGTTGGCCATCATGGGAAGAGAGGCCGCTTGGTCATGCAAACCTTATATCCCCCAGTACAGGGGAACGCCAGGGCCATGATGTGGGAGTGGGTGGGTAGGGGAGTTGGGTGGGGGATGGGGGAGGATATAGGGGACTTTTGGGATAGCATTTGAAATGTAAATGAAGAAAATATCTAATAAAAATAAAAAAAAGAAAAACTCATCCTATCATCAGATATGGCACTCAACATTTGTAATTCTAGCACTTAGCAGCTAAAGCAGAAGGTAATACCATGGGCTCCAGGCCAGCTTGGACTACAATGTTAGATAATTGCTACAATGTAGTATTCAGCATACCAAATATAAATACAAAAATAAAACCAGTCTTTGGTGTAGGATATTCAATCACACTATGAACCCCAAGATTGTGTTGTTTAATAGAAAAAAAGGAAACTGTTTCTAGTTGTAGTGCAGGTCAGCCTTACTTAGCACACACCTTTACTCCTCTGCCCAGAATACAGACACACCCTTAGCACTCACCTTTAATCCCAAACAATGAAGGTAAAAGTTTGTAGAAGTAAGCACCCAAGTTTGAAAGTGATGTCTAGTTGAGTGACAGACAAAGTGATGAATCAGAGAAAGATTTGACAGAGTAGGATATGCCCAACTCTCACAAGAAGACAGAGGAAAGGGAAGTTACTTGAGGGAGCAGTACAGAGAGAATAAAAAGGGTGAGGAGACAGCTTTACAGGGAGAGTCTTACAGAGATATGCTAAAGAGAGAAAATGTTAGACACACATGAAGACAGAATAAGCCAGAGAGTGAGAAGGAACTAGAAAATCATAAGAAGACTGCTGGAGTTAGTTTGAGGCCAAGCAGAGCAATTCCGGAGGAACCGAGAGAAGCCAACTTCAACCAGTCAGCTTGGAAAGAAGTTTGAGATAGAACAGCTGAGTTGAACCAGTCAGAGAGAGGTCAGAAAGAACAAGAAAAGGTGAGCTTATTAAGCAGCACGTCTCAGAGAAAGACATTCTAGGCCTAGAGTCGATTGCAAGGGGCTAGAAACCTCCAGGACTAGTCTAGGTGAACAGACTGAGGTAGTAAGCCTTCGATGGCAATTACTTCAGGATAATGAAAGTTATTATTACACACCCTGCCTTGTTGCCAATGTCTGGTTCAGTGATGGCAACACATAATTTGTGAGGTTGTTCAGAGTTCTGTGCATCTCAAACCACAACTAATTTTCCTGACTACTTCTTAGTGGGTGGAATTTCAGTTTCTATGTTATTAGATTGTAATTCAGCTGGTCCATTCACTCTTCTGTTATTTTGTTTATTTTTCTCACCAACCGATAATCAATACAGACAGAGGCATATCATGAAGGTGTCTTTAAGTGGCCTTATTTGTCTTGTTTGTGTCTCTTCTGTGCATGGGACATAGTTTGTGACCCTGGAGTAAGTCATGATGACTGAGTGACCACTGTCACTCTGCATTCTGTGTTGTAGCAATCAACATGGACTTTCACCAGATCACTTGCCTTCAAGTCAGCCAAAAATTTATGGGAACATTTTCACCTTCTAAAAAAAGGTCAAATGTCTCTCACACCTGGAATCCATGCTTCTCGCTCACCCTTGAATGCACTGTGCTTTCCACCCTTGAACATGCTGCTAGGAGTTGCTGTGCAATCTGTAGGATGAAAAGAAGCTAAAGAGAGCAGAGGGGGCCTCAGTGACAGCCCTTTTGTGTCACTTGGCTTCACATGCAGGCCCTGGGCCATCGGATCTGCAGAAGACGGCCAGCTCTTGGTTCTCAGTGATCCTGCATGTGCCAAGCCTCACCCTTTACAGTGACATCTGACACACCCCATGCTGATCCCACATGGCCTCTTCTACCTAAGGCAAGGCATTTATATGTGGGGAACCACAAATGACCAGCTATGACTGCTGTTCTCTCAACATGTGGATCAAGTGGGAATCCTCAAAGACCAAGCTCTCTCCTTTGTCTTCCCGCTCTCTCCATCCGCTCTGAAAGTGGAGCTCAGAGTTGCACATATAATAAGCATCTTATCACTGTAACTCTCCTCCTCCCATTTCTTAAAAAATTGAGACAGGGTCTCATTCTATAGTTCAGGATGACCTTGAGCTTTTGATCTTCCTGCCTCAGCTTCCAAGGACCAGGACAAGAGGCACACAGTGTATCCCACAATGTCTAGCCTTATCTTCACTGTGAGTGAATCACGGACTTGAGGCAAGCTATTCTGTCTCTATGGAGATCTAGGCCATGTATGAAAGAGGTCCAAACTCCATTCCATGGCCGGCTGAAGTCTGCTGAGGAAAACCTGAAGGACTTTTGATCACCGTTGTCACCAATCTTGTCATTCAGACACATGGCAGATCCCTCACCCTTCCCTTCTTCCACAAATTCAGTGACTTTTGTAACGTATGCTGTTGGGGGTGGGTGCTGGTAGATCAAGAAGAAAGTGTCTGGATAGGAAGGGAAGAAGCTAAAGCAAAGCTGGCCCTACTCTCTAGGGATTGGGGACACATGGGCTCCTTTAATTAATAATTGAATAAGCCTGTTGCTTGGAAACCTGGGGTGATGGCTATCTGTGAATTTACAATCAGACACAGTTATTTAACATGCCGAAGAAGACAAATGCAAGCAAATAACAGTGCACAGAGGAAAAAGGGGCCCAAGCACCGCTAATGTGTATGCCCTGCTGGGCTCCCGTACATCTCTTGGAAACTGGCGTTGGTTATGAAGCCTGTACTTCAAACAAAAGTGTCCAAGGGTCAGATTTTAAAGGAGGCAACAGATTAACCAGGAGGCAAAGGCAAAGTGAGAGCAGCAGCGCCATCCTGAGGCAGGAGTGAGGAGTACAGCAGGGGCTCCCAGGCTCCAGATGATCACAGCTACAGGGATTTGGACAGGGTGGCAGCAGGACAGTAAAGCACCGGAGTGCAGTACTCATAAAACATGATGCTGTGAATGAAGCAGAAGGGACCATGACAAAGGATGTGTGTCACCTGCGACGTCCTACTAAGCCAAAATATGAACAAAGACATCCTAGGCTTATATAATGCCACTGGCATTTATATTTGCAATTAAAACACAACATATCATACCTAAAGTTATAAAGTAAGGATGTATGCTGAAAAAAGCAAAATTTCCAAAATGTTCAAATCTAACAGCGGACTAAAAAGCAATAGCATTTGACTCTCAAATTTACAGGCTAAAGCATAGAAATGTAAGAGAAAGAAAAATGTCATATGCCTTAATTGTTCCAAAAGGATGTGAGATGACAGTCACAGGTATATAGAGAAAAACTCAGGAGGAGGTAGCACTAAGGCCCTGGCCAGAAGCAATATAAACAAGAGCTTCAACTTAACTCAAGAAGTTACATCTTAAAAAAGTAAATCTAAAGATAGCAGAAAGAAGAAAGCCCAAGAAATAGGTTTTTAAATTTTATTTTAAGTAGATGAAAAGAAAACTTAACTGTCACAGGGATTACAGACACACGGGGCTGGACCGTTTCTTCATGCTGACAGGGCAGCACACAGGCACTAGGCTAACATCCTGAAAGTCTCTATGGAGACAGCTTTCTTTGAAGATACTCAGAATGAGAGACTGTGAGACTTGTGTACAAAGAAAAATGATGTTTAAATATATCATGGAACAGATCACATCAATGATAAAGGAAAGTTTCCTGGTGACTTTGGGGGTAAAAATGGGGAATTGTACAATTGACAGGTGACAATGGCATGGTGGAGAAGCAGGGGATGGGAAGCAAGGTGCAGGGAGCTGGGAACAGGAAGAAGGAGGTGAAGGATCCCTGCAGGATGCAAGATGCTGAGAGCTAAGGAACAAGAAACATGGTGCACAGAGCAAGGAGCAGGGAATTAGGAGCCAAAAGCAGGGTGCCAGGCTCAGGGAGCAAGATACATGAAGCAAAATACAGGGAGCTGGGGTCAGGCTGTGTTATGGCTCATGGCTTGACTGTAGGGTCTCCATGGAGTCCCAGAGGCCCACAGTATCTAATAGGAATCTCCCAGACAGGTAAAGACAAAGGTGAGAGGTCAGAAGGTCAAAGTAAGGGGACCTAGGGGTGTAGAAAAAGGGCTATGACACAGTGGAGTCTGGGCCTTGGGTAAGGAGCCAGGACAATATCCCATGAGTCAGATCAAAGCAAAGACAAGGCCAAGGAGGACACAGGCGCCAAGAAGCCAGTTCTCCTTGACAGGAGAGGGCTCAGAGGATAGACAAGAGTCTGGAGAATACCTAGCTAGTTCCTCCCAGAAGCTCTCGCTGGCCCTTAGAGATGGATGGCCAATCTCATTCCCTTCCACTCACAAGGAAGGAAGGAATCAAGAGAGCAGAAAGTTCTTGTGTTGTCTTAAAACTCTGCATCAGGGCCATCTCTGAGCCAGAAACAGAAACATTCCTCAAGACACATGAAAAAAAGTCACTGGCATTTTCTTCATGATTAAGTAAGCATTCAAGACAGATGTCCAGGCACCTAACATATGTCAAGATATATTTATAATTTGTTATATATACATATAGATGTTCATGCATATATAAATATCTGCATAATAATAAACTGTTTTATATAATCTTATACTAATTTCTATAAATATATAAGTTCTTAAATGTAACTACAACTTGATAAATACATATACATATATATATACATACATCATACATATGTAGTACATTCATGCATAAATATATCATACATACATCATACATATATACATCAGTCTCTTTATAAAGGATATCCCCAGGAATATTAGTCCACTCTGTATGAAGCACTGAGACTCCATTCATACCACACACAGACTCACTGTCCTACCCAAGTGCCCACCTTTTACCTGTTTTTACTGTTAATCTCACTAGATTTGAAATGGCCTTCATGATGACTTGAGGGCTCTGAATCATTCAACACACATGTTCATAAAGGTAAAGAGTCATATTTTGTATTACAAGGATTTCTACATGGAAACTTTAGTTCAGGAGTATTCTGTGTCGGTCAGGGCAGCTTAGGGCAGCAAAACAAGAAAGATGAAGGAACACATCAAGTGTTCAACCTGGACAATAGTAAAGAGATATAGCTAGAACAGTGCGGATTTTGCCTGCCAAGGTATCTGATAATAGAGCTGCCATGAAGGTATCTGATAATAGAGCTGCCTCATGTCACACACTGCTGATGAGAGAATAAACCGGCACAAAAATATTTGTGGTTAATTTTGCAATATGCCAAGCACTTGTGCTAGAAACTTTTATATGATTTAACATAATTATTTTTTTTAGAAGCCTTCTCAAAAGTGTTCAGGAAATGGGTCAGATAATTTATTGTAAGACTGATCTTAGAACATTGGTAAATAGTAGAACAAATTCTTGGTTAGTGACAGAAAAGGGGTTTTGACTGGATTGTGGAATATGCTTAATAAACAGCTACTAGAACTCAAGTTTTCTGGCTGTGAGATGGACGAGCAGGTCAAGGTGCTGGCTGTGCCCTGTGAGGATGTGATTCTATCTCCAGAAACAACATGGTGGATGGGGGAACTAGCCCAGCAGATTGTATTCTAACCCCACCCACCGTCTTTATGGGTATGCCTGCCTCCTCAATACACAGAAATAAATAAAATGTAAAAAAAAAATTCCAGAGAGAGAGAGAGAGAGAATGAATTCTGTTGCTTAGGGAAACAATGAACCCTGTAAACTAAGCCTTTGGGAAAGGTCTCAAAGGTGTCAGAATACAGCATACCAGTCCAGGCTCATTCTTGCAGTAGTTTCTCTTTGGGCAATGTTGCCCATTTCATGATCTATGGGAAGTGGGACTCCCAGGTCATCATCCTATAGCTGTAAGTGCAGGTGAATGAGATAGTACAGAACACATTGTTGCTCAATATAGGCTGCTGGGCTTTGGGAAAGAAAGACCATGACTTTCTGAATTAATCCTGCTCATTGCAATGTAGTTAACACAATTTCCTAGTAAGAAACCAGAGTTCTTGACCTCACTTTGCTAGACTATTGCTCTGAAGGTGCAGGGCTCTTCTGGGGTCTTGGGGACAAGTAAAAAAAGACCCCCAGTGTGTGTCTCAGTGTCCAAGGCACCACATTGTAGGGCTACCCCACTGTATAAATATGCCTTGCACCTCTTCCTCATGGGTATCCATTCTACACACAAAGGTGGGGGCTGCTTTCCTATGCTAATAGTAGCCAAACTTAATGATACAGCTATGGCCGGGAATAAGAAGAGGCAAGCCATGCCTACACATACCTGGCTGGGCCGGAAGCTTCGCCATGCCATAGGTAGGCCTTGGGGAGGTTTGCAAGCTCCTGGGCGATCACACGCTGGGTATAGTCATCTTGCCATGTGAAACCTGTAGAGAAAGGAGTAAAAACTGAGGCATGAATTTGCAAATGTGGCTAAACTCTTCCTCCAGACACCTACAGATGTCTGTTCTTCCAGAAAACTATGGGGGCCTTGTAAGGTTGAGTAAGATCTCCTTTAGCTTTCTTAAATCTCCAAACACAAGTGACAGTCAGTGCTTTGCTCCGTTGCTTTAAAAATAGGTGCAATGGGTGTGGGCTATGGCAGGGAGACAAAGAGAACAGAAACCAAGAGAGACTTTTGTCTAACACAGAAGATGGACCTTGTCTACCTGGGTAGGTTCACCAGCAGCAAAGAGGCCCCCAGCAACATGCATGTTGTTGCTCAGCCTACTTGCCATACTGCCTTGCTCAGCACACCCCCATACTGCCTTGCTCAGCACACCCACTGTTCTGCTGCCCTAGTTGCCATACCACATTGGAACAACTGTTTTCCCTAACCCAACCTGCCTGAGAGCCCAGCGTTTGGCTGGATAGGGTTACACTCTTGTGAAGCAATTACTGTGGATTTAATGTACTAAATCTCAGAGCCAATTACATTATATTTACACTCAAATGTTGTGACAAAGAGCTTTATAACAAGGGGAAGCAGTTATGAAGGCAAAAATCCATGCAATTGTGCATTAATTACATGCACTGTGGATCACATGATAATTATTCTCAGAATTACCAAATAACTCCCAAGAATAATTATTATGCAATTTGTACATTTTAGATCTTATGGTAACGCTTTCACACTTAGAGCTACCCCATGCAATTATCCATAATTATCTAATCACTAAGCATCACATAATTACAGAGGTATATTTTTATGCTCTGTGCAAAAAAACAAGTTACGAAGCCTTCAAGTCAGGACAGCTCTGTGTATGTATGTGTTTGCATACATGTGACTGTGTATGCATGTGTGTTCATGTGTGATGATCATGCATATGAGTGTATATGTGTATGCATGAGAAGGTATGTGTTCACATTTGTGTATGTGTGCATATTTGTGTGCATGTGTGACTAGTATGGTAATGAAGTCTACAGCATATACTCTGGATGAAATTTAAAGTATAGAGAAGTGATTTTTGTGAACATATTTAAACATTTTTAATGCAAATATGAATTGTTAAAGCTTACAGATGGCAAGAATTAAATGACTGGCACATCCTAAGTCCCCAGAGGCCCAATGGTGAAAATACCAGGAGGACTATGGTTTCAGCCCTAGGTCCTTCAGAGCATCTCTCTGTGGAAGGTAAGTCACTGCAGAGAATTCAGACCAGTCCATGTAGCTTGCAATGTTTGGTGGTGAAGGCATCAGAAAAGCAGGTTCTTGGCCAGGCATGCTTCTGAGCCCCACCCTCCCCTCTGTCCATTCCCAGGGGGATTCTCAATGGAAAGCACTTTGCAATATTAACCCAACAGCTAGCATTTTGGGTTTAAAAAATAAGCATATTTTAAACATGCTATTCCCCAAGGACAGTCTTACTATTAATATTTATCAGGCAACAGACACTTGAGAGCATAAAGGAACTTTGCATGAAAAGATTTCATTAAACATGGCATCTTCTGGGCTGGGGAGATGACTTTGTTGGTAAAGTGCACAGCTTGCATATTCAAGGGTCTGTTTTATCTACAGACCCCACATTTAAAAAGCTGGGCATGAGAGCATATGCTTGGAACCCCAGAATTAAGGAGGTAGAAACAGGGATTCTTGAGGTTCACTGGACAGTCTAGCAGTCAGGTTTCAGGCCAATGACAGACTCTGTCTTTAAAAACAGCAGAGGTTGCTTCTGAGAAACAGCACCAAAGGTTGTCCTCTGGCTTCCTATGCACACACATGCACAACATGTACACCTATACACACAGACACATAAGTCCATGCGCACACTCCCAAGCACACACAAGTAGTGTTTTAGATCTAAAGAGCACACCGCTTGAACATAGTGCTGCATGTGCTGAGCTCTGTGACAGCTTCAGGAGCATGATGGCAGGGTGCAATCAGCTACACAGGCAGTCTGAAAGGGATCTGGACCCCAGCTCAGGCTTCTAAGCTTTCATTTGAGCAGAAAGTAAGTATTTATATGTTGGAAAGAAAATGGACTTAGCATCACTCTGAACTACCAAAGAAAAAAAAGTACCCTGGAAGAGAGGACCCATCTGTATGAAACTGAGAAGATGGACCATGTGCAGGATAGTAGACTAAATGTCTCCTCTTCATTCACTGACAAACTCTAGCAACCATAGGTATGGAGGGTCAAGGGTGGAGTGAACACATGAAGAAGGAGCCTACAGCAAAGCTTCATGCCTTTTCTCTAGGTGCCCAGATGTGGAGCTAAAGACACAAACCCATAAATGCCCAGGGTGCAGGCAAAAAAGCTCCAGATTAAACTACTTCTCTCATCCTATAAAGACCAAAGAGTATCAGACAATGAAAGTAGTCTTTCAACCCACCTTCCTGGCTGGGAATCCTAGGATTACTTCTGCCTACATCATGATGAAGTGTCTCCATACCACCACTCAGCTTATCCTGCACTCATACATGATATATGGTAGATCTGAACCTCCCCCAGTAATTGTTTTCTGCAAGGAGTGTTCTACCCTATCTCACAGAACAGCACCAGTTAAAGCTGTTTAGAGTACGAAGTTCAAATAGAACCTAGGCCCTCATATGACATGGCACAGATTTTTGTGGGATGTCACTGGTCCCACCAATATCCCAAGCAGAGTAAAGGGACACCAGCACTGGGATGGCACATGTAGCAACGGTCAGATGAAGATTTAAAGAATAATGAGCAACTGAGAAGCCCCATGCGCAGTAAAGGAGGAAGTGGGGAGTCTCAGAAAACATGGGGGGGGGTAAAAATGATAGAAATGGAAGGATCACGATCAAAGCTGACAACAAGCAAATCATTCTGTGGCTATGTTTCTTGGCTGAAAGGGGAAGAAGAGTTGGTGATCTTCGAGACGGAACAATAGGTATTACCCAGTTTCAACAACACTGAGCAAACAATGACAAGAGCACAGGAGTCTCTGGGGCCATAACCAAATCTTTATCATCCGTGCCACAAGAGACTCAAGGAGAGGAGAAATATGGCAGGATGGAAAAGCCACTTACAAAAGTGAGGGCTAAAAGTGTCTCCATTTAGACAAGAGACATAGACTAAAATGAAAGAAGCTGGGGCTGGAGAAATGGCTAAGTGTTTAAGATCATTTTCTGCTTCTCCAGAAAACCAGAGTTCAGTTCTCAGAACCCACATCTGATGGCTAACTACTGTCAGTAACTCCAGGTCCAGGGGATCCAAATCCAATGCCCCCATCTTGCCTCCATGGGCATCCACATTTAATACAAACATATATACATATAAATAAAAATAAAACAAATCATATATATATATATATATATATATATATATATACATATATATATATATATATATATATATGCTATAAGATGAAACCTAAAAACTAGAAATTTCTCATTTAATTTTTCTTGGAGAACCTGAGCATACCCCATACATAGCAGACCCCCACTTCTTCCAAGACTCATTGTGATGGTTTGTATATATTTGACCCAGGGAGTAGCACTATTAGGAAGTGTGGCCTTGTTAGAGTAGGTGTGTCACTGCATGGGCTCTAAGAACCTACCCCTAGCTGCCTGGAAGCCAATATTCTGCTAGCAGCCTTCAGATGAAGATTTAGAACTCTCAGCTCCTGCTACACCCATGACGGCCTGGATGCTGCCATGTTCCTGCTTTGACAATAATGGACTGAACCTCTGAACCCGTAAGCCAGCCCCAATTAAATGTTGTCCTATGAGAGTTGCCTTGGTCATGGTGTCTGTTCACAGCAGTAAATCCCTAACTAAGACACTCATGATCATTAAATTTCTGAAAACCTATAAAGAAAAAGTCTTGATGCTACTCCAAATGATCCCTTACCTATATGGGAAAGGTCATCTCGATGACAGGATTCACCATCAGAAGTTAAGCCACAAAGAAGCAGCTTCATCTCAGGTGCTGAAAGACGAGAAGCCTCTCCCTAGCTTCTGAGTCTATCAGCCAGGAAGGAAGAATCGATTCGGATAAAGAGAAACATGCCTTAGGTAGCCGGGAGGGCCCTCTGGAATGTGGGTAAATAAAACACTCTCAAATGGAGCAAAATGAGTTTTCAGTACTACAGAAGACCCGCTCTAAGAGAACTACTATGTAACTGCTCAGGATATGAAGGAAGTGATGGAGGAAGGAAACGGAGCATCAGGAGAAAACAGGGAACATGCATAGCTCACTTAGCACTGCTTCTCCCATGTCTGAAAATGGAATCACACCTCAGAACATTCACATTCTCCTGAGAGTGAGGAAAGGAAATGCTAGGCAATTATGTTATCAGTGAGTAGGTAGGCCAAGAGTTGATGCCAACAAGCTGTTGTAAGTCATGTACATGCAACATAGTATCTCAAGTAATCAGGTATTGAAGATATACACTCTGAAGAACTACTGATAAAATGTAACCCAAGGATTAAGCAAAAAAATAAAAAGAAGAGAAACCATCTGGGAGTGAAGCTCAACACTACCACACCTTCTCACCCACTGTGTGAAGCTCTGGGCTTACTCAGCACTGGAAAAAAGGAAGAGGAGGAGAAAAACAGGGGCCAGGGGGGGAACTCCACTGGTCTCACAAAAATTGTCCTTGGCTTGATGGCAGCAGGCTTGGTGACCGTTGTGGCTGGGAGTTCAGAGCGGTCTTCTAAAGGCAACTAGACTACAGCTCTGTAGGCAAAGGCCTTCTTCATGGCTCCCCACAGTAGTGAAAAGAGACAGTCTGTGGTTCCAAAGCATTTATTGTCATGGTAGAAAGTGAATGTGTAAAACCATACCCCACTTCTCAGGGTGTGTCTGAGATTAAACACTTTTTGCAGGAAGGAATATCTAGGAAGGAAAGCTTATTGGCTATGCCCTCCAGGCCTCTAGGTACCTCATCAGCATGGAGAGCCCAGTCTTGAGCCTACATGACGACAGGTCATGTCTCTTCTCCTATTGTCTTGGTCTGAGATGTAAAGGATGCCTCATCTATATGTGGAAGGACTTGGGCCATGGCCCTTATGTGACTGATGGCCTCAAATCTATGTGGGGCAGGGGGCTACAACTACATGACAGGGGCCTAGTGCAGGAGCAGGCAAAGCTCCTACCATTCCTTTAGGGTCTCCAGGGCTTCAAGCCTTTAGCTTGACCAGGCTTCCTCTCATGGTTCACTGACCCCACATTTATGGTACACAGTTAAGCCAATTCAATGAGTAGAATTTGTAGCATAAATGTTTACATTGTTGAAGAAAATTCTCCAATCAGTAACCTAAATCCCAAATTAAGACTGACATAAAGAACAATAAAATACACTTAAAGCAACAGTAAAGGAGACAAAGTTAATGAACTTTAAATTAGAAAAGGGGGGGGGGATCTGTGACTTCTAACAAGACTGTGGAATAAAATCCAAAAAGAGATTGCAGACTGTTCATATTATCAATGAAGTGAGAGATACCAGATATTGCAGACATCAAGGAAGAAGAAGAAGAAGAAGAAGAAGAAGAAGAAGAAGAAGAAGAAGAAGAAGAAGAAGAAGAAGGAGAAGGAGAAGGAGAAGGAGAAGGAGAAGGAGAAGGAGAAGGAGAAGGAGAAGGAGAAGGAGAAGGAGAAGGAGAAGGAGAAGGAGAAGGAGAAGGAGAAGGAGAATAGGAGGAAGAGGAAGACAACAAAGAGGAGGAGGAGAAAGAAGAAACAGAGTCAGGCGGATTTCTGAGTTCAAGGCCAGCCTGGTCTACAAAGTGAGCTCTAGGACAGCCAGGGCTATACAGAGAAACCCTGTCTCGAAAAACCAAAAAAAAAAAAAAAAAAAAAAAAAAAAAAAAAAAAAAAAAAAAAAAAAAAAAAAAAAAAAAAAAAAAAAAAAAAAAAAAAAAAAAAAAAAAAAAAAAGAAACAACTCCACGAGGATGAACTTAGTATTGATGAAATGGGCTAATTCCTCAAAAACACAAATAGCCACAATTTATCCATTTTGAAATGAATAATGTTTAGATATGTAATTATTAGAAAATTTAAATTCAGAATTAAAATCCTTCCCTCAAAGAAATATATAAATCCAAATGGTATCACTATAAGCTCTATAAAATTCTTAAAGAATGAAAATGAATCATGTATGAGTTCTCCCAGAAAATATAAGAGGAAGAAACACTTCCCAACTCATTCCATGACTAATATTACTCTGATAACAAAGACAGATTAAAGTAACCAAGACTTGTAAGTGGACATTAACCATAAAATTCAGGATATCCATGCTATACTCCATAAACCCAAAGAAGCTTAACAAGAAGGAAGGTACAAGCACTTAAAAGGGGGAATAAAATAGTCATAAGAGGGACAGGAGGGATGGCCATAAGGCCATGAGAATGAATGGAAATCTGCAACTGGCAGGGGTAGGGAGGTGGGGGACATCTCATGGATGTACTAGAGACCTAGGAGAGGGGAGACACCAAAGAATCAATGGGTATGGGCTAAGCTGTGACTCACAGCACTGGGGATGTGGAACCTGAAGAAGCCACCTGCTGTAGCTCAGCAAGAATCCCAGTGGAGTTTTAGGGATACCAACCCACCTACAAAATTTTCAAACCGAAATTTATCCTGTCTAAAAGACAGGAAATGGAGCAGAGACTGAGGGAATGGTCAAGCAATTACCAGCCCAACTAGAGACCCATCCCATGGACAAATACCAATCCCTAACACTATTAATGATACTCTGTTATACTTATAGACAGGAGTCTAACAAAGCCATCCTCTGAGAGGATCCACCCGGCAGCTGACTAAAATGAATGCAGAGACCAACAGTGGACAGAGCTTTGGCATTCTTAATGGAAGAGTTGGGAGAAGGATTGAGGCTTCCTGAAGTAGATAGAAACTCTACATAAAGACAGAGTCAACTAACCTGGACTATTGGGGCTCTCAGAGACTGAATCACCAGCCAAAGATCATACAGAGGCTGGACCTAGGCCTCCCCACACATATGTAGCAGATGTACAGCTTGGTCTTCATATGGGCCCCGAACCACTGGAGCATGGGCTATTCCTAAAGCTGTTACCTATATGTGGGATGTGTTCTTCTAGCTGGGCTGCCTTGTCTGGCCTCACTGAGAGAGGAAGTGCCTAGCCCCACAGAGACTTAATATGTTGGGGGCAGGATATGGGAGGAGGCTCCACCCTTTCATAGGAGAGGGGGAGAGGGGGTTGGGGTAAAGAATTGTGGGAGGGATGACTGGGAGTGGGGGGAGCAGTGATGTAAGATGAATAAATGAAAACAAAGAGACACCTATAGATCAATCTCCATCATGAATGTAGGAAAGAAATGTCATTGATGAGATCAGCAAATAAAGTCCAACACTAATTATGAAGCGTGTGATAGGCATTTCATGTTCAGAAAACACTGTTCCCAGAACTCATCTGCAACTTCTGCATCTTTTATTTTCTCTACCTTTTCTGTGATGTCCTCTCAGCCTTGTAAGGGATTCTATAAATGTCCCACATAGGGCCTATTATTTGACATTACTTTCCATACTTTGACTAATTGTGAGTTTCTGGATAAGGTACTTCCCACTGTGAGCATAGGCTTCTCTGAGGGCAGCCCCAACCTACTGGAATATAGGTAAGCTCTTAGTAGGTAGTTTGACACTGTGTCCACTTAAGAATTACACAGTAGTAGGACGGCAGGATCCAGCTCTCTTTGTAGATGGTAACAGAAACGGGTCCACACAGAACACTGCATGTTATCCACATCTGTTACAGTGGAAGCAGAGGCTGGATATTAAAGGCCAGAATGGCAGTGCATGGGGCACTCAGAAAGAGGAATAAGAGAGCTGTGGTTGAATATGAGATAAGAGGAAGATCAGGACTCTGGGCCAGTGGTGGAAGACCAGACACTCTCTGGTCACTAATGCTTGAGGGATACATTTAGGGCACTGATGTATCTTTCTTATATCCTGATTTCTGGTGCAGCTAATTGTGGCAGACTAAGTCATAAGCAAGGTTGGCTTCTAACAAGAAGTGTCTGCTTAGTTTAGGAAAGATGACCCAGGCCATCCCATAGACAAGGAGTTAACTAAGATCAAAGGCAGCTACTTCTTGGTGTCTATGAGAACATAGAGGGTCTGGTACAACTGAGGAGATTTTAGACAGCTGCCAGGTCAGAGGGAGCAATACCATCCAGTGACTAACAACTAGAAACATTAAAATCAACAGCTAACGAAGCACAAATCAGAGATGGACAACAGGGGCATCCACCGCCCCTCACGGGGATACATGAGCAGATAATGATCATCTCTTGGTTGGGATAAATGGACACATAATAGAGGGTGTGGGTCCTCCATTGACTCAACTCATGATAGCACGAGCCAATCTCAATAGTGATTACTTCAACCACTGTGCCGTTTCTGCCATAGACAAAGGGGTTCCAAGGATTTTTCCATCTCTCAGAAGCCCTTCCACGCTTGCAAATTTCTCTCACTTTTCAGTTGTCCATAATTCTTCTTAGTAAAGCTTGCCTCCCCTTTGTATAATCCCATGAGACTTCACATTTTGATCTTGTTTGTATTAAATGATGAACTCAAAGCCACTGTCTTGGGTTGACCTTTGGTGACCTTGAGTTTGAGTGTCTGGCATCTGAGGACCCTGTGAGAAGGAGATCTAAAACATTGCTCTTGTTGAACAGAGTGCTGTTAAACACTGTAGCTATTGCTATAGGACAAGATAAGGAAATAAGGAGGCATGAAAATCACGTGTGTGTGTGTGTGTGTGTGTGTGTGTGTGTGTGTGTGTGTGTGTGTGTGTAGTATGTATATGCCCATATATATGATAATATAGGACATGCTCATCTACTTGGAAGTCACAAGGAAAATAAAAACAAAAACCTGTGTATGAATAATAATCGAGAGACATCAAAAGTAAAAGCAATAAACACACCTGATACCAGGAGTGTTAGTAGTTGTCTAGGGAGATTGCTGAACTCATTCTCTTGGAACAAGAAATTGAACACCCAGGAAAGACTGAAGACCAAGCTGTGAGTAAAATGAAAGTCAAACTGCTTTATTCCTTCATGATAGGAGAGGCCCTGAGGCTGAGAGTTCCCTAGCGGGTGCTGCCTTGGGTATTTTATAGAGCTATTGAGTACCCTTGTGCCTTTCCCAGCCTTGGGTATTTTATAGGGCTATTGGGTACCCTTGTGCCTTTCCCATTTGGATCCTGTTTAGATACCCACCCCATGCCTTCCTGCCATTTTTGTCTTCTGGGAACAAGAATCTCAGGATTCTTTTCTACTTTCCTTGTCCATCTAACTAATCTTCAATGCATGTCACTGGAAAATTAAATAATTGTGTTTAAATCTAACAAAACATGCAAGACTCGTATGCTAAAATTTTATTTTAAAAAAAAAAATCTGAAAAATAGGAAGTGTGTCATGTCCATGGGCCTAAAGCTCCAACATCTTTGTAGTTGAAAAAGCTTATATGGAACCAGAGTAGCTTTAAACTGGGAGGGAAAGAGAAATATAGCCAGATAAGTCACAGCAGGGCATTACAAATCTAATTACACTGGTATAATAATACAAACTATGGTTAGTGGAAGAATAGAAAACAAAATCAACAAAACCGACTGGAAAGCACAGAGATAGACCCATACAAACTTCTCGAAGAGATTTTTGACAAAAAAAAAAAAAATTTCAAAAACTCCCACCAGGCATGCTAGGGTGATTGGTCATCCACAGACAAGACTAGAGATTCCACTTCCAGTGTATGTGCAAATAAAATGGACCCATAATAAAATGGCATAGATGTAGGTTTAAAACTATGCACTTTCAAGGAAACAAAAGAGATCACTTTCAGAACCTAAGACTAAATCAAAGTTCTTAGATATGCACTGAAAGACCATAAAAAGAAAAACAGATCAATTGGATTTTCTCAAAATCAGAAACCTTTGCTCTGCCAAAAGCTCTATTGAGAGGGTAAAATGACAAGAGCCAATTGGGAGAGAAACCACATGCACCAGGGCCTGGAGTGGAGACAAAACTCTCAAACCAAACACTGAAAATAAACCAATTATAAAATGGGCAAGAGACACGAGGAGACATCTCAGTGCTGAATCTCCACAGATGGAGACTAAGCACTTGAAAAGATTCTCAGCACTATTGGCCATCAGGGATATGCAAATTAAATCCACAATGAGATATCGCTCCACACCCACCAGAACAGCTAAGATAAGTAACGGGAACAGTGCTGAGTTCTGAGACGGATGCAGAAAAGTTGGATCACTTTAATTTTCTGGTGGGAATATAAAATGAACACATACTTACTATGTGACCCAACAATATAGTCACTGTCCTTTATCCCCAAAAAGGAAAGTGGGGTGTGTGTGTGTGTGTGTGTGTATGTATATGAACATTTAATACTGTTTATAATAATAGCCCACAAAGTATAAAATACTGTTTATAATAAAAGCCTATCTGGGAAACACCCCAGATGGCCACTGGTGAGTGAAGGTTTAATAAGCACTCAGTGGTATATCCACCTCACAGAGAACTATAAAGAAATGATGAAAGAATGGTTAGTACGAACTACAACTTGGGTGAACCTCCAGGAAGCTGTGTATTGTGAATGCAGAAAGATATCCAAGGAAGGTTGCCTATTGGCTGATGTCATTTACATAACATATATAAATCTACCTTTGTGTTCTGCACCAGTCACCTACAGTGTGAGAACAGTCACAGTTCCTGATTTACAGTTTGCAGAACAGCTTAAACACATGTTCACAATTAACTAAGATCCCAGTTAGAAGGTGTTAAGAAATGAGAAAGCTATAGGGGAACTGTTAAGCAACAGAAGTGAAGAGTTCAGCTGGGGCTAGAGAGTAAGAAAGATCCATAAGGGAGATATGAGCCAAGGCTAGAACTCTAAGAGGACTAAGCCAGAGGAAGAATTCTGCAGCAGTTGACCAGCATGAGGAGGTGTTAAGGGGCTGATGTCTGATGTAGGTGACTACAACAGCAGAGGAAAGGGTGGGAGGCAGAATTCTACCCAGAGGCTGAATATCATGTCTGCAAGTGCTGGACCTTATAGTATTCACTGGGGGTAATGGAAGCCTTTGGAACAACTCAATGATAATACTACTGCACCTAGGAAGATGAAGCCATAGTTTAGATGTGAAAGTTCTCCAAAGGCTTAAGTGCTAAAGATTTGGTCCCCAGGTGGCACTAATGAGCTATATGGACTTTTAGGAGTTGAGTCCTTATGGAAAGCACATGACTCATCAGAGGCCTGTCTCTGAAGGGAATCCCAGCTCCTCTTCTCCACTACCTTTTATTCTTGCCATGAAGTGAGCAGTTTTTCTCTGCCACGTGTTCCTGTCATTTCCATCTGGCAATATCAAAGGCTTAAGAGAAACAGGTCCAACCAATCATGGACTGGAACCTTAAAACTATGAGCCAAAGCAAAGATTTTGTATTTGTGACATCATTATCTTGGGTATTTTCTTATAGTAACAAAAAAACTAAACAACACATAAAAATAGTGTCAGGGGTGAAACCTTTGAATATATCTTGACCTGAACTGGCATGAAAGAACCTTTCAAACTGGGTTAAGGGAAGGGGTTGAAAGAGCTTGGAGGAGTGAGAATGAACTTTCTCAGCAGAGTTGAACACACATGTTTCCTAGCCTGGGCTTTGACTTGCAATGCTGCCTCTGACATCCATGCTATAGTATGACTGTTCCCCTGAATTGGAGCCCATAGCCTATGGAGAGTAGCTATCGGGCCATTTGGAAGTGAGAGCAAGGAAACACAAGAATAGAAATTTGTTGGGATGAAGGAGCTGAGACTCTCTTCAGAGACAAGCCTCTGATGAGTCATGTGCTTCCCATGACCTCTGTTCATGGTCAAGTCAAAAGTCCTTCATTTGAGCTATCTGAGTGACGGAATGAAATTTCCCACAAGAGTATTACCACCTCAATATTTGAAGCAGATAACTTCAAATAATGCACTTATGAGGATGGAACCATGCAAGGAGCCCTACTATGAGCGATGGATGATCCCAATGAACACCCTACTAGGGTAGGATGATTTTAACAAACTCTCCTGAGAAGCCAAGATAATTCAACTTTTACAACTGGCTGGCTGCTGAGTCCTCTGGCCTACGTTTCCACATTCACTTCTGTAGGTCCATAGAGGCTGTGTCTACTCTTCCAGTGACTTTCTCCCAATTTGGACACATCTCCAGAGGTGGCCACATGGACCAGTAAGATGAGTGTAGAAATAGCTGGCTTAGAGCTAGTGCCCAAAGTACAGAAGGTCCCTTCTGTTTGGTGGTCATATTATTCTATATGTCTAGTGTCATAGCTGTCCCCACCTGACTCATGGATGTGGGGTGGACATAGGCTGGTGCAAGCACGCTAAGCAATCCTTAGCTGAAAGGAACTCATTTTTGGTGGTCCCAGTTATAGGACAACAAACAGGGCATGATTGACAGTGGTGACTGTCATAAGATATTTCTCTATCCATCAAACCAAGTTGCATTCCTGAGTGCACAAGACTGTGGAATTCTAAAGACTACTGAAAATGGCACTTTCTTGTATGGGTTGCTATCTGTGATCGGTTGGTTGATTCACACACATATTAGATTTAGATATATACATTACTCCTAATATTTGAGGAAGACATGGAAAGCATCAACTAAATTAAAATCAACATTTAAAAGAAGAGCCCTTTTGATGTGGACAGCAAAGCACAGGGAGGGTTCCTCACAATCCTACAACACTCTAGCACTGAGAGGAAGACTAAGGCTTCAGTGACAGGCCCCATGCATAGGTCATTTTAGAGGTTCAAGCTGGGAATGTTCTGATCCCAGACTATACTGAGAACTGCCAAAGTGACCTGTGGCAAGTCCAGTCCCTCTGGCCAGTGCCACCTCATGGCTTTGGGATTGACTTGACTGGGGTAGTAGGGAATAAAGAAATAGCATGTGCAGAAAAGCTGGGGTGGAGTGGGCCATGAGCTCTGATGGAGATGCACCAGCAGCCCAGGAAATCAATGCACTAATTACATACACCTGAATGAGGAAACTGGTTTATTATACAGAGCTGGGTGAATAAGCAGGTTTATAATGTACTGCTGGACAAGGTGGTCAGTTAGCTAATCTTGCGAATGCACAGTCACTGTAGGGGAGCAGTCTCCTACTGCAGCCATCCCAGAGGAGAAACTGTGGTTGATTATTTCTGCATAGTCTGTCAGCACCCATATTTGGACCAGGAGAAGACCTTGTCACTGGCATGAGTCTGAGGAGCTGGAATTTTTGACATGCCATTCCCATGTCGATATATACATTCATTCAGGACTCTGTCACCACTCCTCAGACCAGCATCTCTACCACTGAATACAGAATCTGTTTTGATGGCCTCCCATTCTGACAGATGTGTTATCTCAGGGAAGGAAGGCCCTTTGGAGAGATAGAGGAACATCTGGAAATGCTAACAGAGGCAGTTTGAAGAAGTGGGGAGAGCAAGAATGAGCATTTCACGCTGTGTACACAAAATTTTCCAAAGTGGGACAACCTACATTCTACAGTACACACTTTATTTTTGCTTTTGAACTTTGGAAAGGACTGACACAGAATGCTCTTGCAACCAAAATAATATGGTTGAGTTGGTAATTCAGCCCCATCGAGCTAACAACTAAGGCTACCTCCTACGTGTGGGCGAGTCATGACATGGGGTAAAGAACAGCAAATTTAATGACAATAATCCAAAAGTGAATGCTTAAGGAACAGGGAAACATTTCTAGGAGCAAGAATGATGGGCTAGGGGAGGCAGGTGGCAGGGAGTGGCCAGGTGATTGAGTGGCCAGAGCATGTTTCTAGCATAAGGTGACTCCAGAGGGAACATGTCAACATGTAGACTGAGCATCTTCCTGCCTTGCCTTCCCCTGATCAGCCTGGATAGAAAGGCTCTGGTCATACAGTAGCCATCATGGGAGGGAAGGCACTATTCCAGAAGCTGGTCAGTAAAGTCAATAGCTTGGGAGGGGTAGACTCAGAAGAAGGTTTTCTGCACATGTGTGGGTACTCTCTTGTATGGAAGGTCACAACAATCATGAAGAGAGAAGAAAAGGAGACACTACCTCACAGAGAGGAGGAAGAGGGAGGCTGGGACCCAAATTTCCAGAGGAGAGAATTGAGGCCGTGTGTTCAGATACTGAACCAGCAAGGAAAAGAACAGGCATCCAACCTGAAAGGAAGGTACCACACTGGCCCCTGCTCCTAGCCCCACACTGCACATCCCAGGACCAAGAAACAGAAGGACTGCTGGTGTCACTATCACCATGACAGCCATGGCAGTGACAAAATTGTGCTTATGAATATAGCAGCACTCTGCTTCTGAGGGCACAGAACTGGAGATTTCTGAGAGAGGAGAAAATGTGTCAGACTTAAAGGCTTAAACAGAATTCTAAACCCAGGGCCCCCACTTAAATCCCAGGAGACACCAAGACAGCATGAGTGCCTGTACCACAGCACAGGAACCGAAAGCATTGCTCTTCCCCAGCAGAGACCCTGTTCCTCCCCATGAACAGTGCCAGCCTGCAAGTCGGATGTAGCAGTACCATAGTTGCTGCTGCCCAGGGACAACCAAGCTGTGGGCTAGAGTCTCTCTACAGCCAGAGAGAGACCTATATGAATCCAAAAATCTAAGTGTTTCCAATGAACTTAAAAACTTCAAAACAGTTTAAAAATGGACAAACAACAGAACACACACATGCAAATATACCACATCAAATGTGCCTGTGTTTACGCACCAAGTACAGAAAAGGACATGTACGTGTACACACCAAAATGGAAAGAATACAGATTTATAGAAGAAAGCAGTACTTTTCAGGAGGCATGTATTTCCCATGCGGAACCTCAGTTTGGATTCCCCGGTTTCCTCCCCACCCCCACCCCCTGTTGTTTTAAGATATGATGCAGTCGCATTTGATTTCTAAGACACAGTCCTAATATCTCCTCTCAAATAGACATCGCCCAGTGCTGAGCACTCTCACTTTAAGCAGCTACCAGCTTGCTTTTCTAACTGTGCTGTCATGAAAGACATTTGTAGCAGCTCTGCTGTCTGCTAGAGCAGAGCCAATAATTCATTTGACTTTAGAATTAGTGTGCAAAAATTTTCTAAAAGAAAAAAATGCAAAATCATTGGCAGGAAATGGCACATGTTTTTAGCTCAGCTGTGAGGAATACAGAGAGTGGGAGAGTATAAAATGGAATTCATGAGGCAATGGCTGTGGAAGAGGGTGTTGGCCATGTGTTTTTTTGCGCATCCATAAGCTACATAGAACCAAAAAAATGTCATGCACATCTTTGAGAGGAAACACCTGACAGCCAATGGAGGTCACTAAGGATCTAAATATCTTACTGAGATCCTGAGACAGGAGCCCAGAGCCAGGCAAGCAAATTGATATGAAGACTTCCCTTTCTCTCTGAAGGACATGTTCCCCTAATAGCAGCATGCTGTCCACAGAGGGCAAACATTCACACCACAGGGCTCAACACACAGTAAACAAAGCAAGCTTGGAAACAGAGTCATTGCAGAAACACCCATTTCTCTGTTAGAAGTCCTTTGGTGGGGCTCCAGGACCACATGGACAGGATGGCCCCCAGGGGAGTGGGCATAATACATGTGTGCCATATCAACACATCAAGGCCAGGGCAAGACAAATCAGCCATACTCCAGCCTCCTTACCCCATGTTACACCCTTATCTCTCTGGAAATGAAAGGTCCTAAGCCAAGATCTCCCTGTGGTCTCCCTGAGTGAGGCTGTGAGTTACCATGGTAACTAGCACTCATCCCTAATGCTGGCCACAGGTGGGATTTGTGCTCACTCAGATCCATGTGTCTGACAGGTTTCCTGGTCCATCCTCTCTGCTGCAAAGAATCAGAGCAGGAACAGTACATGCCATGCTGCTGCCAAACCTCTAGATGCCAATTACTTGGAGGGGGAAAAAAATCATCCCTATGCCTCTGGGTAGAGAGTGGTGTCACCATTTAGACAGCTCAGTGAAAAGCATCAGACCTGTATTCATTGCAGCCCAACCTGAACACATTGCTGCTAAATTATTTGTGGGCTATTGGATGGTATGTGCTCCACAGGGACTCAAGATCTGGAGGCCAGGACCCTCTGCTCACTCTGCCCTGGTTATCACAGCAAACAAGGGATGTGTCTCTGCAAAGCATCACAGAATTAACAGGAGGTTCCACCTGCCTGCTTCAGGTGCCTGTGTCCAGCTCTCAGAGCTGGTAGAACCAAGATAGATTCTTTGTAACGAGTAAGGAGTGCTAAGGACCAAGGAGGACAAAAGTCATTAACTCATGGGTAGAATAAAACAATATGCAAGTCATTATAGCAATTCAGTGAACAAATCAGGGGCATAAATGCCATCTGCACCATTTATCCAAGTCACCTAGAACATAAACAACCCTGGGGCTTCCTAATGAAGGAACATGCTGGGAACAGGGCTCCTGCAGCGGGGAGGGGTGGGAGGAAACATGTCATTTTATTTAAGGAGGCCCAACTGGCTTTCCTGCACTCCTAGGCTGTCTAGATAAAAGTAGGTTTGGTCCCATGTTCCTCAACCCCCTGTCATGTAGCCAGGAACTAAAGCCAGCAGGGAAGAAGAAATTGGACTCAGTTATACATTCCAAGCCAAGCTAGATTTACATACACTTTTTAAAATACGTTTTGAGCACTAACTGGGGGAAATGAATACAAATGTCTTCTATCTAGTCAGCTCTCATTCCTAAAATCTGAAACCTAGAGACATTCTTGCAAAGCCATGAAGAACTCAGGAGCCTGAGGTCTCACTTTCACTGGTCAGCCTTTCTTTATATAACTTCCAGCCCCACCACAGGGTACTACACTACAGGACTTGTTAGGAGATTGGTGCACAAAAAACAACAACAAAAAGCCTCCTTCCACATGGGCATGCCACAGGGAGCCATAGACATTGCTCTGGAAGAACCTACCACAGATCCTCAGGCCCATGGCCCCTTGCCAGAAGGCCTTACCCTTTGATGAAGTGCTTTACCTTTACTGGAGGACATTGGTCCCATCTCCTTGACAGAAGGTCTGTCAGCTTCTCAGACCTTCTGCTCTAGAGAGACTCTAAGGAATATAGTCAGCAAGCAAATAAGAAAGTGGTATTCCTGTGGTAGTGAGGTGTCCAATGTCCCCACAGGGGAAGGGACAGAAAATAAGTGGACAGAGAACAGAACCACCTGAAAGTGCACTGGGCTTGTATGTGCACTCTTTCCCACATGACACAAGGAAGGCATGATGATACAACTCTCCAGGCTCTTCACCTTCAGTGATACTATCTATCAGCAAGCTTTTGGGTAGCTGGGATAGAGTGAAGTCATCTCTCCTCCCAAGAAAAGGAAGACTGACAGTTCTAGTCCTACACTCTGTCAAGACACCCACATTAGAGCAAAGAAAAAGTTAAGGCAGATTATTAAGTTGCTTTCTGGGAAACATTGGGGTGCACAGCTGACCTTTCCTTCATTCCAGGCCCTCATTTCTCCAAGTCCACCTTCAAGACCTTTCTGTGTCTGAATCCCTTCCATTCCAAATATATACTACCAGGAACAATACAACTCTTTCGTGTGAGGTTGGCAAACTTGACAAGACCTATGTGAGAATTTCTCAAGAGACGCAGGCAAGCACACCGTGATATCTTCTGTACCACTGACTTAGCTCTCCTAATCCAGGGCAGGTGTATTCCTATGAGGCAATGAAGGTGCTTCTGGAGGGGGAAGCTGCATGTTGATGTTGATGATGCAGGAGAGAATGGCCCTTGGTACATGTTCTCCAAATGCACAGAGACAGCTCAGGCAGATCAGAGACCAACTGAAGTGTTTCTCAACAGCTGCCAGTGGCAGCCCACCAGAAACAGTGGTACCGTGGACCCCAAATTCCACAGAGCAGCAGAGTGCTGCCAAGACTCCTTAGAGGTTAATTTGGCTAGCCTGTAACTCCTATCCTTGGCACAGTCCTGGGAAATATTTCCCCACAGGGCAAGTATCATATGGCTGCAGATCCTGTTAGACCACATGTATCTGCGAGATATTTATCCTATATTACAATGTCAATAGAAACAGCAGTAGCTACTTTCACATCTTTGTGACCAACATACTTGACAGAAACATGTTAAAAGAGAAACGTTCATTTTGGCTCACGGTTTCAAGACATCTCAATATAGGATGGTGATGAAGGCATGCTGGAGTTCATAGCAGCAGAATCATGTAGCACCACAGTGAAACAGGAAAACAGAATAGGCACTGGGACCCAGAGCCTAGCAACATTCAAAGGAATGTGCCTAAAGACCTCCTTCCAAAAACCAGGATCTACATGCTAAAAGATCTACCACTTTCAAAAGAGTATTAGCCAAAACCCAAATGCTCAAACATGAACCTGGGGCCAACAAGACTGCTCACTGGGTATGGGAGTCTGAATCACAGTGGTTCCCACAGGCTTATATATTTGAATGCTTGTCAGCAGGGGCTAATACTTTTTGGAAGGATTAATAGGTATAGCTTTGTTGGACAAGGTGTGTCACTGGGGGTGGACTTTAAGATTTTAGGGACTTAAGCCAGGCCCACTGTCTCTTCCTGCTGCCCTCAGATCCAGATGTAGAACTCTCAACTTCTCCAGCACCATGTCTCCCTGTGTGCTACCATGCTCCTTGCTATGACTAAACTTCTGAAATTATAAGCAACAGACCCAATTAAATGTTCTCTTTTATGAGTGATCACTGTGGCTCTCCACAGCATAGAACACTGAGTAAGACAGTAATTAAAGGTGAATATTGCCAAATCTGATGACCTGAATTACAATCCCAGGAACACACAGAATATAGGGAGAAAATTAATTATCACAAGTTATGCTCTGACCTCCACATGAACGCCATACTGCATATATGTGTATGTCCAGACACATACAAAGAAATAAGTACAACAAAAACATTTATGGGAGTGTCTAATACTCCATGACCCTGTGCAGATAATTCATCTTCAGATTGTATGCTTCTACACTCTGTCCCCACAGGTGTCTAGCCACTTTATAATGCAAACTACATTCAGTCCAACTAGAAGAGTCCCCATAATTCCTATACCATTAAAAATATCCAACACTTACAATCTCTTCTGAGACTTGAGGCAAGCTTTAACTTGTTGTGGTGGTTTGACCAAAAATGACCCCCACAGTCCCATAGGTAGTGGCACTATTAGGAGGTATGGCCTTGTTGGAGGAAGTAGTCAAAGGGGGGGTAGGCTTTGAGGTCTCAGATGATCAAGACATGCCCAGTGTGACAATCTCTTCCTGCTGTCTGTACATCCAAGTATATAACTCTCAGCTACTCTCCAGCACCGAGAGTACCTATGAGCCACTCTGCTTCCTGCCATCCTGATAATGGACTAAACCTCTGAACTGTAAGCCAGCTTCAATTAGATGTTTTTTTCTTTGTAAGAGTTGCCATGGTTATGGTGTCTCTTCACAATAATAAAAGTCTAAGACACTTGTGAACCTTTATAAAGAGTAAGGTACATACTTTGGATATTCAGTGACACAAAGTAAACATTCCCAAAGAAGGGAACAGAATAGCAGGAAGGATTGAGCCAGTGCAAAACAGAAACCAACGGGGCAATCACCAATCCTGCAGATGTATGCCACTATGGAGGGCAGATGGTATCATCATGGGAGCTACAACATGCTTGGGAACAGAATAGCAGGAAGGATTGAGCCAGTGCAGAACAGAAGCCAACGGGGCAATCACCAGTCCTGCAGATGTATGCCACTATGGAGGGCAGATGGTATCATCATGGGAGCTACAACATGCTTGGGAACAGAATAGCAGGAAGGATTGAGCCAGTGCAGAACAGAAGCCAACGGGGCAATCACCAGTCCTGCAGATGTATGCCACTATGGAGGGCAGATGGTATCATCATGAGCTACAACATGCTTGGGAAGCCTTGTTCCTATAGACTTACTGCCTAAACATGCCTAACCTCTCTCCATTCACTTATATATTTTGTCTATAGTTTCTTCTTTGACAGTCCTTTTTCATGAAATCTCCTAAATCTTGGGACTTATACATCAACTAAAAATGCTTAGCTTCATACATCACCATGACAGGACTGTGCATTGCAGCAATATAACAATATGACAATATAGCAAGCACAAGCAATATAACCCAGATACACACTGCTTGGCCTTCTAAGTATTCTTTGAAAATCTAGGTGTTGTCCTCCCTGTCCTGAACATTCATATATTCTTTATGTCTCCAACACCAGCACCACATGAACAACACCAAGTTCTGCTGGAATCTGGAGGAGTAGCCAGGACCCTTGAGATGTGGTGGTAGTGACTACTGGGTACCCATGTGATTACACCTGGAAAAACCTAGCTAGCCTTGTTTGAGCAAGGAACTCCCATCTACCCATTTGTAGGCTTTTAAAAGAAAAAAACAATTTATTCACGTTGCTATTATGCATGTCATGTGCATAACTGGCACACAGAGAGTACCCAGAAGAGGGAGTCAGATCCCCTAGAACTGGAACTACAGTTGGCTGTAAAACACAATGTGGGAACTGAACTCAGGTCTTCTAAAAGTGCAGCAAGTGCTCTTAACCACCAACCATCCATTCAGTCTCATGTTCTCTCTTTTTAAGGAAAAATCTTTCAGACAGGTTTCCTGATTTTACTCCCTGGAGCCTTTGTTGAGATCTTATTCTTGGGGCATCTTGCTTATTCTCCCAGTAAAAAAGTATGTGGATTTTCTTCAATAGCACCAGTGGCTTTTAACAAATACAGCCGATTCAAATGCATTGGCACTTACTTCTTCCCTAGACGAACTGCAGATTATTTTTCCAGCCCTTCTCTGCATTTTACTTCTGATTTTCAGTGAAAGCCTTGCTAAAATAAACCAGCAATAACTTCATCAAACTCTACACTCGGCTATCTTGAAATTTCTTACTGAGCTAATAGTCCATGACTTGAAGTCAACCTTACTCCAAACCTCAGAGCATGTACATGATACTGACATGAACACTTTAAGAGAAGAAAGATATTGCTTCATGGTTTCAAAGGAATTTAGTCTATCCTGGAGGAAGAGGCATGGAGAAAATGTGATGGTAGAGGTGTTTGTAGGTGGAAATTTCTCACATCCCAATGGGTCAAGCAGCAGAGAGAACAAGACCAGAAATAGGACCAGGAAGTTAGTGACCTGCCAGGCCCTGGTGACCTGCTCCCATCAGCTAGACTCCACTTCCTAAAAGTTCCACACCTGTCTAAATAGTCCGACCAGCTGGGAACAAGCATTAAAATGAGTCTGTGGAGGACTTTTGATATTCAAGCCATAGCTAATCTGTTTCTGTTCTAAAGGTCATGAGCAAAGCTAACTTAGAGATTAAAGGGTTTATTTCGGTTTATAATCTAACAGGAAGGGAAGTCAGGGCAGGATCCCAGAGGCAGGAACTGAAACAAAATCAATGGAGGAACACTGCACACAAGCTGGCTCTCCATGGCTTGCTCATCCTGCTTTTTTATACAATCTACAACTGCCTTCCAGGGCTGGCACCACCCAAAGTGATATGTTCCCTCCTGATCAATCTTTAATCAAGAAAAGTCTCTATGGGCTTGCCTGCAGACTAATCTGATGGAGGAATGTCCTGCAATTGCTCCTCAGATGGTATTTGATGGTCTAACACTGTTTAACACTCACTACCTCACAGCTTGGTTAAGCATAGTTAGCTTTCATCCTGCAGGTTCATCATTTCTGGTCCACTCATGTGACCTTACATGCTGAATCTCTCGTTAGTTTTTCAAGCCCTATCCTACCAGGACTTTTGGAGATTTCTGACATACAAGATCTCTGACAAATGATCAGAGGCAGGGTACTGCTCTGAACTCTGGCTGCCTGAACAATATGTTCCTAACAGGAAGGGTGAATTCCTACACTTTCTACATCACTTCCCAGATCCCCAGGTAACATTTGGGTTCCGCAACAACATGAGTACTGTCTGCAATGATTGTGAGAAGAGCCCACTGACCATTCATCTATGAAACAAGAGGAAGACATTTGTTATGGCAACAAGAATATAGGGATCTGAAGGCTGTAGAAGTTTCTCATCTCTTGGTATGTTTGGATAAGAAAGGTTTCCCATGACATCAGACATTTGCACACTTCCACACCCTTACCCAGAAATATTGCCTTCCATGCCTTTTACTGAGGAAATGAACCCTTCATTGTCTGATAAACCTACAGTGCCTTTCTCTAAAGGAGATGCCAGGCAAGACAATACTGATGTTCTTCAGAGCCTGAAAATAGTTGCCTCTAGACCTATAAGCAGAGTTAAGACTAAGCAGGTTCCTAGAGCCACAGTACTATGAGTTTGCTAATACATTCAAGTAGAAAACTGAGGAATGTGTGTGAGAATGGATTTTAATAGTGTGGGATAATGGTTGAAGGAATGTAAAATTAGATCATCGTGAGTTTATTGATGTGGGCTCTCTAAGTTCTAGGTTTAATATGGAAGCTCTCAGTTTTGAAAGGTGTCAAAAAATCTGCTTGAATAGTCGGAAGAAGCATTTGTCAAAAGATAGTCTACTAAAAAGGAATTGGAAATGCCTGACATCCATTGCCTTAATGTCAGTAAAGGTATTTTAAGGCTCAGGGAAATCACAATGCTAGAATGGCATGCTGTACAAAAACCAGTCCTCTACATTGGGAAGGTCCAGAAGACACGACCTTCATTAATCCTCTAAGACACAAAATGGTGAAAGGGATACAAGCACATTTGAGCTTTGGTTTTGCCCTTTTCCTTGTGCCAGACCTTAGAGTTGGAGATGATGGTGCTCAGTTGGATGAATTAAATGAAATGGGTTTAATTGGGTCCTTAAGGTAGCAGGGGCCAGGTGGCAGCACTGAATTGCCAAAAGAAAGATGATCATAGTTATCATTTTGGGCAGCATAGACAAAGCAACCTCCATAATGGCCTGACCCATAATGGGTGGCACAGGAAGAGTGGATTTTATAATGGCATGATTTGTATGGACCTTTGGTATTAGCTAATCAATCATGGTGTTTCTGGGCATGAAATAGATAAGAACCCTACTGCATTTTTGTTTGAGCTATAAAAGCAGAAAAATTCTCAAACAAATGAAAGGAAGGTAAGGAGAATCTCATCCCGTTAACCAATTTCCAGACTTGAGCCAGTTTGTACTCCCAGAACCCTTTGAATGAAGAGACAGGTTCCCTGAGGAACAACCTTGATAAAATACCTAAAGACTCTATCTTCATCCTTTCCCAGAACCTTCTCCAGGGACCTATAGCCTTTTATAAGGGTAATTATATACAGAGGGAACAGAGACAATAGAACTTTCTGAGGTCTATTGGATATAGTGAATGCTAATCCTGAATTGATGCTGATTCTAAGATCCCAAAAGCATTGTGGCCCTGCAGTTAAGGTAGGAGCTTATGGAGGTCAGATGACTCATGATTTATGGAGTTTGGGCTGAAGTCTGACTCACAGTAAGTCATGTGGTTCCCTAAACTCATCCTATGCTTATTTCCCCAGTCCCAGAATGCCTTATCCAGTGTTATGGTATTTCATACAGTATTGCTTCTGACCAAGGAAGTCACTCTTCAGCCAAAGAAGTGTGACAGTGGGCCAATGCCCATGGAATACATTGGTTTTACCACATTCCCCAACATCCTGAAGCAGCTACCCTGATAAAAATATGGAATAGACTTTTGAAGACAATGTTTTAACACCAGTTGGGTTTCCGCAGCCTGGAAGACCAAGGCAGGGTTCTCCTGTAGAAGTATGAACTTTGAATAAGGGTCCAATATATGGGATGGTTTCTTCCATAGCTAGAATCCCTAGGTCCAGGAATCCAGGGGTAGAGGAGGGAAGAGTTCCGCTTACTATCACCGCTAGTGTCCCACGAGGAAAACTTTTGCTTTCTGATCTTGCAATCTTAAATTCTGCTAACCTTGGTTTTAATCCCAGAAGGATTAAAGGAAGAATGCATTTCTGCCAAGAGCAACAACAAACATTCCATTGGACTGAAAGCCCAGACACCCCCTGGCCACTTTGGGCTTCTGATGCCCTGAAGCCAGTGGTCCTCAGCCATGACCCCTGTGAGGGGATGAACCAACACTTTCACACAAGGTCATCAGATATCCTGCATATCAGGTATTTACATTATAATTCATAACAGTAGCAACATTACATTTGTGAAGTAGCAGCAAAATAGTTTTATGGCCATCACCACATGAGGAGCTGTGCTAAAGCGTCAGAGAACTACTGCCTTAAGCCAAAGGGCTAAGAAAGGAATAACAATGTCAGGAAAGGTGTTGATCCAGATTACCATAGGGAAATTGGACTGTTTCTCCACCGTGGAGGTAAGGAAAACTATGTATAGAGTGCAGGAAATACGTTAGGGCATCTCTTGGTGCTACCAAGTCCTGTGGTTAAAGTCAGGAAAACTACAGCAGCCTAATCCAAGTAGGATGACACAAAGCACAACCCCATGAGAAATGAAGATATGGGTCACTCCTCTAGGAAAAGAGCTAAGACCTGCTGAGGTGCTTGCTGAGAGTGGAGGAAATACAGAAAGGATAGTGGAGCAAGGTATAAAACAACTAAAACCATGTGACTAGTTGTAGAAATGAGGATTGTAGTTCATATGAGTCCTTCTGTTGTATTTTGTTATGAATGCATTTGTACAGATATTTGTGGCTCTTTCCTTGATTTCTATATCATGTGATATAACATTAATTAAGAAAATATTAGTGGTTATTTAAGTTTGAGGCACTAAAAGTCCCTTAAGGGACAGTACCACCTATTCTAAAGTTATAATACAGCTGTACAAAGATAGTAATATTATGTTAGGAATAATTATGACCTGGGTATTATTTTCATTTGGAAATTCATCATGACATGAGGAGATTCAAGGCATGGACTTGTGGTTTCTATTCTTGGTTGTCAATTTGACTACACATGGATTAATTAAAACCCAAATGACTGAGCAAACCTGTGAGGGATTTTTTAAATCAAATCATTTGAAGTAAGAAGACCCACTTCTAATATGGAGTTTGGGTTGGTAAGATAAACCTTTAATCAAGATGTCTTGAGGTGGGAATATCCACCTTTAATCTGGGCTACACCTTCTGTTGACAACCTATATAGTGGACATGGAGGAAAGAAGATTCTCACTTTGCCTGCTTGCTCTCACCCTTGATAGCAAGTCTATTCCTTCACTGGCAAAAGAGCCTGTGTCTTTAGGATTCCTATGTATACTAAAGACCAGCTGAGACATCCAGCCTTCTGGACTGAACAGCTACTGGGTTCTTGGATGTATGTCCACTGTCAGCCATCGTTGAATTAGCTGAGCCATACCTATAAGCCATTCTTATAAATTATATGGTCCTGGATGACCTGGAACTCACTATGTAGACCACTATGGACTTGAACTCACAGATGGTTGCTTGTCTCTGTCTCCTGAATGCTGGGATTAAAGGCACCTGTCAAAATTCTTATAAATTCTTATAAATTCCCTCTCTGTATACAGAGAAAGATTCATTGTATAAGCTCTGTTCTTCTAGCAAACTCTGACTAACACAGGCTTAAGAGCTGCAGCCTTGCTAAAGGAAGTATCTCACTGGGGATGGACTTTGAGTCTAACAAGCCACACTTATTTTCAGTGTGCTCTCTGCTTAGTACTTGTGGTTGAGGATGTGAGCTCTCTGTTTCCTGCTCCTGCTACCATGCCTGCCTCTTGCTACCATGTCTCCCTACCATGATGGACTCTTAACCCACTGAACTGTAAACTGGACCAATTCTTCTATAAGTTGCCTTTCTAAGGTGTTTTATCCCAACAAAAGAAAAAATGAATATACCTGGTGTCCCTGTAAGCAAGTACCTTGGAGGCAAAGACAGCCAACAGAGCTCACAACCAGTCTCTGGACATCTAGCTCATCTCTTTTGACCAATGGCTCTTCTGACCTTTGGTGGTGTGCAACCCAGTAGAAGTGACTCTGTAAGTCTTTTGCAACAAGGTAGAAGAGTGTTCTCTTCAGCAGAAGCTGACCTAGCCCAGGGCATGTTTGATGCACAGCAGGGGGCAGATGGGTGGTGCAGCAGGGAAGTAATTCTGGAGAAAGAGAGATGAGGACTGGGCTGGATATTTTTATGTCAACTTGACTCAAGCTAAAATCATCTGAGAAGAGGAAATTTCAATTAAGAAAATACCTCTATATGATCGAACTTTAGGCAAGCCTGTAAGCATTTTCATAATTAATGATGGATGTGTGAGAGCCCAGTGCATTGTAAAGTCTTCTTGCCAGCCATATCACTCTCAAAGAGCTCTCCTCTCCCTTTCTGAAGGCACTGGCATCCTTAATGAGCTAAAGGGATTTAGACAGACAAGGAAAGCAAGTTCATTGAGATGGCCACTACCTTTTTCCAGAAGATATTACACATTGCACAAAGACGACACTATGGGGAAGTAGTGGGGCAGGCATCCAGCCAGGACCAATAGGGAAAAGGGAAAATGGACAGACCCTATAAAAGTGCCCACACCAGTTTCCATCCATTTAGCAGACTTCCAGACTTAGGCCTTCTCCATTCCAAAGCTGCCTTTATCTGTAGCTTGATCGTCCATCTTTCCAAGTTATTCAGTTCTTTGTTTATGCTAGGGAACAATCTCATCCATCCCCTACATAACAGCCAGCATCCCTGTAAGTCAGTGTTCCAGGTCCATCTACCCATGGATCCTCTCTTCAGGCTGAGAGCAGACAAGAAGGTCTGGTGTAGGGCTAGGACCCTCTTCTCTGCAAACTTTTGGAACAGAAATAGTCTCAGGCTCATCTCACTTCAAATATCCTTCTTCTCTGGTTGAAGATTCTCTTTCTAAATGCAGAGGGTATATCTGGTTTGTGTTATGTAAGCAGACCCACAGCAGCTTGCTGAGAAATCAAGACTGTGAACTCTCAGTAGGGTATCTCCAGGGAACTATATCTATACCCCACTTAATTCCTCCTGATGGAAGCACCATTTTTCAGCCTAGGGGTGATCCTCAGATACTCAGAATATGCACATATACTTCATGCCTCCACATCCCCAGGGCTATCATTAGCCCATCAAATATAGCTGACAGATGGACCCCTTAGCCGTGCCCACTGAAGGCATGTAGCACTGTATATGTATACAGGATGGACAGAACTTAATGAGTGAGGCGTCAGCAAAGAAACAAAAAGGAGAAGCTCAAACACTGGTCAAGACTACACCAATTCCTCTGGGCTGAGACTCCCCGAGTCCTACCACAGAATACAGTCTGTAGAGTGGGCAAGTATATACCTCTCTTTCTCTTCAATGGGTAAATTTTCTGAATCAGCCAGCTTTGGGGTCTGAGAAGGAATGGCAGGTTCCAGACACCACTGGCAACAAGTGTGAGTGTACTAGGGTGGTGCTCCTGTGCCTTCTGTGCAGTACACACATCTCAGCTTCCACCCTTACTACACTTCAAAAACAGCACCGAAGGAGAAGAAAATAGAAATCCTCTACCTCCTACCTGTGCCCTTTCTGTGGTAGCCCAAAGGCATTGGTGTAGCCTTGACCTTAAGACAGTTTCAATGCCATTAGCATGGAGGCAGCCTATGTCTCCCAGCAGCAAGTGTGTATATTCATTTTCAGGGTGGGTTAGCCTGCCTGGGGCTCAGAGATGAAAGGCAGTGATGGGTGGCAAGCCGATAATATGAGCTCTGGTGATAACCTCTTGAAGAGCCCTTGAAGAGTCTACCCAGTATCTAGTGACAGACAGGGCTCAAACAATTGGGCAGAACAGCCCATGAGGGCATGCCACAAATTGTACTGGACAGGCCTGGGTCTCAGATGGGATGCTGTTAATGGAAGACTGAAGAACACAATTGACCCAGTTCCATTCTGTTAGCACAGCGTGGGTGAGAACCTGAGGCAGCTGGAACAAAAGCCTGTGGTGTTTGTGGTGACAAGCCCAGGCACAGACCTGATTATGTCTCCCTGAGGGCTTTACTAAGAGCCAGGTACTTCAGCTGGTTGTGGCCCAGGTTTTATAGGTAGGAACGACAACCCCAACTACCAGTTCACTTGGCATAAACTTATTGCTCAAACAAGTTAAATACTAAAAACAGATCAGTTGGATGGAAAATGTACAACCAAGGGCCTCCTCATTTCCACTCAAACCCCTTGGTAAGTGCATCTGCAGCAGATTCATGGACAGGAAGAGCCCCTGTGGGGACAGGGTCTTCTCTTATCTCTCTGGGACTAAAATCAGCTCAGACCCCAGTTACTACCACACGATTTATCTCTTGGATTCCACAGTAAGGAGCCTCTGGGCATGTGGGGTAGCTACTGTGACCGTAGCTTCAGTGGGCCACTCTGGTCCTTATGGCATCTGCCTCCCACTCTCATCCAAGCAAAGACTCAACCAAGGTGTGACACATAAATAAGGTGAGAAACCAGAAGGCACTGAGAGGATGGCACTGAGAGAAGCCTCCAGAGGCCAGAGCCAGCTGGGAACGAAGGCTGGGATCCACACTTCCTGGGATAGCGGCTATGCTAAAGTGGTGCTTGTCAAAAAGAACCCCCAAAAGCTGAGGTTAATGACTGAGAGCAGCCCTTAGTGAGAGGGCTGAAGGATGGCTTGAAAGGCAGCCTGGCACAAGTGGGCCTAGTGTGGACACAGCTGCAAGGCACAAGAATAGCCAGGGCCGGACAAAGGGTCTGCCTCTTTAAAAGATTGAATCTGTGACAGCTTAATAACGCCAAGGGCACTGTGACACCAGGGAAAGATGTGGTTCACATATGCCGGATTGAAAACCTGTCACTCATTGGCTGGACAAAAAGAAAGCAAGATCATATTGCTCTGAAGAGTGGCAGCATCATTTAAAGGTCGCCATTAATAAGATGCTGGGAGATCTGCCCTGCAGACCGATTGGGCCAGCTCAGCTGGTGCTTGTCCCCTGCTTCTGCCTCTGGTATTTTCCACAGCTTAGCTGCTAAAGGGCAGAAGGGCAATGACTAGGCTCACCTCCAAACCTAACCATCATGACGTATTCATTACATATTGCCCCACTGCCACCCAACCCTCGGGAAGCTATTCAACTTAAGAGGTCCTTGTGGCATTGTAAAGTTTACCTAATTGGGAAAATGTTTCCAGACAAAGAATGATTACCCAAAATGGGTTGCAGGATCAGCAGTTTGGCAGTGGTTACTGACTCCATGGAGGTCCAGGAGGCCAGTGAGGATACCAACCTTAGGAATATGGAACACCCGCCCTCCTCCCTAGGAAGCCATAGGCAAGAGAAAGCAGTATCAAGGTGTTAATGGCGGTCGAGACAAGTCCTCCCCCTGAGCTTACCAGGACTCTGTATGAGAGCTGTAGAACTCATGAACCCCTTCTCCACTGATGGGAGAGTACCCAAGGGTTTGAAAGCAGAGCACCCACAGGCAACAGGGCTGGTGCCAGTCCTGGATCCTAGTCAGAGCTGATTGACACATTAGTCTGCAATATTGTGACTTTCTCTTTTCCTCCTGCAGTCTTTTGTCCTTCTATGATTTAAGGAGGCAATGTTTGACTTTTTAAATGAGTATAAATTGTATGTGAGTTTTGGCGCTCAAGGCTGAGTGCAACCCCATGGCAATGAAAAGAACCAGTATCTCCACCTGGGTGGTCTTTGTCTTTCTCGTCTCTAGATATGTCTGCACTTTAGAATCTGTGCCCAGAGTGCCTGTCAGGAATCTTTGGCTATCTCACCTGCATTGTCTCCTCTTCCCCTTGTCAAAAGTTGCCTGCAGCTCACTGATCACATCTAGGGAAATGCCAGTGCCATCCTCACTCTACAAGAGACATTCCAGTGCTCTTAAGGCTCAAGACCACATCCACATCTCAGATGTGTTCACAGCAAAATAGTTGATAACTAATCAGGGCTGAATGGACCAGTCACACGCCTTAACCTCAGCAGCACATACAGAACCAAATGCAAAACACACTAAGAACGCTGTTCTTCAGGCAGTTGCAGGGACGAAAATCTGCAGTTTTTAAGAGGCCTGATTGACTTCTCTCCAGATTTCTATCATGAAAGAACAAATCTGCTTCCTTCGGCCACTAAAAAGAGGCTCAAGATCCCTGTGAATCACAGCAACCTTCCTCAAACACCCGATATTCTCTGGAGGAATATGACTAAAGGGCCTTTTCCTGGGCCCTTTGCAAGAGAAAAGGCCCAGATGACTTTCCTAGGCAAGACAGGGTCAAGAGAAGGCTCAGGAACTGTTTCTATCTCTAAATGCCTCTTTAAAAAGGAGACCAGTTCTCACCTCAAGATGACTGTTCTCAGCTGGAGCCTCATATAGGGGCTCATGTTGCCTCACAGAGCATATGCACTAGGCCATGCAGGTTGTTTTTTGGCATGCTGATCAGACAAAGTTCCCAGGGTGCATCTGGGCCTGCTTCTTGGGACTCTCACAATGGCTCTCGAATGTGTTCTTCCCAGATGAGGAGCACAAATGAGACCTATTTTTACCAGAGATCTACTGGTGGGTATCTCCACAGTGATGCAGAAGCCAGCACAAACAGCTAATGAGCAATGGCTTGGCACAGGATCCGACCATGACAACATGGCTGAATGTGATGGCATGCTGGCAGCATTGCGTGAGGTGGAAGGTGCGTGGTTCTAAGTGGCTATGCACACTCAAGATAGCATTGTGACACTTGTCCTGTGGAGGTGGCTCAGACTTTACACAGCCTTCCATTGTGTCAGATAGATAGATAGATAGATAGATAGATAGATAGATAGATAGATAGATAGAATGGACGGACAGACAGACAGACAGACAGACAGGGGAGAGAGAGCAGGTAAAAAGAGATATAAAGAAGAAGAGAGAACACAAATGCCTCTTCCCAGCTGCCCTACCTGCCCTGTGATGTAATTCTGTCAGATTTCTCCTGCAGGGAGGGCTAGATCATGAGCAAATCTGGAGCAGGGCTGGGATAATTAGGAGTCCAAATGCAGAAACTGTTCAACCAGAAACCATGTCAAGAGAAGATGCCTGGTAGCAGCAACCCTTGGAGTTGAAGAATCCTGTTAGGAGAGGCTGGTGGGAAACCTGCAGCCAGGGTAAGTCTTAAGCTAGCCAGAGGGGAATTTGGAAAGTGCAGGGCCATGTACAAGGAACAAACGCTAGTGGCTTCCATGCTGGTCAATTCCTCATGGATAAGTGCATGAGCCATGACTGTGAGAGCCGTGCCGGACCCCTTCTTGTGGGTTGTGACCCCTGGACCCACCAGCCTCCTTCTATCCCCATATCCAGCTAGAACCAACTTTAGGACTATTGCTGATTGCAGAGAAGAATCAAAGTATGACAGAGACTGTGTGCTGCTGCAGAACACCAGTGGAAGAAGCAACCGCGTGAGATATACTTAAGCACGTGGCTCCTTCTTTCTGGGGTCTTCATGGCACAGAAGCTCTGAGATACTGGGTAGGTCCCAGCTAGCTATTGGGCTAAGTGAGCCTCTACATGCTGGGCATAGTAACAGCCATCCGACAATAAATAAATGCACACAGATGAAGCCAGACTGGCAGCAGCAGTACCATCCATGATGAAAAGTCCAGTCAGCTCCAAACGACAACTGGGACTCGAGCTGAGATCCTTCTCAATGCTAGAGGCAACTGGGTGGGAGGAGGAGTGGGCAGACATCTCCGAGGCCTGCCATTTTCAGCCTGAGCATGCCAGACTTCAATGTAAACTCTCTTGACAGGTGCAAGTCTGTGAGACTGCTACATAATAAGGCACTGTGCCCTCAACAACAGATCATTCTCAGAGTCGTGTAGGCTGTGGTCAGAATGCAGCATGGCAGGTGCCTACTGAGACCTGCTTCTGGGTTCACAGACCAGATCTCTGTAGCACGCAGGGAGTGGCTCTGCTTTTACCTGGCCACATCCTGACTGGAGTTAGAGCATGGAGTTGGTGGTAGCTCACCCCTCGTCTGCACAGTTAGAGAACCACCTTCACCCCTAACAGAGGAAGGGATTGGAAGGGCATCACCAGTTACCACAGTACATTAAAGAGGATGCTGAGAAGAAAGGAGGCATCTAGAATAAAGGGCATGGAGTCAGAAGGCTGTAGTCCTCGTAGATGATCTGAAACCTGAATGTAAGGAGGAGTGTGCCCGGCTGGATAGAGTGGCATTTTCCCACTCTGATCATGCTTGCGACGATGCCTGCATGCTCTCTGACACCAGGGTAAAGATTGGGAGTAAGATTGTGAGCATTGAGGTCTTAATCACAGTCTCACTCTTTGTGGATTCTGTATGTGGTTGGTGTCAGATGTAGCACGAATCTTAAATCTGCAGGTTTGCTTTGAGGCATGGCTCACCAAGATACTAAGTAGCCATGCCCAGAAGAGGCTGCTGTGTGTCTCACACCAGCCCATCTTCCCAGGGACCACCATATGTCACAGAGGCCCCATATATGGGATGTTTCATAGCATGCTGCTCCCCTTATAACCAGGTTCTGGGTCTGAGACTCAGCCTCACCCAACTCTTATAAACAGAAACTGAACACTGGGTGAGAGAAAGTTGGAAAGGGCTACTGTAGGGTGGTGAGTCCCCAAGAATGAATCATGGTGTCCACTGTGACCACTTAATCTGTAAAGTGAGAGTGACCATCTTATGGGTGGTCATGACTCACAAGGAGGAGTCAGGGAGGGAGTAAAGCATCAGGTCAATGGGATCAGGAAACACAAAGACAGGCTAGCAAGATGGTGCACCAGATAAAAAGTACTTGGGGCATAAGCCCTAGGACTTGAGTTTAATTCCAGAGCTCATATAAAGAAGGAATAAGAGAACTGATTACACAATGTAGTCCTCTGCCCTCCCACAGGCACAGTGAGGTATGTCCACACTTGTACTACTAGGTACTACTAGTAATCATCATCATCATCATCATCACCATCATCATCATCTTAAACAGAAAATAGAGTAAGTGCCAAATAGGTAACATCAATCATGATACCATGGCATGTGGATTTTGAGGTGTCTGACCACATCTACAGCTCTATTCTGCCAAATTCCAAATACCAGAAAGGATCATGGTCCCAGACCAGGATAAAGTAGATGAATAAGGAGAGCTTCCATCCTCCTGCTTTTCAACAGAGAACCCATAGGCATTATTCAAGCTGTGATGTGTGGGTGTCTGATTCCACACAGCCCTGCTTTCTAGGGAACTGAGGCTTCCTTGATGCTGGATGACTATTCCTGATGTGTTGTCCCCACACATCACTGTAGATACCCTCTACCCAGCCCTCACTACTGTGTCTGCAGGCACTGTCAGTCTTCAGGCTGATGTAGCAAACGCCATACCCTGGGCCATAGTGGCACGCCTGTTTTGATATTTTCTTTTTTTTCATACAAGACTAAAATTTTCTTCTACTGCCTTTTAAAAAAGGTTTATTATTTATTTATGCATGCATTTAGCGCACCTGCATTTGAGTACACACATTTGCTGGCCAGAAGAAGGTTCTGATACCCTGGAGCTGAAGACACAGGTGGGTGATGGGAACTGACTGTGGTCTTTTGCAAGAGCAGCATGAACTCCACACACACACCCCTTTACTTCTTAAATTGCATCTTTCCCACGTCAGGCATAAGGCAAGCATCATAAGAGAGCCAACACACATTGGCATCACAAAGTCTTAGTGGACTTCCTTCTGAGTGTCACGTGGGCTCAAACTGGGCCAAAGTAAACCCTCCCGCCATTAATTTCCTCTTGTCAGGTATTTGGCCAATAACTTTCCACTGGTGACCATAGAGAGAGGAACAGAGCCTCAATGACAGCCACAAATACTCAAGTTTGGAGCCACAGAGAACAGTGTTTGAGTGTTCTAAAGTTAAAAGCAAACAGTAACAGAATTCTTAGTATGAGAAGGTATGAGAAGGTGGAGTGATTTTTTTTTCTTTTTGTTCTCAAAGTTCATATTATCTGGGGGGGAGGGGGAAAGCAATTTTCACAGTCATCTCAATAAAAGCCTGAAAAGATAGAACCCAGAGAGACCAGATTTTGTGCTCTGTGCTGGACCCTTCAACATTTGTCTCTTGTCCTCTTCAAAGCTCTCTTGTCTTCTCCTGTGGTTTCTGCCTCATTCTTTGGGAAGGTGATCCTCCAGTTCTCTGGTAACATCACCTGCATGCCTGTGCAGGGCTGGGCAAGGGGCAGCTTCAGTCAGTGCCACCTGAATGAAATAAAGGTGCCACTGTCCCACCAACTCACAGAGTGGACAGGTGCCTCTGCAAACTCTCGGGGAGGTCCTAACACCTGCTCACTCTTTGCTTCTGCGAGCTCTCAGGGAGGTCCTACTGCCTACTCACTCTTTGCTTCTTCCTTGTGCCTACAGCACAGATTGACCCTTTGTCCTCAAACATTGCCTTTGCTCTGGTTAAATGTATACAAAGAGGACTGGCTGTCCTTTCCCCCTTCCTTCTCGTAACCATTTGCCTGATGACATGTTGGCAGCTACAATCACTGTTTCCACTCAGGAGCCCAAATCAAAGCAAGCTGAAAAGGTCAAGGCTTGCCACACACTGGAGCCCCAGCTGCCTGCACAAAGGAACCAACCAGGAGGTGGTCCCACCAGCATCCTGGGCTCCAGGGCGGACCTATGCAATTCACTAAACAGGGCTGCTTAATAAAACTGGCTTTGAGGAATGAACTACAGCAAATATGCACCCAAGCTTGTCTTTTGCTGCCAGAGAGCCTAAACTACATGATTGTGCCTCTCTGCCATTGGCTCTTTGGGTATAGGGGGACATGAAGGAGAGAACGCTCACACTCACTGACACCCCAGCAATGTCGCCTGCATGTCTGTGCAGGGCTAGGCAAAGGACAGCGTCAGTAAAATTACTAATTTCCTAGGGAAACAGGCATATCCCCAGATAAACCCATGTCGTATCTTTCCTGAAGAATTTACTTAAAATATTCACTTGATAGAGCAGCTCTCACTCAGAGTAACTCCCTTCCTGGCACAAAGAGGACCAGCTGCACTTACCATTCACATAGCTACACAGAGTTGCTCTGGGTAGGGAAGACCTCTGTGGGTCCTTTGGTACAGCCCCTTGCCTGGAATGGCTGAACCCTAGATTCCTACAAGTCAGGATTCATAGAGCCAAACAGTCAAGGAGCACATACAGAAGAGCCATTGACCATTAGCTGCCACACTCCTGGTTTTCCTCATCCCTGCATGGTATTACTTCCGGTCTTTGTTTGCTTACTCTGTTCACACCTTTCCCTAGTTACCATACATCTGTGGGCCAGCATCTCTGAGCCCCTGATAGCCACCCTCCTACTCTGCCTCATTGAGATTAACCCTCAGATTCCACATGCCTGGGGCCTTAGGGAACAGTGTTCCTCAGCAGGATTACAGTTAGCTGAAGAACACAAGCCACAGACTTGTAACACCATGGTGAGGACTTGTGCTCTCTGAGGACAGCACACAGCCTGATAAATGGGCATTCTCTGGACACTGTCCCCAGAGCCAGCTGCCTCAGATTCTTAACAGAGTGCAACTCAAGGCAGGAATGAACTCGCTGCTGAGCAGTAGATGTGACAGGAGAGAGCCATTCTTTATAACCACCCCCAAATCTATTTCCCCATGCCAGAAGGCCCCTTCTTTGTTTCCCTGTCACTCTCCCCAAATGATGTCTCCAGAAATTAGACCTACCAAAGTGTCCAGAGAAAAGCAGCTACCAATAAAGCTCAGAAGCTCCTCTTGAATAAAGACATCATTCAGAAAATACACTAAATTGGGATTTAATCATGAGAAATTACTTTCAATTACTAAAAATTACGACAAATTACTTGTTGAATAGACACATTCTTTTACCACCATTAATAATTTAAAATTGCTAATTGTGTGTAATTGTCAGTAATTTCTGTTCTTTGGTGAGAAGCAAGGTGCTGTATTATATAGGTCTTGCTTTTCAGGGCCTGGACCCTATCCAGCACCTCCTTGTGTGGCAGTCCCAAACTACAGTCATGATTCACCTTTCCTGGGGCCCAAAGCCAATCCATGGTCAAGATGTGGCAGCCCCAACTGACAATCAGCAAATCAGGGTTTGAGAACAGGCATCCTAATAGCCAGTTGTCAATCACACAGCAGGCTCTTCAGATATCTTCTCCTTTCTTGTCCACATCTCAAAATTATGTAGTCTAGATTCCTGACATGATGGCCTACAGCTTCATCAATCAGACTTCCTGTGAGGCTGGGCCACAGCCGGCTCGGCCTGTGTTCCTACCAACTGCTCCCTTCTAACCACCTATTCTACCGCCCCACTTTCTTTATTGTCTTCTACTATGCCCGCCTCCCTCAAACTCCCTGGTCCAGCATGCCTTAACCCTACCTCTCTCATCTACCCCCAACTATCTGTCCCCTCCATGTCTCCTAATTTCCTTCCTTGTTTACCTAGAAAATCTCCCTCTCCTCCAAGGATGACCTCACTCCTAAAGGGCCCTCAGTAAGTCTGCTTTTGCCTGGCTACCATCCTTATCCCTATCCAGCCGGTAAACCTTATTGCTGATGGCCCTATTGATAAAGGGGCCCCTGTAGTTAACTATGAGCTTACAGAGTGTAGGAACCACATTTGCTGGTAGGTGTTCCCAGTGTCTTCAGAGGGATCTGCTGATGAATCTGGATGTCTTTGATGGACATTCTTGGTAAACATGTCCTTAAATCATTACAAGGGGCAGAGTCCTCTGACAGCCACTATCTTTGCCTCCTGCCCTGGCTTACTGCTGCATCCTGGTCCACAAAAAACACCTTGGATGCTTTGGTGCTTTCGCCAGCCCTTTGACTCTGATACTGTGGGAGGAAAGAATAAGTCAGATGTGTAACGGAGTAACCAAGAGGAGCCTATGCACCCACATTTAGGAAGGGACTCTAGCAGTGCTAGGGGTGGCAAGGTGGGTGTCAGGTTCTCCAGAATGAGGCAATGTCTCCATCTAGCCAATGACCAGCTGACCTGCACAGTGACCCCAGGAAGAAGTGACAATCAAAGCAGCCCCTTCTGAACTCTGCTACACAATGCCTTGTTCTCTCTCACAGGCGTCAGTGTGCACATCTGCACACAATGCCCTGTTCTCTCTCACAGGCGTCAGTGTGCACATCTGCATGCCTCATGCCAGATATGATTGGTCATTACTTTCAAGGCCAAGTGTTGGAAACTAGTCAGTGAACATAAACTCCACCATTTCTGACCTGAGTGGGTACAGACATTTGACCCCCAAAGTTAGTTACAACCATCACCACTCACCAAGGTCCACGAGGATGGATAGGATCGCAGATGCCAGCATGACAGAGGTGGACCTCTGGGCTTGCTGGCTTGCTAGTCTAGTCAAACAGATGTTATAGTGGCTGAAATGAAAAATGTTCCCTCTAAACTTGGGTATGTGAAGGTTTGGTCTCCAATTGGGGGTGCCATTTAGGATGTGGTATGGCCTTGCTGGAGGAGCTACCTTGCTGAGGCAGGGCTTGGAGAGTTCATAATCTAGCCTCACTTCCAGTTCTTTCTCTGCTGGAAGCTGAAAATGTGTGCTCTCCTTGCTCCCTGCTCCGTCCTCCAGCTGTCATACTTCTCCATCCACTATGTTTTCTCCCTCTGGAACCTTAATACTAAGTAAACCCCTCCTTTTACAAGGTACTTTGGGTTATGGTATTTTCTCAGAGCAGCAGAAAAGTAATAAATACAGATGAGTCACAGAGCCTATCTCAAGAAAAAGAAAAAAGATGGAGAGAGACTGAAGAAGCCACCTGATATCAACCTCTGGCCTCCACACACATATATTAATACACACTCAGGCACACACACACACACACACACACACACACACACACACACACTACTCAGGACTGAAGCAGAAATACAAGTGGAAAAAAGAACAAGGGGGTATGGAAGAAGAAAAGGAGAAGGCAGAGGCTGGGATCAGCTGGTACCCAGTCCCAACCTGCCCCAAGTACACATCAAACAAGCAGGTCAGGCCCCTTTAATTGTGTAGCACCTCAGTCATAATTGTGTGGAATTGATGACCAGCATCACCCAGACTCAAAGCTGCTGTCCCCATTACTTCAATTTGCACATGTGGTTTAGAAGCACCTGATCCCTGAGCCCAGTGGCAAACACTATCCTAAACTAATAGGAAGAGTATTGGGCTGGGTGCTTAACAGTCTTTGGCTGGGAAACCTGCTACCAGAAGCTAAGAGGCTGAGTAGCACCTCTTGTGTGGAAATCAAAATGAGTAAGACACCACCATACACTACCTGCTTTGCAGCAATATGCTCAGGCTGGGTTAGTGTTCAAGGGAGTACAGACCTTCACCTCAACTTCCACTGACTTTGGCCTACAGGCTCTGTGCTCTGCCTTGGCCCAGTCCAGATCACTGCTGTCAGACCATCCCTTGTCATTTGGAACAAAGTCAAAAAAAAAAAATCTAAAGTCCTTTCTGTCTTCTGGCAAGGAAGCTTTTCCACAAAGGCTTCTGAACAGTTAGAGATAAAAGTGGAATAAACCTTTCAGGTCTCTGGACCCCCAAGACTTTTTTTGCTAAAAACAGCAGGACTTAACATTTAAAGGAAGGTGAAAGCCATTTACCCCCACAGAACTCCAAGAATTGGTGAATCTCAAAGGAACTTGCCTTCTAAGAAATGTGGGTATTTGCCAGAGGTTGGACATTGCATCTGGAAAGAGATTCTTGCCCCTCCTCCAGCTAATGAGACCTCAGGACCCCTAAGAAGCCTTCTAGCACATGGAATTGAGCTGGGGGTCTCAATGACAGTCTGCCCTGTCAGTGATGGCCCCTTATTCTCAGTAGGGGTCCACTCCTCCTTCAATCCACCCCCTTCTTTTTCCTTACTTCATTTTTAAAGCAGTAGGGCAGAAGACAGGAGGCACCTGTCCAAAGCCTTCAGATCCCTTTTCTTCAATTTCAAACCAATTCACACCCAAGATAATAACCTCACACTGCCAACTAGCTGTCAATCTTTTCCTGTCATCTTGAGAGAGTGCCTTACTAAAAGTGAAAGGCTTTGTCTCAAATCTGAGATGAAGCTATGTCCTTAAGAATGTGAAGTAGAAGCTCACAGTGAGCCCTGGGATGGCTGCCGCAAGAATGGATTTGAGCATCAGCCAGCAGTCCTCCCAGATCCCATCCACATGGGAAGCTGTGGGCAGCATGAGGTCTGTTCCCAAGGTGGAGTGACTGCTGTTTGAGACATTCTGAGCACTGAGAGAGGTAGCAAAGCTCAAGGGCCACCAGCAGCTGGTCCAAGACTGCTCTCTGCCTGTCCCAGTCGTAAGACCCATACGTTCAGCTGAGAGACGGAGAGAGAACAGATCCAGATGAGTGGAAGACACATTGGCCATGCCAGTGCAAACCAGTAATGGGGCATGTCACACCACAAACATGAGAAAAAAAAGGCAGTACTTCAGTCAGGCACTGCTATGGAAAGAAAACTAACTCCTATTAGGATATGAATCTGCATCAGACTGATTACCAGAACCAGCAAGGAGGGCACTGGCCCCTGAGACAGGTCTGTGTGTGGCTTACATGATCCCTCTGCCACAGAGTTCTCAGCCTCTCTCAAGACACTAAAGTCTCTGACACTGTGCCTAGGATACCAGAAGGAGCAAAGCCAGACACTGAGGACTCAGGGCTGAGGGTCACTGCTTCTTGGGTCATCCATCATTTACCGGAAAGGAACAAAGGAAGTCCAGCGAAACGGTGTCTGAGAGAAGTCAGCAGGGAACCACCTATAGTTTTGGCTTTTTTTTCCCTGAAAATGATTGTTCTGGCTATTTAATTTTTTTATATTTAAAGAAACTGAAGTCAGATAACACGTCTGACAATAACATGATGAAGACATCCCTTAAATAGGTGCTTCAAAAAAGTATTTTAATGTCATTTTATTTCCACTGTAGTTGACACTTAGTTTCCTCAAGGACACTTACTAGCAAGTCTCTGTGCCTGTACATCTATGTATACATACAATAAATATTCCCTGTGTGTACAATCAATGACCCATACATTCACCTTTTACATTTCAAGAGAATACTAACGACTAACAGTCAAGAGCAAACAAACATAATAGAGTCCTATCAACCAGTCAGGTGTGTGGCGTATTCTTCAGGTATTAAGTAGCTCAGGCCTCCAGGACCAGATGAGGTAAGTGCTGCTGGCATGCCCTTCATTTCACAAATAAGCAACTAGGACAGTCAGTGGTAGCTTGACATTCCTGACCAATATGAGGTGAGAAGGCTGGAGTCAAGCAGAACCAGAGCCAATGGTGTCGGTTAGAACATCCATTTTCTTGTCCTTGGGAGATTGCTCATGCATAGAGAAGCAGTGCTTCATCTCTGCCTGATCTCTGGAAACACTCAAGCATTTTCACTGACATGACCCTGCTTTGTTTACTCCTACACACCCCAACACACACATCCTGAGTCTCTACTGACATTATCCACAGAGATAGATTAGGTCTGTGGATGCACAAACACAACTAATATGGGCTTCTAAAGAAGGAGTGCTTAAATACACACCCATGTGCGCTCTGCCACTATGCCAGGCAGACACCTAGGACTGTTATTATCACAGGTCTTTTCAGCATAGGCCAGACTGTGCCAGGAATCCGCAGGAAGAATAAAGAGAACAGCTACAGCTCTCCTCACGAGCTCTCAATTCCTTGGGGACCTTGTTGGTTTTTTCATCTGTGCTTATTCGCTTTCAAGTGGAAATAGCATTTGTACCTTGCCCTGGCCCTAGGATATGCTGGTGAATTCATCTTATCACTGTATGGGAAACACACCAGAAAACACTACAGATATCATGCATCCACAAAAGACTTGGTGAGAGTAGTAATGCATGTCAGAAAGGGAAGAATTGTGGTGAACCAGAAAATTGAGAATCCAAGAGTCACTTCCTAAAGAAAGATGACAAGAGAAACTGGCAAATGACCCCCAGTCATTGTCTTAAAGAAAATAAAGAGCTAGTCTGCCTCCATCTCCTGACACCTACCTAACCCTGGCATGGAACAGGTGTAACAACATCTACTTCTCTATTATCCAGAGCCCACCACTCTGGTAGCAGGGCTACCTCCAGTGTTTGGGCCTGCTCCTGACTGGCCAGACCACTGGATAACCTGGAGCTCTCTATTTAATATCAATATTTGGCAACTTGATTCTTGCTTCTACCATCTGTGTGTGCACGTGTCTGTGCAGGTGCATACGTGTGTGTGTGTGTGTGTGTGTGTGTGTGTGTGTGTGTGTGACTTCAGCAGTCTCAAACCTGCACAGGAGCTCTACTTTAAGAGGACAGGATCCCACTGTGAGATCTAATCATGTACTCCCTTTATTCTTTGTCCTTCCATATGAAATTTGCTGAGCATTTTTTTCCCCAAGCAAGAAAGGATGCTACATTTCGTCCGGTTCTTTTCTTCATCTGTTGATATGACTGCCTGATTTTTATTCTTTCTACAAACACTATGTATCCATTTGCATCTGTTGACCCAGCATGGTATCTCTGTGATTAATCCCACTTAGCCACGATTTAGGGTAAGCTGCTATATTTTGGTCTGTATTTGAGGTCCCTCCCATCCAGACACACTAGATAGTAACTAACCTCTCTTGTGCAAAGTCCTTGTGACAATGTTCTCACAGAATGCATTTAGAAAAATTCTCAAATTGTATCTTGGGTATTCTACATTTCTGGGCTAATATCCACTTATCAGTGAGTACATGTTATGTGAGTTCTTTTGTGATTGGGTTACCTCACTCAGGATGATACCCTCCAGATCCATCCATTTGCCTAAGAATTTCATAAATTCATTGTTTTTAATAGCTGAGTAGTACTCCATTGTGTATATGTACCACATTTTGTGTATCCATTCCTCTGTTGAGGACATCTGGGTTCTTTCCAGCTTCTGGCTATTATAAATAAGGCTGCTATGAACATAGTGGAGCATGTTCCTATTACCAGTTGGAACATCTTCTGGATATATGCCCAGTAGAGGTATTGCTGGATCCTCCTGTAGTACTATGTCCAATTTTCTGAGGAACCGCCAGACTGATTTCCAGAGTGGTTGTACAAGCTTGCAATCCCACCAACAATGGAGGAGTGTTCCTCTTTCTCCACATCCTCACCAGCAACTGTTGTCACCTGAATTTTTGATCTTAGCCATTCTTACTGGTGTGAGGTGGAATCTCAAGGTTATTTTGATTTGCATTTCCCTGATGATTAAGGATGTTGAACATTTTTTCAGATGCTTCTCAGCCATTCAGTATTCCTCAGTTGAGAATTCTTTGTTTAGCTCTTTGCCCCATTTTTTAATGGGGTTATTTGATTTTCTGGAGTCCACCTTCTTGATTTCTTTATATATATTGGATATAAGCCCCCTATCAGATTAGGATTGGTAAAGATCCTTTCCCAATCTGTTGGTGGCCTATTTGTCTTATTGACAGTATCTTTTGCCTTACAGAAGCTTTGCAATTTTATGAAGTCCCATTTGTTAATTCTTGATCTTACAGCACAAGCCATTGCTGTTCTATTCAAGAATTTTTCCCCAGTGCCCATATCTTTGAGATTTTTCCCCACTTTCTCTTCTATAAGTTTCAGTGTCTCTGGTTTTATGTAGAGTTCTTTGAACCACTTAGACTTGACCTTAGTACAAGGAAATAAGAATGGATCAATTCCCATTCTTCTACATGATAACCGCCAGTTGTGCCACCACCATTTGTTGAAAATGCTGTCTTTTTTTTTCCACTGGATGGTTTTAGCTCCCTTGTCAAAGATCAAAGCCCAGAAACTTAGAATACCCAAGATACAATTTGCAAAACACATGACATTCAAGAAGAAATAAGCCCAAAATGTGGACACTTTGCCCATTCTTAGAATTAGGAACAAAGCACACATGGAAGGAGTTTCAGAGATCAAGTGTGGAGCTGAGACAAAAGGATGGACCAACCAGTGACTGCTGCAGCCAGGGTTCCATCCCCAAATCATCCACCAAATGGAGACAATATTGCATACGCCAGCAAGATTTTGCTGAAAGGGCCCTGATATAGCTGCCCTGTGTGAGGTTATGCCAGTGCCTGGCAAACACAGAACTGGGTGCTCACAGTCAGCTATTAGATGGAACATAGGGTTCCCAATGGAGGAGCTAGAGAAAGTACCCAAGGAGCTGAAGGTGTCTCCAACCCTATAGGTAGAACAACAATATGAACTAACCAGTACCCTCAGAGCTTGTGTCTCTAGCTGCATATGTAGCAGAAGATGGCCTAGTCGGCCATCATTGGGAAGAGAGGCCCATTGGTCTTGCAAACTTTATATGCCCCAGTACAGGGGAACACCAGGGCCAAGGAGTGGGAGTGGGTGGGTAGGGGAGCAGGGCGGGGGATGGGGGAGGGTATAGGGGACTTTTAGGATAGCATTTGAAATGTAAATGAAAAAATTATCTAATTAAAAAAAAGAAAATTTCTCTTCCCTTTGTGGGTTTGTTTTTGGGTTGTTTTGTTTCGTTTCATTGTATTGGGAAGCTTGAGAATAACTTCTATCAGTTTTTGAAGTGTCTGATAGAATTCAGCCACAAATGCACCCAATTCTGAGTTTTTCTCAGATGGGAGAATTTTCATTACTAATTCAATTTCCTTGTTATTGATCTGTTCAGATTTTCTATTTCCTCACGTTTGAGTCTCGGTGGCCTGTATCTGTGGCTCATCTGTTTCTTTGAGGCTCGGTCGCCTGTATCTGTGGCTCATCTGTTTCTTTGAGGCTCGGTGGCCTGTATCTGTGGCTCATCTGTTTCTTTGGGTCTCGGTCGCCTGTATCTGTGGCTCATCTGTTTCTTTGAGGCTCGGTCGCCTGTATCTGTGGCTCATATGTTTCTTTGAGGCTCGGTGGCCTGTATCTGTGGCTCATCTGTTTCTTTGGGTCTCGGTCGCCTGTATCTGTGGCTCATATGTTTCTTTGAGGCTCGGTGGCCTGTATCTGTGGCTCCTCTGTTTCTTGAATGCGTTGCTTTTACTTAGGCACAGCAGTCTTTACGACTCCTCATATTTCTGCGATGCCAATTTTAATGTTTTCATTTCTGATTTGAGGGGTTTGGGTTTTGTTTTTAATTGTTGGTGCAGCTAAAGTCTTGTCCATTTTGTTTATGTTTTTATTCCATCTCTGTTTACCTCTCCTGTGGTTTTCCTAGCTCATTTCTGTTCTGACTTTCATGGCTTCCTAACACCCACTTTGGGATTAGTCTGTTTTTCTCTCCTGCCAACATATAATTCTAATGCTTTTTTCTTTGGACATTCTCTTTATTAGAATTTTCATCACGATGAGAATTCTTTGTTTCTGTTGCTTTGTGTCCTAGAATGTTTCCTTTCCCATTTGTGTTGTCACATTTCTCAGGCTCATTTTTTAAATTCCTTTTTTGACCCTTGATGGTGTTGTTTGGCCTCCACAGATATTTGGGTTGTCTAAATTTCTGCTGATTACTGATTTATAGTTTTGTAATATTGTGGCCAGAAAAGATATTTTATATGATTCGGGCTACTGGGTTTGTTGAGATGTTCTGTATCCTAGCATCTCTCTGCGCACATATCCAATCTTCTCTGCTACTGTATGAGAAGTGCTGTCTGTCTTTCTGGTTCATCTGGACTAAAGTGAAGCTGTCACCCAATATGTCCTTAGTGGCTTTCTGATTGATCTTTCTATCCCTGAAATGGAGCACTGAAGTCTTCTCACTGTATTGTGGTCTGTTTAAACCTATCATCCTCTACTCTGTATATTTAGGTGCCCTCCTTCTTATAACTCATAGAGCTGCTCTATGCCTTTGACTGGAGAATTTGATCCATATTACAGGTTGTAAGGTTAAGATTCACAACTGCCATTATTCATTTTTTATTTGTTTCTTTTTCCTTCTAGTGCTGCTTTCACTGGTGATTAGGTACTTTACCTCATGTGCTTTATGTCAGAAATAAAATACTATCAGCATTAGCTTTTTGTTATCATGCAGCTCAAAAGACATATTTATAATAGGTTATTTTATGGTACTAATAACCCAAGGTTGATCAAATAGGAAAATATTATTATTTCTTCCTATACATTCAATATTTTTGATATCACAATTCATCTTGTATGTCTTTTAATAAATTACTGCAGCTGTCATTTTAATATTTTGTCTTTTAATCTTCAAATTAAATATATCAGCTATACACACTTAACACTATTATATAATTAGAATATTAAACTGATTATATAACTTTTATTTAGATTATTTTATTTATTTACATTCCAGTTGTTGCCTCCCCTCCCAGTCCTTCCTCCCACAGTTCCTCCTCCCATTCCTCATCTCCCTTGCCTCCAAAAAGGTACTCCCCCACACCAGGTCTGCGGAGCGTCTCCCTCAACCAGCAAGAAAGTCACGCCACCACCGGAATCTTCTCAGTCAGCTTTATTCTTGAGCACCTTGATAGTAGATTCCCAGGACCCTGGACAGCAGCAGAGCTGCTGCTTTTATACTCTCCGGGGTGGTGGGGGGGTGTCGTAGTGGATGCGGATTGGTGCACCAAGCTATACCTTATTTGCATGTGGCCCGTTCATTGGAGCCACAAGCCACACCTCATTAGCATATTTCCCATTCTGGAGGGGCTATTGCTTGAGGAGGGCCTGAAGAGAGAGCTGCACATGCGCACTAGGCTCTCCTCCCTGGCAGCCTGCCGGTCCTGCGACATCTTGTAATGGGGCGGAGCCGGAGGCCTTCCCGGAGCCAGACGGCCTTGCCTGTCCTAGCTCGGGCAGCGGCACCGCCCTGCCGGTCCTAGCACCGGCAGCTTCCTACACAGGTCTTCCCCTTCCCTTAGAGCCTGAGCGATTGGTACTCTGTTCAGGAAATCCTCCCCACTCTGCCCTGTGCCAATGATTTTGATGCTCTTTCCTACTTTCTCTTCTATTAGATTCAGCGTAACTGGTTTTATGTAGAGACCTTCATCCACTTGGACTTCAGCTTTGTACAAGGTGATAAATATGAATCTATTTTCATTCTTCTACATACAGACTGAAAGTTAGACCAGCACCATTTATTGAAGATGCTTTTGCTCCACTGTATGTGACTTAGTTAGGGCTTTACTGCTGTGAACAGACACCATGACCAAGGCAACTCTTATAAGGACAACATCTAATTGGAGCTAGCTTACAGGTTCAGAAGTTCAGTCCATTATCATCAAGGTGGGAGCATGGCAGCATCTAGGCAGTCATGGTACAGGAGGAGCTGAGAGTTCTACATCTTCATCTGAAGGCTGCTGCCAGAATACTGACTTCCAGGCAGCTAGGATGAGGGTTTTAAAGCCCAGACCCAGAATGAAATACCTACTCCAACAAGGCCACACCTCCAAATAATGCCACTCCATGGGCCAAGCATATACAAACCATGACAGTATATTTTTGGCTTCTTTGTCAAAGATTAAGCATCCATAGGTATGTGGGTTTACTTCTGGGTCCTCGATTCTATTCCACTGACTGACCTGCCTGTCTCTGTACCAATGCCATACAATTTTTATCACTATTGTTTTGTGTACAGCCTGAGGTCAGGAATGGTGATTCCCCTGGAAGTTCTTTTATTGTTGAGAATTGTTTTGGCTATCCTGAGCTTTTTATTTTTTCCATATGAAGTTGAGAATTGTTCTTTTCATATCTGTGGAGAATTGTGCTAGAATTTTGATGGGGATTGCACTAAATCTATAGATTGCTCTTGATAAGAGGGCCATTTTCACTATATTAATCCTACCTATTCATGAACATGGGAGATTTTTCCATCCTCTGAGGTCTTCTTTGATTTCTTTTTTCAGGGATTTGAAGTTCTTGTCATACAGATCTTTAACTTGCTTGGTAAGTCACACCAAGATATTTTATACTACTTGTGGTTACTGTGAAGGGTGTTGTTTCCCTAATTTTTATTCTCAGCCTGTTTATCATTTGTACAGAGGAAGGCTACTGATTTGAGTTAATTTTATATTCTGCCACTTTGCTGAAGTTGTTTATCTGGTTGCTCTCTGGTAGATTTCTGGGGGTCATTCATGCTCATATACTATCCTATCTTCCACAAATAGTGACACCTTGACTTCCTCCTTTCCAATTTATATTCCTTTAAGCTCTTTTTGTTGTTGTCTAATTGCTCTAGCTAAAACTTCCAGTACTATAAATAGGGAAAGAGTGGGAAGCCATGTCCTGTCCCTGATTTTAGAGGGAAGAATTGAAGTTTCTCTCCATTTCATTTGATGTTGGCTGTTGGTTTGCTGTATGTTATTTTTATTATATTTAGGTACGTGCCTTGAATTCCTGATCTTTCCAAGACTTTTAACATGAAGGGGTATTTTGTCAAAGGCTTTTTCAACATCTAATGAGAAGATCATGTGATTATTTTTCTTTGAGTTTGTTTATATAGTGGATTATGTTGATGGATTTCCATATATTGAACCATCCCTGCATCCCTGGGATGAAGTCTACTTGATCGTATTGAATGATCATTTTAATGTGTTCTTGGATTCAGTTTGTGAGAATTTTATTGAGTATTTTTGCATTGATATTCATAAGGGAAATTGGTCTGAAGTTCTCTTTTTTTGTTGGATCTTTGTGTGGTTTAGGTATCAGAGTAACTGTGACTGCATAGAATGAATTAGGTAGTATTCCTTCTGTTTGTATTTTGTAGAATAGTTTAAGGAGTATTGGTATTAGCTCTTCTATGAAGGTCTGGCAGAGTTCTGTACAAAAACCATCTGTCCCTGGGCTTTGTGGTTGGGAGGGTTTTAATGACTACTTCCATTTGCTTAGGAGTTATAGTACTGTTTAGATAGTCTACCTAATTTTGATTTAACTTTGACATGGTATGTGTCTAGAAAATCATCCATTTCATCTATATTTTCCAGTTTTGTAGAGTATAAGATTTTGTAGTAGGTTCTGGTGAGTTTTTTTAATTCCCCTGGTTTCTCTTGTTATGTCTCCCTTTTCATTTCTGATTTTGCTAATTCTGATACTGTCTTGGTGCCCTTTAGTTAGTTTGGCTAAGGGTTTATCTATCTTGTTGATTTTCTCAAAAAACCAACTCTAGGTTTTGTTGCTTTGTATCATTCACTTTGTTTCTATTTGGTTGATTTCAGCCCTAAGTTTGATTATTTCCTGCTGTCTACTCCTCTTGGATATATTTGCTTCTTTCCGCTCTAGAACTTTCAGGTGTGCTGTTAAGTTGCTTGTATGGAATCTCTCCAATTTCTTTATAAAGGCATTTAGTGATATGAATTTTCCTTTTAACACTGCTTCCATTGTGTCCCACAACTTTGGGTATGATGTGTCTTCATTTTCATTGAATTCTAAAAAGTCTTTGATTTTGTTGTTGTTGTTGTTGTTGTTGTTGTTTCTTCCCTGACCAAGTTATCACTGAACAGAGAGTTGTTCAGTTTCCATTAGTATGTGGGCTTTCTGTTGTTTTTATTGTTATTGAAGTCTAGCCTTAGTCCCTGGTGATCTGATAGAGTGTATGGGATTGTTTCAATCTTCTTTTATCTGTTGAGGCTTGTTTTATGTCCAATTATATGGTCAATTTTGAAGAAAGTTCCATGAGATGCTGAGAAGAATGTATATGCTCTTGTTTTGGGGTAATATGTTCTGTAGATATCTGTTAAATCCATTTGGTTCATAACTTCTGTTAGTTTCCCTGTGTCTCTCTTTAGTTTCTGTTTCAATGACCTGTCCTTTTTACCAATGAATTTTACACTCACAGGGTGTTGTTGTTGTTGTTGTTGTTGTTGTTGCTAGCATGAGTTTTCAGTTTCAAGCACTCTCTTCAGCCTTTGCTTGTATGGGAAAGCTTTTATCTTAGTTTTATCTCTGAAGGACTTTTCCAGTTATCATGTTCATGTATGACAACATTCTGTGTCTTGTTGTTGTTTTGTCTCTTAAGCATTTTAAAAATTCTACCCCTCTTTCTTAAGGACAGTGTCTTCTGAGAAATCCTCTGCTAGCCTTATTTGTAAAGGTAACTTTTATTCACTTGATGTAATTTTCATCTCGGAGGCTTACTGCTGAATAAACTCACCTTTCTAGTTCTTTCTAAACTCTGGCTGGCTGGTTGAACTCAGCTGTTGTGGCTCAAACTCCTCTCCAAGCTAACAAATTCAAACTGGCTTCTCTCAGCTTCTAACTGAATTGCTCTTCTTAGAAAAACTGTCTCTGAATTCCACAAACTGAATTGCACTGACTTTAGGAATTGAACAGAACTGCTGGAACTCAACTGAACTCAACCTAATTCCACTGCATTGCTTGAACTCAACCAAACCTAACTTACTGCACCACCCTCCACCTGACTCACTCTGCCTGTTCTCAAGTAGTCTCTCTTTCCTGTCTGTTTTCTGTCCTGTTGTTTTTAATTTGGGCATATCCTATCTCTGACTCATTCTGTCAAGTCTTTCTCTGCCCCTCAATGAGACAAAAACTTTTAAACATGGATGTTTCCTTCTACAAACCAACTTTACTTTCATCGTTAGAGATGAAATGTGTCCTAAGGTTGTGTCTGCATTCCAACTAGATCAGGTAGAACTGGAAAGTCTTTGGATGTGATTGCTTGCCAGAGCAGCCATGTTGCTGGATTAAAATTCCTCTACACTTACTAGAACTCCATCATATGAGATTGTTTTCCTTTTATGTCCTTCAGGAGTCCTTTCAGCTTATATTTTTAGAATTTGACTATATGCTCTGGTGTAATCCTGTTTACATTGAATCTCAGTAGAAACACTTGACCTCCCTATAATTAATTATGTAAATCTTTCACTAGATTTGAAATTTTTCTTCTACTTTTTCTTTATACATATTTTCAACCTCTGATTCTCTCTTCTCCTTCTTGGACTCTTATTTTGATGCTAACCAATAAGTCCTAGAAGGTTACTATTTATCCATTTGTCTTTTCTCATTGCAAATAACTTGTATTCAATTTCATAGGTTTCTTCTGTTATATCAGTTCTGTTATTAATGGTGTCAATTCATTTGTTATGTTTTATTGCTATATTTCCTTAATTTTTATTAATTACATTTTTCTTTGACAAATTTTATATATGTATATAATGCAATATGCATATTCTCAACTCTCTCTGTATCAGACCATCAGGTTCTACTGGGAACATCTAAACCCATGCTCACACAGAGAGTACTGGTTGAGCTCCCAGGGTTTAACACTGAGGTTGCTTAAAAAACAAAAGTCATTGTGTTTTTCAATCCTGGAATATCTGTGTGTATTTTTTTTAAATGATTTCAATCTTAGTTAAATTTATCATTTGGGTTACATATTTTCTAATCTCATTATGTGAATGTTCTCTGTTTTTATAAAACATGCCTAAAACAACTATTTTGAGCTTTATATCAGGAAGTCCTTTCACTTCTTTCTCTTCATGATCAGACATTGCGGGATTATTATGTGTTTGATGATGATATTTTACCTTGCTTTTTATATTTCTTGCTTTATGATAATTTATGTATTTGGAAAAGTTGAATCTTATTTCAATTTTCATAAACTGGATTTGAGAAAACCCTATATCAATCAAACTGTCTAGAAATTTGGTGCAAGCTATCTGGCATGATCCACATATGTGCTTGTTCTTAGATTCTTTGAGTAGGCTTGACTGGTGCATAGGTGCAAATGCATAAATATGACACCAAGACCTGCTGAACTAGACTCGGTGGTTGAATATGAAGAGGTACATCTGGAACCTGAGTCTACAAGTTCTTCTCTTGCAGCTTCACTCACTGCAACAAGCTTCTCTCTCCTGCACTGAATCATTTCCTATGTACAGCTCTCCTTGGTAGTTCTCCCTCAGCTCTGAAGGTCTAACATTCTGGGGCCTTCAATGCTTTACTTTCACAGCTCCATTCACTTGCCTCTGGGGCCTTCATACAAGGCCTTCTCTGTCACACATCACTGGGCCTCAGTGGCTTACCTAACTGGAGGAAGGTTCTCCAATCTCTTTACTCATGTTTCCTTCATGATGCTAAAGTCAGAATAACGTGGACAACACTGACAACTTCAGCTTTCCACTTGAGATGTAGCCTGGCCTCCATGAATCACATTTTTGTTCCTTTTTTAGGAGCAGAAACTTCCTCGGGTTTTTTGTCTAGCAGAAGTTCAAAGTTTAGCTGGATGGGGTCTTGCCATGAGGGTACCTCTCCCATTTTTTGGATCAGACCTCTCCTCAACCTCCTTATCCTGTAGCACATACCTTAGCCCCAACATAAAATTTCCTTGTACCTTTTTTTTCAAACTGTACATTTTTCCTTTCTTTTGCCTGCTCCTTTTCATTGTAAATCTGCATGAAAGTCATTACTAATAACCACACAACAGAGTCAGGATCAGGCTTCTTTGACACTTCCTCTACTAGAGGAATTAATCCATTACTTTTCAATTTAGCCTGAGGAAAATTCTTAGTTCAAGGGCAGAAGTAAGCTATATTCTTTGCCAAAATATGACAAGAATAGTCACTTAGCCAGTTACTAATATTGCTCTCTTCTAAAATCTCTGGAGCTGGCCCCTCACAGCTTGCATTTCTCTCAGCAGTAATGTCTTCTAACCTGGGATGGTCCATTAATCTCTGCTTATAGCCTTCAACCAATTTCCTAGTCCAAAAGCCCAAAGTCTTTTGCATTCTTCAAAATAAATAATAAAAAAGTTAAAACCTTCATGGTCAGGCTTGTCACAGCAACAGCCCACTCCCTAGTATCAGCCTCTTTATTAATCACTATTCTGTTTGTTAATCACTATTCTATTGCTGTTACAAAATACCATGACCTGGGCAACTTGTGAAAGAACATGCTGAATTGGGCTTAAGGGTCCAGACACAATGCACGGTGGCAGAGCCAGGGCAGGGCAGCAAGGACAGCTGAGAGCTCACTTATTAATCTACAAGTCAGAGACAGAAAGGGATTGGCACGAGTATTTTGAAACCTCAAAGTCTGCACCAGTGACAAACTTCCTCCAACAAGGCTCACACCACCTAATCCCTCCCAAACATGTCTGCCAACTGGAGAGCAAGTATTCAAACATATGAACAACATATGAGCCTATGGGGGGGGGGGGTCAATCTCATTTAAACCACCTCATCCTCTGACCTACACATGCCTGATGTAGTATAGCTCATTCACAAACATATCATAGACACATACATTAATAATAAATAAATAAATTTAAGGAACATACTTTACAATGGCAGATTGTTATTTCAATGGATGTTGCCGTGGGAGACAAACACTGGAGAGACTGATTCTACACTGACATTCACCACCAATAAATGTTGAATAACTACATAACCATCTTTAAAATATTCAGGAAAATGGGCATTCAACCCTTTAAGAAGCTAAGGAGCAAAATGTGCACACTCTTTGCTAACTGAGGAAGAGACTAGACCTGCTGGGCCCAGAGATGCCTATAGAGCTGGATGTTTGGTTATGGGGAATGGGGCAGGCCTTGGCCCATCCCACAGGGGTGTTTCAATGACACACCTTCCTTCTATTCCCCACGCTGTTGATGCAACTGGCTGCATTAATCTTGAGTTTCACAATTTCCCAGGTATATTTACCCGTGAATTCATTTATCTGATCTTGAGTACAATTCTAGTCAGCTTGCTCTGTAGTATTTAAGATTTCTGAACATCTTCCTACTTGAACACTCTACTGAATTTCATGGTATGACTATTTTTCCTTTGACACATAATATCATACAATTTGTACCTAATTGCACCTTCCTATACACCTGTATGAATTTTGAAAATGCCATTTATTAGAGTATGTTTGTTAGTTTCACTTTTAACATTTTTTCTTATGGTACAGAAACAGCCCCCTATGAATTCTGATGAATAAACTAGGTCTTGGTTGGTGTCTAATGTTTTAGAAAGTGTTTATTTTTTTATGAGAACATAGACCAACTAAGTATGGCTGTATGCCAAGAAACAAGCCTGGATTAGAAAGACAGCTCTACCACTCTTGGTCTTGGACTTTTGGGTTGTAATCATCTTTAGAGGCAGCTGAATGCCCTGTTAAAAAGAATCACTCTATATGCACCAATGCCCCTGTATTTTGTAATTCAATTCCTGACTTCAGATAAAAGTGACTTCTTCATATAGCGCTGCCATTTACTGATACAGCCAGTGAATGCCACCAGAAGCCTACAAAGTCACAGGGAAGTTTAACTGGAGAACAGAGAGATGAAAGAGAAGGAGGGGGGAAACCCTTTCCAAAATAAGAGGTGCAGAAATCAATTCGTAATTATCTGCCCACACAAGTCCAAAGGCTTTTATTTGATAAGGCAAGTAATACACAGCCTATAATGTGAATTATTTCAAAGAATAAAAGCCTGATTGTCTCCATGACCTACATAGCCTTCAGTGAAGTTTAAGACAAGATTGAACTCCGTACAGCTCATGAATGGCCCCATCTCCCCACCTGTCTGCTTCTTTCAGAAATGCCAGTGTTTTCAGTGCCATCTGGTGGGCTTCCAGCCTGCAATCGCTCTCAATTTCCTTCTCTGTTGATGTACCTAATTCTCATGGGTGAGAAATGAAGCCCATTAGACAAGTGCTGTCCCTGCTCCAGGATATTCAAAAGCAGATGGAGCCTGCCCCCTTATAAAGCAGGCTTCCCATTAGCACTAAAAATTGCCCTAAATCAAGCTTTTAGCCTTTTAAATTTTAAATGGGGTAAAGTCCACAAAATTAAAAGGCAAAATCTAAAGTTTGCATTAAAAGAAAATGCATGCTATTAAAGCATGCTGACATAAGACATAATTTCAGTCATGAGAATAGAATACCATTGATCAATATTTTTCAATCTGTAAGAATATAAATACATCTTACGAGAGCCAAAATCTGATTCTCAAATACAAATGGGAGTGGTTTTTGGCTTGTCAGCATGAGACTGTGTCACTGTTTCCATTTCTGGCCCCTGGCTTTGACTAAGCCTTTTGTGTGAGCCAGAGGTCCACTTCAGTGTCTTACTACTTGCATCTTTCCCTGTGTTGTCCATGTCTGTTCCTTTGTGAGAATAAGTCCATGACCCATAGCTCTTCACTTGAAATCTCACAATGAGGCTGGGCATGGTGGCACACACCTTTAATCCCAGCACTCGGAAGGCAGAGGCAGGCAGATTTCTGAGTTCGAGGCCAGCCTGGTCTACAGAGTGAGTTCCAGATCAGCCAGGGCTATACAAAGAAAGAAAGAGAGAGAGGGAGAGAGAGAGAGAGAGAGAGAGAGAGAGAGAGAGAGAGAGAGAGAAAGAAAGAAAGAAAGAAAGAAAGAAAGAAAGAAAGAAAGAAAGAAAGAAAGAAAGAAAGAAAGAAAGAAATCTCACAATGACAGCATAAAAACAATGCTTTTCACCTCTGGTCAAAGTATAAGATGTAGCCCAGGATAGGAGAGAATATCAAACAGAGAGAAGTAGAGCTCAAATGAGAGGAAGAAGTGCTCCTGTGAGGAAGCAGAGATGGATATACTCATCCACAGAGAGCCTGGGACCACAAGATAGATATGTTATTAATCTAAACCCTCTTGGGTTTCATGGAAGCATGTTTTTCTCTGAGGCAGCATTCCAGGCCAGAAGTTTGCTGTGAGATCACAGCTCAAAGCCTGCTGAACCACAGTGACCTTCAGAAGAGGATAATTTTATACATATCCCCCTGATAAAGCTCAGAAGACAAGCTAGCCTCAGTGTGGCTTATCATAGGAGAGAAACTTCTACTAGCTAGAGGCAGTGTCCTGATAAGGATACTGTAAGGGCTCCACATCGAAGTACATATTCCTTCATTTCTATTCTGCTTCTTAAGAGTAATGGCAAGAACTGTAAGAACTCACATTCCAGCTTCCAGAGCGATCAGCTTCTGATATCAAGGCTCAACAGTACTTAGGACAAGCTATAAGAACTTTGCCATATTTCCTACTTCAGCTACACGGTGACCTCTTTGTTTCAGATTGAGTAGCACTGAGAGGTATCTAACTCTCTGCCTTCCAGTGTTTTTGTACTGACAGCGATGATCCAATTCTGAAATTTTGGGGGATGATGCCCTTAAGTAATCTTCCACAAATGCAGTAGGGTGGTGGAGAGATCCCCACACGATGGTGACATTGCCAAGCCCATTTGTTCATAATATTAAATTTCTGTTTGGTTCATCAACACTCAGCCTGCAGCCTAGGATTTTGGAATTAACCTTTCTTCCTGTTGTAGATAGAAAACCTCTTGTCTTTGGAATTTTTCATTGATGTCTATTTTGATTTTAAATGTTACTATTAAAGAGTATCCTTCAGAGATGTTAAGGATATGTCCTAAGCCAACTTAAACAAGTACTGTCACTTTTTGTTAGTCACACTTCTGTTTTCGTGTTAACATCTCTCAAAGAAACAATCTTAAAGGAAGGTTATTTTACCTCATGGTTTCACAGGTTTCAGTGCCTAACTGGTTGGCTTTGTTGATATGGACCTGGGTAAGGCAAAGAGTGTCATAGTAGAAAGGGCACAGTGAGGCAAAGCTGCTTCCCCAGAACAGCCAGAAAGCAGACAGACACAGAGAGACAGACAGACACAGAAAGAGACAGATAGACACAGAGAGACACACACACACACACACAGAGAGAGAGAGAGAGAGAGAGAGAACAGAGAAAGACAAAGACAGAGATAGATGTGACAAGAGAGACATGGAGAGATAGAGACAGGGACAGATGCAGAGAGTCATACAAACAGAGACTGAAAAAAAAGGTAGGCAGACAGAAACAGGGAGAGGCAAACAGATAGAGACAGATATGGAGAAAAAGACAGGGAGAGACAGACAGACAGAAAGATACATAGAGAGAGGGATAGACAGAGAGAGAGAGAGAGAGAGAGAGAAATAACAGAGAGAGAGACATACAGACAGAGATAGAAGGAATGATACAGAGTCAGACAGACATGGAGAGAGACAGAGACACAGAGATAGAGATGTGAAGAGACAGATGGAGAAACAGAGACAGACACAGAGAGACATAGAAAGAGAAACAAAAAGCCAGACAGAGACATACAGAGATGGGGAAATGCACAGAGATGGGGGATGGAGATAGAAATGGAAAGCCACCTAAGCAACCTACACCCTCTAGTCAGCCTCCACCTCCTAATGCTCCACTGGGCTATGGACTCATTAGACAACAGAGCTCTTCCTCTATGATCTCAACACTACCAGAAAGAACAGACCCTTCACATCCAAACAGCAAGAGTTTATTTCAAAGCACTACAAAATGGTCCATGTTTAACCAGATGACAGTTCTGCAGAGTTTAGCTCATGGTCAGTGTGCCACACAAATCACTGTTTCTGGAGCACATGTGCCTTCACACCGTATAGTCCAGTTACAGAGTGTCCTCTTGCAGGCTTAAGAGACGGTGACAAAGGGATAGTGAGGGACAGATTTGCCACTGATTCTGCAAACTTGCTCTCACATTCCTTACAACACTGAGTTTGCATTTGGGGTTTGGTGCTTGTTTCTTTTTGGAAGATGGAGTTTCCTACTATGCAGTCCAGACTGGCTCCAAATGTGCAATCCTCCTGCCTCAATGTGCTGAGTGCTAGGATTATAGGAGCACAGTACCATATGTAGCAACTATGCATTTTTTAGAGAAGTATTAATATTTTTTATTGAAAATAGATTCTTCTCTTGTACAATGCATCCCAACCCCAGTTTCTCCTCCTTCCATTCCTCCCAGCATGTTGAGTGTTTAGTGAATTACTATTAAGAGTTTCAATTTTTCGAGTAATGAACCAGCACTAGAACAATTAAATCAGATGATAAATATTGAATGATTAAACTAATATTTCATAAATCATTGGATTAAGTGACATGATTCAGGATGTAGAAGATACATTAGATGTTGGTGAGAGAAGCACTAAAGAGGGCCAGCAGAAAGAATGTTAACAGATAACCTCAGGGAATAGGAGGTTGGGGAGAGCCCCCCCCTCAGAATGCACCAGAGACCTGGGAGATGAGAGACTCACAGGACTCAAAGGGAGGGACCTTATATGAAACATTCGACAGTAGGGAGAGTGAACTTATAGAGCCCACTTCAAGCAGGACATCAAGTGAGAGATGGGGTTGCCACCCCACAGTCACATCACTGACTCATAATTGTTCCTGTCTGAAAGAATTACAGGGATGGAAATGGAGAGGAGCCTGAGGAAAAGAAGGTCAGACAGACTCAAAGTGGGATCCAGCTCAAGGGGAGGTCCCAAGGCCTGACACTATTACTGGGGCCATGGAATGTTCACAAAAAGGAATCTATCATGACTCCCCTCTGAAAGACCCAGCAAGCAGCTGAAAGAGTCAGATGTTATTTGCACCCAACCAATGGACAGAAGCAGCTGACCCCTGTTGTTGAATTAGGGAAAGGCTGAAAGAAGAGGAGGCTGAGGAGGAGGACCAACCTGTAGGAGGACAAGCAGTCTCAATTAATCTGGACCCCCAAGATCTCTCAAACACTGGACCACCAAACAGACAGCATTTACCATCTGATAGGAGGCCGCCAACATGCACACAGTAGAGGCCTTTGGGGTCTGTGTTCATTCAGAGATGTTGCACCAAACCATCAAGAGACTGGAGGCCCCAGGGAGCTTATAGGTCAGGTGGGGTGGGGGTTGAGAGCATCCCCATGGAGAGGGGGTGGGATGGGGAGGAGATGAGGAATGTGGAGCAGCCAGAGGCTGAATGGGGGGGGTGTGGAATAGGGAGTGTAAAAAATTAATTAAAAATAAAATTAAAAAAATTTTAAAGAAATTATTGTCATTACATACAGACATAAGTATTTTTTTTAGGGCTGAGAGGTTGAACCTGCAACCCTCTGCATACTAGACAAGAGCGGTAGCCACTTGCTAGCAAAGCCTGTGAAGGACAAGGTTCTTTGTCCTTTTGGGTTCTCTGCCCTCTACATGGGACACATCAGGTCTTCCTTCAGCAAAGAACTGGCCAAAGGAGGACTTAGTTAATAAATGAAAGGCCAGGCAAGTTGTTAGTTTCACTATTTCTATTATTAAATTCTTAGAAATCTAAATTATTTTTCTATGTTTAGTCTTTTCCAAAATGTTTTTAACTTGCATGCTTAGGAAGCATAGAAGCTTTGCAAGTGTGCATTTTTAAATGCCCATATAGTCGAGTTCTGTAGACGTTTTGGAGGCATTTTATTGGATTATAGTTTTGTTTTAAATTTCTTCTTCAAATTTCTTAGATCAAAGATATCAATTCACATTCTCCTGTGGCTTGTAAACTCAACTTAAGATGGGTGAAGTTCTTTATTTGTCCCCAGCCATTATATTTCTATACCCCCTTTCTAGTTACTGAACAGAGACTACCCTGTAAATCTTTACAACTAACTGGTATTTTTGTATTCTTGATCCTTGACACTGCTTTTTGTCAATTTTCTACTTAAGTCATAATTCCCTCTTTCTTGTCTCTTAATTTTTGTTGGTCTGTCAGTCTTTAATGTTTTACGAAGTAGTTTGTGCATACAGAAGAGAATAAACTAACAGCATGCACCCATGAAGCACTGTCCAGCTGTTAAGGTGTCTGGGAGCCCTGTGGGTTGATGATCAAAGACAACATGTGGGTCGTAGACAGGAAATGTAGAGAAGGCTCGGTTTCGTTGTGCTGAGTGACATGCTGAGGTTGCTGAAAACAGCATAGCCTGAGATCTAAAACATGCTGTGGGTGGAACCTCCAGTGCAGCTCTCTTCCCAGAGAAAACCACCCTCCAGTGCCATGCCCTTCACTCACACATTCATCCCCTTATGACCACACGCACATGGTCTTCCAAACACTATACGGCATGGCTTTGTGTTTACAGCCTGAGACAGTCTGAGATGACACCAGCTCTGCTAGATAGATAACTGCCTTTTGTTCCACCCAAAGTGCACATGTACCACTGCCTAATTTATTCGGATTGGACTGTAGAGCTGAACCACTCTGGTTATTTCCATCCCACTTGCTCTAAGAGCACATGCAGATATGTGCTTTCTGTGCACAGAAAGGTAATTCAGGTATATAACTAGATATGGAAGAGCTATAACATAGATTTTCAAGTGCTTGGTTCTTATTGTCCGACAGTTGTGTCAGTGGTGTGTGAGAGGTTCCAGTCTGCTCTGGATTCAGACTAGAACTCAGGTGTCCATTCTTGAAAATCTTATAGTCAGTAATTTAGTTTGGGTTTGCTGATTTGAGTGAGTTATTCTTGAGTAGGAATGCTTCATGCTCTGAGTTTTTGTACACACTACAAATGTCATCTTCTTCCATAGGATCTATTTCTGATACACAAACATTTTAAATTATAACATTTTACTCTTTTCTGTATTTCACCTCTGCTTTGTATTTTTGCATCTTTGAATGAGTTCTTCCTAAGATAAACACTATAGAAGCTTCGCTAATAAGGTCCTCAGTGGAAAGCTTTCTCCTATGTTATTCTGACCCTTTAGTTGCAGGTTTTGCACATAATTAGTTCCGGGTCATTTGCTTTTCTAAGCACTTGAAGAACTGTCCACACATGTCTGCCTTTGTTGCTGTTTGGAAAGAGGAGCTCTTCCTAGTCTTTGCAGAAAGGCTCTGGCATCTGCAGCTGCACTCTTGTGTCACAGATAATTTTTCAACACACGTTAGTGAGCACTTGGGTCCCAGTTCACTCTGGCCTTTTCATGTCTATAAAATTCTCAGTCATTCCCTCGAATTCTGCCTCTCCTGCATTCTTTGCTCTTCAGGAAGTTCCATTTCGTGCCACTTGGGCCTTTGTATTTCTGTCCTCTGCTCTTGTATATTCTTCATTACTCCACCCCTCAAGGTTGCAGTCTAGGTGATATTTTTCTTCAGTTCTTTCAGTTACATCATCTTTCTATATTTTCATCTAATCTACTCACAGACTATCTTGTGTCTGTGGCCATGATGTCACCCCAAGAAATCCCAGTTGCTCTGCTTCGATAGCTCATCTTCTCTTCGCACCTTGCAGCATTTCTTTGTTGTGCAGCTGGGCTCCTTCAGACTGCCCCACGGCTTCTCATTCTGAGTCAGACTGCTGCTGTTTCAGTTTCTCACCTGCTCCTGCAGTCTGCACTTTTTAACTATTCAAGTTGAATGTTATCCCCTTGCTTCTACTTGGCCTCTGGGACCCCAGTGTTCTAGAATTCTATCCTTGATAAACTTCAAGGACTATCTAGCGCTTATCACAACAGCTAAGTTTCAGAATCAGTCTGGGGATTATTTTTTAAGAACTGTGAACAATTGCTTTTTTTTTTTTTTTGTATTTTTTTCCATAGTGAAAACATTCCTAGTTGTTTTACTTATCTAACTCCAAAACACAATTAATATTCTAAAGTATTCTACAGAGACATGCCCTGAGTGCATGAAAGACTCAAGCAGATGGAGCGTAGCCCCTGCCAGTGTTTTCAGAGCTGTTCAGATGGTCTGTGTGTGCAGGAGCAACAGTAAGAGGTACTGGAGACCCACCAAGGTGTGCTGGTTGCTCTAAAGATGAACCTGCAGCAGCCTGGTTAGACTTGGGAGGAGTCATTCAACAGGACTTCAGAGAGCCACTCAGGGAAGAGGCGCTCTTGTCACTTTGTCTCAGAGATGCTGAATCACACCAAATTATTGCTTCAGACAATACAGTTGAGCCCCAGCTTATCAGAGGCACACAGTCATGTGATCTCAGGATTAAGCTGGTGCATTCTTTGCTGACTTGAACTTCTGTGGGAAGCTACCCTCAGAGGTTTTCTGGCCATGTGCCAGAAGTCATCCCCACGTGGATGACTGGAATACTGTGGTTCCTACCTGTATCCAGCAATCTGACTGACATGACAATGCCAGCTACAAGCTGGCCATTTGCTCCATTTTTATGATGATTTAGGAATGGCAAGAAGGTAGTAAAGGAGTAAAACTGTGCTCCACCAGCCTAGAGTGGGGTTCTGATTTCCACCCTGGCCTAATGGCATCTGTTCCACGTGCAAGGCCCTGTCATCTCAGGTCCAGGTTACACTTAGATACCTAATGAAAACTTTGGATAACACTTCTGCTTTCCCACATGTACTGGGCTTTCTCACCCCATGCTGTCACTCTTGTCTATCTGACAAGCTTGGCTGGCCATATATACCCAGAAATGCCTAGTAGTATGATTTCCATCCTCTGTTCCTTCCATCCATGAAAAGATAAAACACCCCTGTATGTATCACAAACATACATGAATAAGATATAAACAACTGAGTCAGAAACTAATTGTGATGTTGCTATAATTACCTTTCTATCACTGTAATAAGACACCATGACAAAGACAACTTGTAAAAGAATACATTTATTTAGGGCTTACAGTTTCAGAGATTAGAGTCCATGTCCATGTGGGGAACATGGCAATAGGCAGACAGGTAGGAAGAGTGCTGGAGCAGTAGCTAAGAACTCACAGGTGTGGGATGGGAAGAAGGAAGTCAGAGCATGGGGGGGGGGAGAGACTGGGGTGGTGTGCATCTTTTAAAACTTCAAAGCCTTTCCCCACCCCCAGTGACACATCTCCTCCAATAAGGCCATACCTTCTAATCCTTCCCAAACAGTTCCACCAATTTAGAAGCAAAACAATTTAGTTTATATTAACTATATGAACCTATAGAGACCATTCTCATTCAAACTACCTCAATGGTGCACACCTGTCATCCTAGTACTATGGAAGCAAAGGCAAGAAGGACATCAGTTTAAGGCTGTCCTGATTTACATACTAAGTTTGAGGTTAGGGCTCATACTAAGACCCAGTCTCCAAAACAATCAAAGAAAAATCCTGGTTTCTGTAAGGACTCCATTTTTTTTTTCATAAGAATAAAACATATGTGTATGTCTGAAGCATCAAATAGGCACTATACATTTCTTGTGATTCTGAGTTTGAATTAAACATTCTTATGCTAGCATCACATGATATAAAGAAATAAGAATATTCATTGTTATAAAAAAGAACTCAACGTTCCCTTATTTCAAGAGTCATGTAGAAACACTGTGGCAAATGGAATAGAACTGTATAAAAACCCAAACAAACAAACAAATGAACAAAAGGACCAAAAACCATGCACCCACTTCTTTACTTTTCCAGATTTTATTTTAAAAACTTTAAAAACATTTTATTGATTCTTTGTTTCACGTCATGCTCCCCAGTCCTACTCACCTCCCTTGCATCTGCCCTCTGTGCTTGCAAAATAAACACACAAACAAAAATAAAACAGAACATAGAAAGCATCTCACTGTGGAAGATGGAGTATGTCAGAGTGTGTCCTACAACTCTGTCCACACATCTTCACTGGTGAATATTCATTGCAATGAGTCCCTGGTCTGGTCTGAGATCTCTGGCTTCTGGGACACCCCTCACCTGGAATCCACATGGTAATCCTGTTGCTGCCCTGTGCCATGGAGATCCTGAAGCATTGGATCAGCAGGACTAGCCCTTTCCTGCTGATCCAACAGTTCACAGTTGATGCAGATTTTGGAGTGGGCCAACTCAAAGCCTGGTGGAAGCTGAGATGGTTAGCCAGCTGGCTTTCTTTTATCTGGGTGAGCTCTCCAGAACTTCTCTGGCTTGGCCACCCAATGCTGATGGTAGCAGGAGGCAGGGTCAGCTCTCCTGCTCTCATGCCCCTCCAGCCTGGCTCACTCACATCCATGCTTCTAAAGCCACCTCCACTGTGCTGCCCTGTTGAGGTGTGGGGCCCACTCACCCAAGAGCTGCAGCCAGTGAGAGGCTAGGCTACCTCCCCTGCTCTCATGACTTTGGAGCCAGTTCTCCCAACTACCACAGGTGTCAAGGGGGAAGGGGAGAAGATTATCAACCACATATCCATTCCACTTCATGGCAGATGAGTGACGTGGCCAGCTCTCCCCAACTAGTGCCTACAAGGCTGGCTCACCTAGGACCCCCTCACCCCCCCCCACTAGGGACAGCTCTACTGTGCTGCCCATGCAAGGTGAGGGGCCCACTGTCCTGAGTGCTGTAGCCAGCATGACACAAGGGCCAGCTCTCCCGACTGTTGAAGGTTCTCTTAACCAATAATCTTACACAATGCCCTGACAATGACGCACTAGCACTGCAGGACACCCTCCCTGATATGACAGACTCTGCTCGGCCACCCTGTGGGTTCCAAGCTAAGGATTACTGACCACTATGTGGGCTCCCAACCCAAATGTCCTTTTTTCTTTTTAATATATAGGAACATTTTGACTGAACACATGTATATGCACCAAGTGCAGAAATTGCCCATGAAGACCAGAAAGGAACATATAAACCTCCTGTATCTGGTGTTTCAGATGGTTGTGAGCTGCCATTTGAATGCTGGGAGCAAAACACAGGTCCTCTGCAAGAACAGTAAGTGCTGTTAAATACTGAGCCATCGCTCCAGCCCTTGGCCCACTGCAATTTTTTTATTTGCTTGCACTAATCTGTGCTTGATTGGTTTTTTTTTTTTTTTTTTTGGTTGCTTGGTTTTGTTTTGTTTTGTTTTGTTTTGTTTTAAAGCCTATCAAATGTGTTCACTCAGGTAAACAAAGCTCCTAGTCAGACCCACCCAGCCCTTCCACTCCCGCTGTTATCAGCAGAACATCCTTTAGTCTTCAGTTTACCAGTGTCACAGACTAACCCTCACAGTGAGCTGCAGCTTCACGGGCCTTTCCAGGGCATGCTTGTAGGATTCTCAAAGCCTAACGGTAAGCTCTTCCACAAGAGAGTTCTAGCCAGAAAGGATACTGGCTCTCTGAGGATTTGAATATGGTACCACCCACTTCAGTCTTTAGAATGGATCTATGAGATGATTCCACCGCTCTGCACCCAACTCCAGAGACCACTGGGGATGCAGCAGATCATCCTTAGAATGACTGACAAGTCACTTCTCTCCCTTCCCAAGCGTGACTCCCAAGCAACCCCAGCAGCAAGACTACCATCAAATTTATGCCACAGGGCCTGCTCCCAGCACATCCCATAACTACACACTGTGGGAAAAACCTTGCTGAAACCAGGAGCCTGTGTGATGGACCCACAGTAACACAACTCCCAAGGGCACCACTGACACTTAACCAACTGAATCTTTACCCCCACCCCACAGCCCCCATCAAGAATCAACCTGGGTTTGGGGTAGCAGGACTCAGAGGGAGGGAGCCCTGGAGCCTTCGGGGACCTGGCTATGCGAGGACACAGTCAGCTTCGCTGTGGCTGCTTATGCTTCTTTCCATTTTGTTTACAGTTATTTTCATTCTCTTTTAAGGAACTATGACACCACACTACAGTTTCTCTCTCCACTTTTTGCTTTTGACGTGCAGCTCAATCCATGGGGACAGTCCTGCCAGCAAATAACCCATTGTTTCCATGACAGAAAATTACATGCCAACAAGTGACATTTAAATTCTGAATTTTAATCACTTGTCAAAAAGTGAAATGCATTTTTAAGAAATTTAATACGAGAGAGGAATGTGTCTGCTCATATAGACAAGAATGTTAAAATAAAATGAAAGTGTTTTGTTCCTTGATGTATACATTTGTGGGGGTTGCATAATTAAATCCCATTAACTTTCCTCCTCTGCGGAGAAAGCTCCAGAAGGCAGTGGGCATGCACTCTCAGAAACCAACACATGTCCAGGAAGTAGCTGGGACGGAGGGAACAATGCCACCAGTACTGGTGTGATGTAGTCCCCAAGGTAAACTAAGCCCTCGAATTCTGACTCCCCAACCCTAGAAGTATCCTTATGACAGACAGGCTAACCAAGATCAGGATACCCACTGGCTGAGAAACCCCTCCCCCAATATGCGGCGGCATGCTCAGCACCCTAGAGTATAGGTCATACTGCAGCCTACATGATCAGATCTAAAACCCTGAAAGAAAGGCCCAGGATGAACGAGTCATGTGGAGACTAGGTAAAACCAACTAGGCAGGTCAAATCACATGGTACTGCATGAAGGATAAGGCAGAAGGGGGTTACATGGTGCTTCAGGCACCTTATGTATACCTGTACACGCATGAACTGTACATGCATGAACTGTACAGGCAAATGGGAATTACTGTGTATATATATGCACATTTCTGTTCGTATAGGTATGTGCCACTGTACAGTGCCATGTGTTTACTTGTAACCATATAGGAGTGTGCAATATGTATGTAGCACTTATGTACACAGGCATGTGCTGCTGCCATGTCATGTGTTAGTATGTGTAGTTGTGAGCACGAGTGTGCATGTGTACACACTTGTGGGTATGCATATGTGTATTAATTCTTGCATGTGTTTGGAGTGTGCATACATGTGTATAGCTCTATAGCTGTGTAGGATTGAGAGGAGCCAAGTGTAGTGTTGCTGCTCCTAAGGACTGTGGAGACAAAGTTATCCAAAATGAAATCAGGCAGACACTACTCACTTTCTAGACTTGTATCAACTCAGTATGCTTGGACTTCAATTTCCTGCATATTACCTTCCAGCCCTGTTACTCCTCTCACAAGTGTTAGTAGCATGTAGTGTCTCCCTGCAGCCTGCAGCCTGTGGCTTGGGACCCAGAGAAGCAATGGAGTTGAGACACCTGGTAAAAACAGTGACCTGAACGTTTCCTCAAGACTGTCCTCATTACTTACTAGAAATGCAGTCATGAGAAAATCATAACAGGGGTTCCCACACAGTCAGTTCTGGTTCTCTCAGTGTCTTTCCCATAATACCCATTGCCTGTCTCGTCTCCTGTATAGGCCTGCCTTCTTCTGCCATTTAGGGGTCCCTTCTGGTTACTGAAACCATCACACTTCCCACATGTCCTCCTGTACCACAGTGACATGTGGTCCCCATATCCTTCTCTGATAGTAGCTTTAAGTGTACCTACATGACAGGAGGCATGGTGAGAAAAGGTAGGCTGGCATGTTGGGGAGCTTCAAGTAAGGAGAGTGTAGGAAGGCAGCATGTCGGCTTGACCGGGTCAGAGTCCTCTTTCCTAAACTCTCACATGCTCCCCTTTTCCTTTAACTTGAAACTTGTTTGTCATGAACTGGTCTCACATGAATACAGCTTGCACATGCTGCCAGCCATGCCAGAAAGTGTTAGACTGGTCAAAGAGACCATGGCAGTTTTCTGTCCTATCTAGGAGGAGCCAGTTATCTGTATGTAGCAAAACCCATGCACCTACAGTCTGGAAAAATTCAGATAATAGAGGGATCTCAGGAGCTCAGTTCCATCCCTACAGAAAGACAGGTTCACTCTACTGTGCAGAAAGCCATCAGCTAAGCAAAGGCCATCTGTTCACTCTGTCAAAGGAACACCCTTCTCTTCTCAAAAGACAACGTGAAGGGAGAAAAGCAAACTTGGAAGGTGAAGTTCAGTCTTCTCAATGTTACCAAGACCATCACCATGATGTCCGCATCTGTACCTCCCCTGCCTGCCCATGATCTGCTCCTGTTCTAACTTTGTCCTTATACCTCTCCCTGTATTCATAGTCATGTCTATATTTGCATCTGCACCCATATCTTCATCTTTATCTTCAGCATCTGCATGTATAACTGAACCAAAGAAGCTATTCCTGACCTATATGTATTAGTCAGGGTTCACTATACACAGAACTACTGGGGAGGAGAAGAGAGGACTTACAATAGGAATTATCACACTGGTTCCTATGTCAATGGGCTGGAGCTCCAGAAAGGCTGATGATGTAACTTTGAGGCCAACAAGGGAAGCTGGGAAACTGCTAGAATGGATGAGTCCAAAGGCCAGAGGCTCTAAAGATCTAATATCCCTGGCAGGAGAATATCCCAGCACTAGCAAACAGGAACTCTGACTTCCTCTGTGCAGGCGCAAGCCAAATGATGGTGTCACCTCCCACACAATATCACCTTTTACATCAGACATGCCCATGACAGACAAGCCCAGAAGTGGCACTTTACCAGCTATCTTGGCACCTAAAATTAACCAACATACTCTGATCGGAGGTTTGAATTATAATCCCATTCACAGATGTTTAGCTTTAAGACATGATGTCCAGCCCTGCACAAGACTGGGTGTCTGCTTACAGAGTATCCCACTCTGTGTATCTTTTTGTTTTATGTGCTTACAAAGCATTATAATCTACTATCCTCTTAGTGATGTCTTCACCAAGAGAGTCATTCTATGCTTAAGGACTCACTGGACTATGAGACCTGTAGCTACCTCAGCCCCCTGGCCCGCCTAGCCCTGCTCAAGACTCTCTCCTTTCTGGAATGAGTGTTTCCGATTTGCCATGACAGCCTTTCCTGTGCATGGATGTACAGAAGGAGCAGAGAACTTGTCATGTCATTATGAGCAAGGAAAACGGTAACACGAGAAATGGCAGTGCATCAGCCACCAGGACCCCTCCTGAGTTTCATTTACCGACAGACATACCCAGGATCTGACTTCTATTGAGTCTGTGGTGCCAAAGCAATGGTAGTGACAGGCCTGGAGTCTGTTCCAGGTGACAGCTCTGATCTGATGTCCTTCCAGACCTGCTAAAGCCTCTGGGTGTGAATCTTGAGTTGACCATTTTTATGCCCACATTAGGGCTGCACCAGATGAATGCATCAGCACAGCTGAAGGGAGACCTAGAATATATGCTCATTCTGGCATTCAACCTTAAAGAATTAACCAACTCAAAACTCATGTTGACAGTTTGTAAACACTAATACTTGGACCAGAGAAAGGCTTTGCCATGCACCTGAGCCTCTCCTAGGAAAGTCATTGCCGCTGAGCTGAGGCACCAGAAAGACACTGTCACTGGTCATGAGTGCCATCATGTCAATCACATGGACTCCCTTGGGACTTTAACATTCTCTCAAGGCTTCCCTTACCACCTACATATTTCCTCCACCCATAGCAAGCTCTTCAGCAAACTTTGGTTTGTTTCCTGGTGGAGTGACCCATACCTTCATCCTTGAAACTTCTGGGACATGTATTTACCCTGCTGAATTGAGTTGCTGCAGTTTCCTACTGACTTTAATCATAAGACACAGGTAAGAGACACCCTAAGTACCCCTTGTATTCCAGACACAATCTTCCTTACCTCCACTATAAAAAGCAATCCAATTTCCCACTGGCAATCCAGAGCAATCACCCCTCCTAACACTTATTCCTCTCTTAGCCTGTTGGCTCAAGAGTATCAGAAACCCAAAGTGGCCAGGAGGAAGTCTGAGCTTCTCATCTGTTGTGTTTCCTGGCAGAAATATTTCTGTTTAGAGCCAAAACGTTTAGGCCACCAGAACAGGAAGCAAAAGTTTTCCATTAGGAGTTTGTGAATGGGACCATTCCCATAACTACTCTTTAATTCCTAGACTTATGAATCATAGCTATAGAAGTTAAGGTACCATATACTGGATGCTGATTCAAAGCATATACACTTTTAAGAATAACTCTTCCCTAGCCCTCCAGGCTACTACCACCTACTTGATAATGTAACTGTGTTTTTAAGAGGTCATTCCATTGTTCCATCAGGACGGCTGCTTCAAGATGGTGAGAAATACATAAGACCTGTGGATCCTATGATCATGGGCCCACTGCCACGCTTGTCTGGCTATGAAGTAAGGTCCATGATCAGGAGCAAGTAGAATACCATGTGGATAGATGTTCTCTAAATCCAGGATGGTAGCATTAGTAGAAGACTTATGTTCAGGAAAGGCAAATCAATAAACTGCATAAGCATCCATTCCAACAAGGACAAAGCATTATTCTTTCCATGAAAGAAGGGATCAAGACAGTGGAGCAGGTCACTGTCAGGTCATCCCAGTAAATGGTGCTTATTGGGAACGGGGAGCTCAGTGTTTATCTTTGCATATGGCAGATCTATCGGTTAGCAGTAGTTGTAGCCAGGTCAGCCCCAATGAGTTGAAGCCCATGTTAAGCCCATGAATAACTTCCACCCCTGCCACCATGGCCATTTTGTTTATGAGCCCACTGAGCAGTGACAGGCAGGGATGGCTGGAGAAAGAGGCTGACTGTCAAGAGAACAGATTATCCCATCTACTTGATTATTGAACTCCTCTTCTGAATTTATCTTTCAATGAGCATTTTTATGTGATATAATTATCTTTACATACTTTTTCCATCCAATGATATCTACCCACATACTTCTGTCCCAGGCATCTTTCTCACAAATTTTCCAATCATGCTCTTTCCAAGTCTCTGAGCATCCAGCCAATCCATTGGCTGCAGCACATGAATCAGTAAACAATTACATATATGGCCATTTTTTTCTTCCAACCAAAATGTATGGCCATGTGCATTGCCTGAAGTTCTGCCCAGTGTGATTATTTCCCTGTTCCAGAAGATAGTTGCAATGCTACAGCTGTCCAATTCTCAGTGATACCTACATAACTTACAGGATCATCAGTACACCAGGGCCTAGAATTCTTTTCCTCAGTCAAATGATCATAAGGCACATCCAAAGATGCATGCTTTGGAGCAAAGAGCATTGTAACAGAAGTAGAAACCACAGGTATTTTGGAAATGTCTTCATGTAACTTGCTTGTGCCCTCAAGACCTACTCAGGCTATATATATATATATATATATATATATATATATATATATATATATATATATATATATATATATAAAATCACTTCCACTGATAATGGATCTCTGCTTTGTACATCCTACTTTATGGCTTGCTGGACGGATAATACCCAGCTCATGATAGGCAGCTCATGTCACAGGATAACTTGGTGACCCATTGTCAAACATTCTTTTTCCACTAAGATCCAATACAGGCCAAGATCGGTCTCTGGAAGGGAGAATAGTTGTCTTGAGGTTAAAACTGTAGAGGTTCACAATCCAAGGATCTCCTCTGTAATTCACATACAGGACCTGCCACAGCTCCAAACAGCATACATACATGCCACTGACACCTCTATAGATTTTCCGGATCACATTGTTCAGGGGCTAGAATGCACAGACCTGTTAGAGATCCTGTTTCAGGCCCCACACAAGACCAGTGGCTTTCCAAGTCATGTGGTATATGAGCTAAAGTAACATGCCCAAGTGAGGAATACGCTGCCTGTAGAATCCAATAGGATCATTAAGTACTGTAGTTCTTTCTTGGTGGAACAGGGAGCTAAGTACAATAACTTATATTTCACTTTAAAAGGAACATTGCTGCATGCCCCCACACTGCTGGTTACCTAGAAATTTCATAGTGATAAAAGGCCCTTGTATTTTGGTTGGATTTATTTCTTTTGATGCACATTATGTGTTAGCAACAAGTCCAAGTGTTTGTTGTCTCCTGCTCACTTAGTCAGACCAGCATAATGTCAATGTCAACTTAGACCAGTATAATATTTTGTATAACAGACAAACAACCAGTATCCCTTTTAACTAAATCATGACACAGGACTGGAGAATTAACACAGTCTTGAGGTAAAGCTGCAAAGGAATACTGCTAGCCTCGTCAGATGAAAGCAACTTCCTTCTGGTCACCAAGAAAAATGCATTTACTACATCAATAGTAGCATCCCATGTACAGGGAGATGTGTTAATCTGTTCAAGTAATGACACCACATCTGATATAGCAGCTACAATGTGAGTTGCTGCTTGATTTTCAATAGTCAACTGTAATTCTCTGTGACCCATCTATGTTCTGTAAAGGCCAAATGGAGAGTTAAAGAAATATTTGCTGGAAACAACCACCTCTTCATCATTCAAGTCCTTGATGGTGGCACTAATTTCTGTGAGCCCTCCAGGGATGTGACATTATTTTTGGTTTACTATTTTCCTTAGTAGAGGCAACACCGGGGACTTCCATTTGGCCTTTCCAGTCATAACATCCCTTACTCCCCAGGTCAGGAAACCACTGTGGTAATTTTGCCTTCTAAGTGTATCTGCCCCAACTATCCATTCTGAGATTGGGGAAATAATGTTCAGGGAACCACTGCACCCATTGTGGGTCAAACTTTAAACAAAACTCCACTAATCACTTGGTTTCTGTAAGCCCTTCATTTTACTTGAGGTCCACAATGATTTTGTAGTCTTCCAGAATCCGTGTCAATTTAGAGCCTGTATTCAATAAACCCTGAAAAAGCCTGAATTTTTTCATTTTCCCTTGTGCATTTGTAAAAGGCCATAGATCCCCTGAGGAAGGATGGAAGAACGAATGGCTAACAGGTATTTTAGCAAGGTCCTTCCTCAGAGGGACCTGGTGATCACTTTATTTAACGTATCTAGGTATAAAAACTGGCTCAGGTCTGGAAATTGTTTTAGATACCCTATTACTATGAATCAATATAACCTTTCTCTGTCAAGATTTTTCTGCTTATGCAGATAGGACAAAAATATAGTAGACCTTTTATCTATTTCATTCCTGGAAATACAATAACTGATTAGCTAGTCTCAAAGGTCCATACAAGTCATTCCATCATAAAAACCACTCTGCCTGTGCTGCTTATTTCAAGTTAGGCTATTATAGGCATCGCTTTTCATGTGAAACCAATTATAATAAATATACATACTCGCCTTGCCCACAATGATTCAGTGCTGTCACCTGGCCTCCGCTACTCTAGATCCCAATTAAACCATTGTATCTAATCCAGCCAATTAAGAAACAGTATCTCTAACCATAAGATCTGTCACAAGGAACAGAGAAATGACAAAACTCTTAAAAAATGCTGGTGCCCCTCACACCATTTTGCATCTTAGAGAATTAGTGAAAGTCATGTCTTCTGGGCCTTCCATTGAGAAGAATTAGGTTTTACACAGCATACCCACTTCAACATCTCAATTTTCCTGAGACTTAAAAAAAAAATCCCTTCATCAACACTAATCTGAGATGTATCAAACTAATCTTGCTCCTTTCTAGAAGGCCATCTTTCAACAAAGTCTTCAACCAATCAATCATACAAACTTTTGACATCTTTTAAAACAATTCAAGCTTCCATATTAAATCTAGACTCTCCATTCTGTGGCCAATATCAAATAACTCAGCCTGACCCAGTTTTATGTTCCTCCCAGCATTACACACACCCTTAAAACCCCTTCCTACACATATTCCCCAGACTTCTGCTTGAATGAGTTAGCAAACTCATTATATTCCTTAGTAACATGGTTCTCCTCCTCATAGACTATACCTTTTGCCTCCCCTCTAGCAGCCTGTTCAGTCTTAAGTCTGGTTATAGGTCTATAGGCAACTATTGGTGGGCTTCAAGAGACATCAGCATTTTCTTGCCTGGCATTTCCTTCAGGGGAGGTCACTACATATTCAACAATTTATGATTAAGTCCCACAGTCAAAGGTGAGGAAGGCATTTCTGCAGCGGATGGAAGTGTGTTGCCTTCTCTGCTAAGGATGGAAAGACTACTTCCTTTGGTGACATAAACCCATAAGAATATTAAGGTTCAAAATCCTCAGCCTCTTTAAGGTTCTCCAACATGTTTCTATGTCAAATATACAGGATCCTACTCTTTTCCAATCAGTGCCATTATGTTAACCAGCAATGCGCTTTGAGACTAAGACTCACTGTTGCTGTGCCATAGTAACACATAAAAGACAATCCACTAAAGCCACAACAACAGCGACTGGTTATGAGCCTCCTTTGTAGCCACTGCCTACTGCAAAGGTCCATGTTCCTAACTGGACATGACAGTATCAATAAACTATGGGCATAAACAAGTGTTTAGAATGCAATTTGACAGGCACATCACATCAATTTAGCAGTAACAGTGGTCTCTGAGCTCTTCCCTACACCTTGTAACCTCAGCAGCCATGGGTTTTTGCTTGACTTGTAGTATTAAACATGGGTCTCCTCCTTATGGAGTAGGCCTTAAATCTAATAAGAAAGCAGCTAGTTGAAACCTATTAGAAATAGCATTATTAAGCCAGACAGCATATGTTGGCATGCAGATATTATTAATATCCTGTGAGGAGGACTATTAGTAATAATTCTCTCCCAAAACACTTCAAAAATCTTCTAGATCTATGAAGGCTAGACAGTAGGCACAAAATTTCATCTCAATATCAACTGGATTTCTCCTTATCCTATAACCAAAATATATTGGGTTTTTAGCAATAGTCTTAAAGAAAAACAGAGCCACTTCTCCCTGTATTTGTGACAAGTTCCCTGGTCTAGCAGGCCCTGGTCTAACGCTTGTTTTCTTGGAGTATTCTCACAAGCACTCAGAATTCCCCTCACAGGATTCCAATCCTGGACCACATTCTGACTTATCCTCACAGGAGAATTGTATACAGAATGTTCAAGGTGTGGATAGCTGCTCACCTAGAGTAGTTTAATTCTTTGGGCATGCAGTGCTCTACTTCCATATCTGTTTTATGATGCCTATTGTTCCTGATGCTCTTGAGGACCACCAAGGATCAAGGCACACCAGGTCTCAGTACCCACTCAAACCCAAACATTGTGCATATTGGTTAAGGGACCAATCAATGATTCAGAACAGGGTTTTTGGTTTCTCGAAAGGGTCAGCACTTTTTTATGACTTTGTCTATCATGCTAAGGAAGTGACTGTGGGAGTTTTTGATCAACAAGAATACCGTTCTCCACAGGCAGGTGGATTTCTGTGAGTCTGAGGCCAGTCTGGCCTACACAGTGAGTTCCAGGGTAGCAATGGCTATTTAAAGAGACACTGTTAAAGCAAGTAAGCAAGCAAGTAAAAAAGAAAGAAAGAAAGAAAGAAAGAAAGAAAGAAAGAAAGAAAGAAAGAAAGAAAGAAAGAAAAGAGAGGAAGGAGAAGGAGGGAAAAAAGAAAGGGAGGAAATAAAGAAGGAAAGAAGGAAGGAAAGAAAGAAAAAGGAGCCAGGCAGTGGTGGCTTATGCCTTTAATCTCAGCACTCGGGAGGCAGAGGCAGGCGGATTTCTGAGTTCGAGGCCAGCCTAGTCTACAGAGTTAGTTCCAGGATAGTCAGATAAACCCTGTCTCAAAAAAAAAAAGAAGAAAGAAAGAAAGAAAGAAAGAAAGAAAGAAAGAAAGAAAGAAAGAAAGAAAGAAGAAAGAGGAAGGGAGGGGAAAGAGAAGGGAAGAAAGGGAGAGAGGGAAAGAGAAAGAAGGAAAGAAAGAAGGAAGAAGGGAAGGAACAGAGAAAGATAACTTCTCTTCTGAAGGGTTAAATAAGACAATGAAAATTCAATTTTTAAAGATGACATTTTGTAATTCTCACCTGTGTCAGCAGTTCTGAACTCAAAATATATACATGTTCATTTGTCCCTAGAAACTGCACCTTTCTGAATTAGATGATCACCTAAGAATAACAGGCCAATGTCTGACCAACCAGAGTGAAGCACAGGACCCTTACATTATGGATGGAAACATGGCTGACTTCCTGAAAACATGGCTGACTTTCTAAAAACAGGGCTGACTTCCTGCAGGTGTGATTGCCTGATTTCTCACAGCTGGACACGCTTTGCAAATGTAAAACCTTTTGCTTTTCTGGGATACTTTAGATTGTTTGATCGTTTTCTTGGGATGCCAGACCAATTTATAACAGGTACTGGCAGACACAATAGGGATGCCTGTACCTCTTGCAGCTAATTGATGTACTATTGTTCAGGCACACACAGGCACAGCCTTTGCTTTCTGCCCATTTTCTCTTTGGAACTCCAGCTCAAAACAAATCTTGCCACATTTGATTTCAAGTGGCCCAGGTAGCCCCTTTGCTTTTCATCTGCTCTTGATTGCTTTGGCGCTTTAGGGTTTACATGCTCACCTAATAGCTCAGGTCCACCAGAGCCTTATCTACCCCAGAAAGATCATAGACATCTGTGAAGCCAAAAATCCCTCTGCCCGTCCAAGGCCCTTCCTTCTCTATTCTGCAGTGAACACTGTCTAGCCTGGCTAAGTGGGAGTTATACACCACTCTCTCGCCCAGCCCCTTCACTCTCATTTCTACCTCATCTTCTCCCTTCTTCCTGTTTAGTTCTCCCCCAAGTTTTTTGACAACAGAAGTAGCTATTGTGCACTGATATATTTTGTACTCTCTTCTCCTTCCTTCCCTACAATCAGAAGAAACAGTGAGTCAGTTCTTCAATCTTGTGTGCTAGCTGGTTTTATGTCAAGTTGACATAAACTAGAGTCACTGGAGAGGAAGATGCCTCAAAAAAAAAAAAGCCTCAATAAGATCAGGCTATAGGCAGGCCTGTTGTGAATTTTCTTAGTAATTGTAGATGGGAACACCCCTAGGCTGATGGTCCTGGGTTCTATAAGAAAGCAGGCTGAGAAAGCCATGATGAGAAAGCCAGTAAGCAGCACTTCTCCATGGCCTCTGCATTAGCTGATGCCTTCAGGTTCCAGGCCTGCTTGAGTTCCTATCCTGACTTCCTTTGATGGTGAACTGTGACATAGAAGTGTAAGCTTTCCAACTAAAAATTAGCAAGAGTAATGCTAAGACAAATCTGATCTTCATCTTTATCCAATTTACCTACAAAATCAAAAGCTAACACAAAGAATACCTTCTTGCATGACTTTCTCTGGTAATTACTTCCTTATTTAGCAAGTGCTTTCTGCAAAGACACCTGAACCTCAGTTGCATGGCTATCGCCCACATGGACAATAAAACTTCTGCCACAGCTCTCTTACAATCCTATTCCATATGTAATAGTTTCAGAGACTGCAATATACTCCCAGGTTCATCAGCAATTCTTGGAATGTTCCTATACTCCCTTGATGGATGGCATTCATCAAATAGGCACACACTTTATAGCATACACCAAAGAATGGCCACATCAGCATTGGTTGTGGCTGCTGGCTTTTAGATGGGTTAGCTTCAGTTACATGTCTCTCCACAGTAAATAGAACAGAACTGCTCCTCCAAATCTCATCTGTCCTTCTGTCACTTCTCATGTTTTGGTGACAACTATTTCATTAACTTTCTTTGTGGAAACTTGAACAAATGTCTTTCCATCTCAGAAAAGCACCAATCATAAACTAGAGAAACTACTCTAGCCAAGTCCAGCTTGGTAATACGAGTTTACTAGACCTTCTTATAAGAGCATGGGTGAAGGGTTACTGTGAGTGTGGTTGACCTCAAAAGCTACATAACTAAAAAGTCCCAACATAACATTAATGGCAGTCTCCCAAAGCTACATATATAAATCCCTCCTTTAGTTAACCCTCTATGGTGCACCCAAAGCCCACTTGAAGAAGAGCCAGGGTTATGTACAGCTGGAAGAGAGGCACAAAGAGTGGCTGGATCTCAGGTGAGGGTCCAATGACCTGCCTCACACTCTTCTTCTATGGAGCATGATCAAAACTGTTGGATTTGTTGAGGGTCTCCTTCAGGTTGTGGCATCTTCTCTAATTAACTGAGTATTATATCATTTGACAATATTGAAAAATGGGCAGAGAATTGAGAGTTCTTAAGGCAACAGACCCCGAGTGTGATAATCAAGAGAGCACATGGCTTTAGAAGTTCACAAAATATTCACAACCTAAAAGAACCCGCATATGAACTTTAGGTAATGCAAATCAACTCTGAACTGTATGCAAACCGAGATAATAGTGAAAGAAAAGGGTTGTGTTACCTCTGTACCCACTAACACAGATAGTAACGATAGGGGAAGGGCATATATCACCTCTGACACACTACCCAGATGGTAATAATGGAGGAGGGGCAGATACCACCTCTGACACACTACCCAGATGGTAATAATGGGGAGGGATAAATACTACCTCTGACACACTAACACAGATGGTAATAACTGGGGAGGGATATGGTGGTTTGAATGAGAAATCTCCACCATAGGTTCATGTATTTGAATACTTGGTCCCAGTTGTTGGTGCTATCTGGGGAAGCTAAAGTGCTTTTAAAATGTGGAGCCTTGCTAATGTAAGTGCATCACTGGGCAGGGGGTTGAAGTTGTATAGCATTGCCCCTGTCCCCCTGTCCTTGGCTTGTTTGTTTTATGCAGATGAAAATATAAGCAGTTTCCAGCTCCTGAACCCATGCTTTCTTTAGCTGTTGCTGTACTTTCCTTGCCATGATGGACTCTACTTCTCTGAAACTGCAAACCAAAATAAAAACCATCTCATGTCAATTCTTCTAGAAGCTGCCTGGAACAGATATATTCTGTTGGTGTGTTTTCTTGGTAGGAAGTGCCAATGGCAACCACTAGAGCTACCCCTTCCTTCCAAAAATAAGGGCAAAACTACCTTCCTATATGGGACACAGAAATTACCACTATTGACAGCTTGAAGTCAGCAGGGGTGGTGGTTTCTAACACATTCCAGTGGAACACACCTACATGGCAGAAAACAGGTGGATCCTGGAGAGTGGAAACCTCAGCTAGATGGCAAGCTTGTACAGCTGCTATGTTTGTAGTTTTTCAGTATCCACTGTCATCCACTGCAGAAACTGATTTGGGAAACTCTTCTCCTCTAGAGAATACCATGAGCCATGATGATGCCCTAAACTGTCTGCTTCTACAACCTGGCTCATGACATCAGCGTGGCTCATGGCATCAACATGGCTCATGGGCATCAGCGTGGCTCATGAGCACCATCATGGCTTCAGGCATCATCATGGCTCATGAGCTTCAACATGGCTCATGGGCTTCAACATGGCTCATGGGCATCAACATGGCTCATGGGCTTCAACATGGCTCAAGGGCATCAACATGGCTCATGGGCATCAGCATGGCTCATGGGCATCAACATGGCTCATGGCTTCAACATGGCTCATGGGCATCAACATGGCTCATGGGCATCAGTATGGCTCATGCCATCAACATGGCTCATGGACATCAGAATGACTCATATACCTGCATCAACCGCATCTCACTGTTGAGCATCTTCATGATCTAATCTCATAGGCACTAATCATGTTTTGTTCCCATCATTTTGGGGCTTTCACATGGCTGTTAGGTCCCAGTGACCAGGAAGTAGCAACTACTAGATGCACAGTGACAAGCTTAAGGGCTATACAGTGTCAGTGGAGATGGATGTTGCCTCACACAAAGAAACACAGGCAGGTTCACATGGAGAACTAAAAGAGTGTATGAGAAAAGAACATAGGTGAGCCATGTAGAGAAACAAGGAGAAATAAGTGCTTTATTTAATTTCCACTGATCTAATGACCTGTAGTCCATGAGTTAACCTAAACTAGTTCACAGAACATTCCAGTGCCTGTAACAAGCCTATACAACCTATCAGCTTCTAAAAGAAGAGTGCCTCTAAACCTTACTGACCACAAACTCTTCTCAGAACAATGTGCCTTCCCCCAGGAAACATCCAGGGAGGATTGTGATCCTTAGGAGAATACTGTGGACTCCAGGAAAGAGATGTGACTCCCAGTATGCACTGTGGCCCAAAGAATGTTGTAACCACAGTGAGAACTCTATAGTCTCCAGAGCAGTATGTGACCCCAAGGAGAACATGTGTGTATCCCAGCTTCCAAGATCACTGGGTCCCTCATGCCCTTGTTGCCTGGGGTGATAAGAAACTCTTATCCCCTTGTGGTTTATCCTATGACACAGAACCTGGTGAGACATGATTATTTCTTAGTAACAGGTTGTAAGACACTGGCTTCATGATATGGCGCCCCCTGATTTAAAAAGTATACACATATACAATAAAATTACACTTGAAATGTAAGGTGACTCTAGCCAGCTTGAGCATGGCAAACATGGCTCTGGCAAGCTGTGCCTTCTCCCCCATTCCCTCTGCCTTTCTAAAGACTATTAGATTACATTTATAAAGCTGGCCACCAAAGTATATTCCCTTAATTGGCCACTTTCTCCTCCTAAGGCTGACTACCAGGTCCAGCTGTCAAAGTATTGAAGTCTAGCAATCAAATGCACTCTTTTGGCTACCCTAATAAATATGCAATCAAAATTAGACACCTCATCCTAACATAAGGTTACCCTCTTACCTTTATAAACAGACATTAGCCTATGGGCCACATTGGTCTCCTCTCTATCTAGAGAGAGTCCTTGTCCCCTGGAATAAATATCCCTGCACTCTCTCCTTTCCCTCCTCCTCTAACTCCTGTCTTTGTCTCTTATTCCCTGCCCTCTATCCTTCTGGGGGAAGTAAATCTCCTTTGTGCTGGTGTTGAAATGTCTCATGCCAACACTGGTCCCTTTTTTGATGTCATGACTGGGATTGGGCATTAATGCCCTCAAGTCCCCACCCTTTTTCACATGTTCCAGCAGCCACTTATACTTTTCTTCCTTACTTAATAAAGGATCTCTCTGTGAAAATAGGTGTTTGGGTGTGGCTTGTACCTTATTTGGGTCTCTGTGTAAGGATTCCCTTCATTTAGGCTGATACTCCAATTGCCCTGTAACCACACACAACTCTTTCACATATTCCAGTCCTTCTGGTGCAAGATTATGTCATCCAACAGCAGCTAATTGGTAAGTCCCCTACCCTAGCTACCCTAAACAGTCCCCAGGTTATCGGGTGACAGCCATTGAGTGTCTGTGTCACCATTCTGTCCTATTAGATGGGGGATATTGCATCCTGACAAGTCTCCAAGGCCTCAAACTCCTCCTCATTCAGTCTCTTTTATCCATTTTCTACACCCTAGATCTTCACCTTACAATATTTCCATACTGGCAGTTTATAAAACCTGATGGAACTTTTTGTTTGCTCCAAGATCTATGCTCCATTGATGCTGTTGATATCCCTATTCACACTGTAATTCCTCTTATACCATCTTATCCTGTACTCCAGGCAACATTACTCATTTTTAGTCCTAGACCTAAAAGATTTTTTTTCCTTAATACCCCTAGGTGCTCATTCTCAAGATCTTTTGCCTTTACTTGGACAGATCCCGATACCCAGCAATCCCTTCAACTAACCCAAATTGTTCTCCCCAAGAGATTCAGGGATAGTCCTCATTTCTTTGGCTAGGCACTCACTACAGACTTAGCCTGCATTTCCCTTTTCCCTCAGCCTACTTCAGTATGTAGATGACCTGCTTTATAGTCTTTTTCTCACCAACAGCCAATGTGACACTGACTTACTCCTCGATTTCCTTGACTCCAGGGGTACTGGGTTACCCCTTCCAAATTTCAACTCTCCTGTCTTCAAGTCACCTACCTTGAATCCTCTGTCAAGCCAACCCAGAGACTCATCACTCTAGACCACTTTACTCATCTCCACTCCTTGTCTCTGCCTTCATGACCAACTTCTCTGCTTATAGATCCCTAAATGCTCACTCCTGGGACATTTCCCATACCAAGCCACTGCTGGATCTCTTCCTTCCTCTTATCCACAACAAGTCCTTAAACTTAAAACATTCTCCAGCACTCTGCCTCCCAGATCCATACAAACCTTTCCATCCTTACACTTCCAAAACACATAAACACTTCCTAGGATCAACCTTTGACCCTGTCTCTCACCTCTCCAAAACCATTCATGCAAACCTCCTGGTCTATGCACTCTTGCCACAGCCTCTCTGTGTACCTCTCAATCTAACAAAATCTCTGGGGTTACAAACTATTGGTCCCTCTGACAATCTATTGATCCCCTCTCATGATCTATTGATCCCCTCTCACAATCAATCCCCACTAATATCTCGCTCAACTCCTAACTTACAAAGGACTCCAATTTCTTCCACCATCTCAGATTCTATCCCTCAACTTTTCTTACCTGTCCTCAATCCCTCAATCCCTCCATATTTATCCTTTGCCTCAACATCCCACAGATCCCCTAGACTCTTGTCCAAGCATGGTTGAAACCTTCTCTCCCATTCCCCTCTCTCTGCTACTTCTACCTACACTTTTTATATGGAAAAAACATCTCCTGTCTGACAGGGGGCCACGTCAGACTGGCCCCTCCATTATCAGAAATGACAAAGAATCTCCTTTGTGCTGAGAACTTGGTTTGTGGGTGTCTTGTACTGATACTGGTCCCTTCTAGGTGTATATATAATAGCTATAAAAAAGCATGAATGGTTATACATTTAAAGCTCATTTTCTTAGGAGCCTAGAAACTAATATGATGACAAGTGTCCTGAAACAACATGTTAGACGCACTGGAACCAAGTAGGACTCTCAGGTTGACTGAGGTGAGTGATTGTCCTAACCACTGTGATAAGTTAGCCTCATCCAATGCAGCTTCAGTGTCCCTTACCCCAAGTTGTTGCCGGTTCTCTCTTTTCTACACACACACACACACACACACACACACACACACACACACACACCAAGCCACAGCTCCTATCCTGAGTCCACACATCTCATGTAAAGCCTTCCCTACTACAGGCCATGCAGGCCTCACCTGGACACTAGAAACCTGGCTCACACTATCCATGTATAGCTCAAGACAGGAATTGGCCACTCTGCCTACCTGTACGGGAGAGCTTCTGTAAGGTGACCTTCAGGTGCAGCAGGGCTCCTGGTGGCACCTCATATCGGTAAGTGTCCATCGCCGGAACCTTTTGGCATCTTCCAAACACACCATCTACAGAAATAGAAGGCAAAGCAAGAATTTGACATTCCATCTTCATGGAGCAGGAAGACCTCTTGCAAGGTTCTATTTGCTAATGAGGTGAGACAGAGCAGAGCTTCAGACAGCACCAGAGAGTGCTGGAACTCAGAAACACTCAGAAAGGTGCAGTGTAGGAAATGCAAATGGGAAGCATGGGACTATGGCCCTGGCATGGTGAACTATGTAAGTGCTTTTCCCAACTACACAGACCATCCCTTATATGTCACGTATTGTAAGCCACATGCTTCAGGCCTGGGAATGGAATCTAGGGCCTCGTGCATACTAGGCACTCTCCCCCTGAGCTCCATTCTTGGCCCCAGTAATTCACAGTTTTCATGTGAAATGTGACTCTGACAACTGCAAACTGCCAGTCACATTTGGGATTAGTTCTCCACACATGAGAACGTCCTAGAGATAGAATCTTTGATTTGCCTTCAGGATTGATGGAAAGATCTTCCCTGTGTGAGCAGTGGCTATGCAGGAAGGGACATGGGCAGGAAGTGACGTGGGCAGGGTTAGGGTCTCTCTGAGCACCACTGTGCATGGTTCTCCCTTTGTCTGTAAGGACAGACTGCTGTCATATCTTCAAGCTACCCCTTCTAATTAATGTGGACCTCAATTAGTCTTTTTTTTTTTTTTTAAGCAAAGACACCAGTTTGGGATACACTATTGGGGTGGGCTGTCACACACTGTAATTACCTTTTTTGGCTCACATAAAGGACTAATTCAGGGACTAGCACATGCTACACAGGGTGGCCATCTGCAGATACCAGGTCGTGGGAGGGAATGATTTCTCTTTTGTCCACAACAGTCTCTTCTGGAGTGTAGCTAAAGAAAGCCATTCAATTGCAACAAGTTTAATCGGAAGAGACACATTTTCCCAGTACCGTCCTGATGCAAAACATATCTGTGCATCTTAGACAGAGCCCTGTGACTTGCAGAAAGAAGCTTAAGTATAGCAAACATCTTGAGATGTCTAAGTGCCTTTGTCAACCTAGAAAATACAGAGGAGAATGTGTCCTACTGTACAGAGCAAGCCACAAACGAGCAAAACCTACAGCATTTTTTCCCTCCACAATGGCTCTGCCATACTGTCACTGCCATGCTGTCCTTCCATGATTACTCTGCCATGATGCCTCTCTACAGTACCCATAGCACAGCAAAGTTGCCCCAAACTTGTGGTCAGTAGCAACAATCACCACTGACCACAACATCAGGGTGATGTGCTCTGGAATTCAGCTTGGGATGGCCCCAAGTTCTCCAAGCTCTAGCAGGGCCTTTGCTCACCATGAAGAACAGAAAAACAGAATCTTCCTATCCACAGCCCAGAGTGGATGGTGCTGGAGAGGGAAAAGTGAAGAAACATGAAGTGGAGTCATTCCAGCTCAGTGGCATCAGTGTGGCTAGAAGTGAAAAGTTTGCTACAGACACTTTTACTAACAGTGACGAAGAGGGGAGTGGTCATCTTCTCCCACTTTAAAGGAAAAAAATAGACTTTTCTGGAAATTTTAAAGAGGTTCATTACATACATTTGCTTATTGTAGCCAACATCCCATAGAGTACAGCCTCCAAAGGCAAAAGTTGCTTTTACTCCCAACATTACTGTCCCCTAAACTCCCACACAGACCTGTTTAGGGTCCTGAGCATCTTCATGACTTCTGAGCCATTCTCTGCTGGTCTGTGGGTCTGCATATGGCTTCTGTCTCAACATTGCATTCATGTGTGCTCATACATGCACACAGGCATAGTTCCATTCATTTCTGTGTACAGCATCCTCTCTCTTTCCCCCTCTCTGTGTGTGTCTCTCTCTGTGTCTCTCTGTCTCTCTCTCTCTGTCTCTGTCTCTCTCTCTCCACACACACTCACACCCCAAGCTCAGACTCAGTTCATACACATTCATCCATACCCAGACATTCACATATATGTGAACTCACCTATACACAGACCCAAACAGACATATGCACACATAGAATCTTGTCCAGCTGACAATTTTCCTAGTAGCATCCTGAGTTCCAATGAGGCAAGACCCTTGCTCTAGCTTCTCTTCATCTTCCATAACAACTGATGTGATACTTCCTGCTCAGGTGGATTAAAGAAATATCAGCAATTGTCTAACTGCTGTTTTCCCTTCTCATAAATGAAACAAATGCCCATGGAAATGACCCATTCCTTCAGCAGGACTCCTGATAGTTTGGAACCCACATGGGTTTAAAATTCTCTGCCTCATGATAGATGACCTGCTGCATAAGGATTTTCTAAGCAGCCAACCAGGTGATACAAATAGTCCGTCTGACATGTGTCGAGTTCTTTCTATGGCTATTCTGCTAAAGAAATTCCAGGGAAAGTCTATTTTTTTCCTTAAAAGTGGGAGACAATGATCTCTCCTCTTCATCACTGTTAGTAAAGGTGTCTCTGCTTACGTTCAGAGAGATGGTTTGTTTCCCCAGCCACTTTCATTCCCAACATTTTTCACAGAGCAGGCACACATGGGGACAGGAAGATCTTCTGTTGATGCTAATCTTCCACTTCTGGTGACAGCTTGCTCTTTCAGAGAACAGGCTCTGAAACATCAAGTCAAACTTCCAAGAAGTATAAGCAAACAATCTGACCTGGGTTCCCCCAGATCCACCCAGAAGGCCTCCAGCCTTAGAGACACACAGTCCTCACCTGTGCATCTGATGAGGATATGGTCACACATCATCCAATGTGAGAGCCCACAGAAAAGTCATCAGGGATGGAGCATCTTTCTGCCTCTGTACAAATGATAGGTCAGCTTTGTCCCTGAGCTGAAGGATCTGCCTTAACCATGAGCGTTATGTTAGCCAAAAGTTCCAAGAACTAAGTGAGTTCTACACTTCTATAGTAACTTCATCTCTGTGTCTGCTCTTGCTAATAATTTTGCCTATTTTATTTTTCATCTGACTTGTTACCTTTCTCCATTAGCTCTTCAGGGAGGCCTACAGATGTGGGACTTAATACCATATCTTCCTCTTGTTTCACTGTGTGAGAAGCAGCTTAGCCAAATCCTCACAGCAAGTACATCAACCTGCCCAATCATCTGTAAGGCTATTTGGGTAAATTGACGCACAAAGACTCATTGCCTCTTACTTTCCTCAATATCACTGAACTGCATTCTCTATTCATAAGGGGGAGGGGGCAGGAGAGGAGTTGCAATTATAGACTTTGCCAAGGTTTCACTGGAGGTTGTATTGAGATCATTATGCAGAAGGCAAGAACCTTGCAAAAAACATAAGCAGAAATACTGCCATGCACAAGTGACATTCACTAGTGCTGGGGCAGGGACCCCACTTGCTTCTTTCTATGATGCAAAATAATGACCTATGTGTGCATTCAGGTTTGAGAAATACTCTACCCAGTAAAACAACACATGTACTTGTCAGGAGGAACCACTGGCTTATGTCTGAACATAACCCCAATATGTGATAGGAAGCCGCGATGACCAACTAACCCAAGCTAACCGAGCACCAAGACACAACAGCAGAACATGATTTCCGGGAAAACCTTGTCCCTAGCCTCAGACCCAGAGACTATCCCAGCCACCTGCAGTGAGTCTGGCAATTTGCACTATAAAAACTAGTCCATTACTTGAGGTCTTCAGCCACATGTTGTCACTCAAGTGGCCAGTGAGGAAGAAGCAAAATAGTGACCACTAGTGACCACATCCCTAGAGCCAGATTTCCAACCCAGACAGATGTCAGAGGTGCTGCAGTTCAGATTTAGGGTAAGGATACCCATGCTGACCAGAATAGACCAAGGACAGTAAGGTGCTCAGGAGGATTCTCTCCTCTTGTCATGAGATATAGATGAAGTAACATGCATGTGTTTAGTGTGAACAAACATGATCACATACACCTGTACAGTGCATGTACACATCACCACAGCCAAGCACAGAAATACACACATGCATGCACTTGCATTTTTACAGACTCACAGGGTCAGTGACCTGGAGAAGAACCCTGCTGGGTCAGTTATCAGGACAAGAACACATCTGCACGGTCAGTATGTCCAGGACAGGACCCACTTGCAGAGCTAATGTAGAACAGAGACTCTCACGAGTCAGTGACTATTCAAAGACCTATCCCAAGGTCAATAACAGGAATAAGAACCTTCTGCAGGGACTGTGACCTGGTCAGAGACCCTACCTACACGATAAGTAATAAAGACAGGGCTCATCCACTGATCACAGTGGCGCCTACCTACAGAGTGGATGACAAAGACGGGGTCTGTTGTGTAAAAGTTCCATCTGAGATTGAAACATTCCATTCTGCAGAGAAGCAGAAAAGTAAACAACTTAAAATAGCTTCAGGAAGTTCCCCCTAGGACTAACTAAATTCACTAAAGGCTGTCCCTCTGAGAGGAACAGAGCAGAGCTATAGAGAAGACTCTCATAAAAGCCAACCTGCAAAGGAGACTCTGAGACCAGCTCCCTGGAAGAAGCAGAAACAAGCCTAGTCACCCGGAAGAGGCTCAGACCAGAGTCACTTGGAAAGGACACTATCCTACTTGTTGAACTGCCTCTAGGCTGTGCAGTGTGCTCCTGGTCTCCAGCTTGGTGAGCTTGGGAGATGCATCTGTCATTCTAGCTCCTAAGTAACTGCTCGCCCATATTTCTGTAAATAACCTAAATAAAACTCATAGCTCATCAAGTTGGACTTTGGTAGTATCCATATTTTGGTCTGCCATGGATTCCCCCCCCCTCTCTGTGTGTGTGTGTGTGTGTGTGTGTGTGTGTGTGTGTGTGTGTGTGTGGTATATCCCCATGAAAAGTTCTATCACTCAACTGGAACCCCTCTGCAGGATAAGTAACCAAGGCAGAAGCCCATCCCCAGAGTCAGTGGTGATGATGGGGACCCTCTGTAAGAGGAATGACCAGGATCATACAATGACTTAGGTATGAACCCTTTTTCAGGGTCTGGAACCAGGGTTAGGGTTAGGGTTCTCATTTGCAGTGTCAATGACCAGGACAGGGACCCAACCACAGGAGAGTGATGAGGATAACCACTCATTTGCTGGGTCAGTGACCAGGACAGAGACCCCTTTACAGGGACTCAGACTTTGATAGAGCCCTATCTGTAGCACTGGTGAGCAGGAATGGAACCCAACTGCAGGTCAGTAAGTCCAATAACGACCTGTCCTGGTTAGAGTTTGCATTGCTGTGAAGAGGCATCATGGCCAGGGCAACATTTAATTTGGGCTGGCTTACAGTTTCAGGAGTTTAGTCTATTATCATCATTGCAGGAAGCATGGTGGCATGCAGGCAGATATAGTACTGGAAAGGAGCAAAGAGTTCTACATCTGGATTGGCAGGCAGCAGAAACATATAAGAGGGAGTGATGGAGAGAGAGAGAGAGAGAGAGAGAGAGAGAGAAAGAGAGAGAGAGAGAAACATGCACATAAGGACACGGGAATTCCTCCGTACACAGAACCTGTCGCTGTACTGATCTTGGACCTCCCGCCTCCAGGACATGAGGAATGAATTTCTGCTGCTCCTCAGCCACTGGGGCTGGGGTATGTATGTGTTTGTTATGTTTGCTTGTTTTTCAGCCTGAAAGAACAAAGGTTCTTTTTTATGTCCTGTAATCTCATCTAACCCATGTGGAAAGCAGGGCACAGTGAGGCATGATATCTCTCCTGCTTCACAGATACTATACTTTTCTGAGAGCTGTGCCATCCATGGACACCACTACCCCTTAACATCTGCTTTCTTTCTCCTCATAACTTGTTTCCCAGTATTTTGCTTAGAAAATAGGGTCACCAGAGTTACATAGGATGGAGGCATATCTTGAAATCTGTGTGTGTGTATATGTACATGTGTGTATATGTACATGCGTATATATGTACATGTGTGTAAACATACATGCATGCACGTGTGTGTGCATATGTGTATGCATGTGTATCTGTGCATGTGTGTGTGCATGTGCCTATGTACATGTGCATATATGTACATGTGTGTATATATGTATGTGCATGCACATGTGAATGTGTATGTACATGTGCTGACACTCAACTCACTTAATCCCGAGATAGCCCTATCTGATATAACTTGCCATGATCCCCTCTCTGCTGGTAAGAACCATGGTGCCTAAAGAGGTCATATGACTGACTTTTGCTCTGTACATGGCAGACAGGCTGTTAATACCTCGTTCCATTTGCTTCAAAATACTAGAAAGTTCAGGAGTCCTCACTCATCACAGTCATGTAGCTTCAGCCCAGGGACAACAAACAGCCAGGCTTAGAGAAGTGAGAAATGTGAGGGGAACAGTGCAGGTCACACATGTCCAGTTCCAGGCCATGCCGCCAATATGAGGTCTTTATCCATTTTCTTCTATGGATACTTTACAGAAAAAAGCCAATTGTGCACCCCAGTGACAAGCCAATCCTTCACCTTTCCACATCCCCCTACCCCTGTGCTGAACATAGAGGGTCCTCCAGAGAGCTCTGAGGAACAGCCATGTCACAAATGGGCATGTCCAGGTACCAGCACAGTGATGAGAGAGATGAATCCTGCCTCAAGCCATGTGAGCAGTGTCCACAGACTGTGAGGGACCCACAGTCAATATTCTAGGTAAAGCTGAGATAAGCAGATACTTTAAAGGGTAATAATTTAAAAGGCATTTCAGAACAAATGGGCTCCCTCCCCACATGGTTCCCAGGCAGTCATGTCTTCCCTCTGGGATAGAGCTCTGACAGCAGTCAGCACACACTGTGTGCCCATGTGCCTCAGGATGAAAGCAGAAGTTCAGACTCAGGAAAAGCTCATCCCCTCACACCAATTCCATGTGCCTACACCAGAGGGGTGGACCCCAGCACATCCAGTTGCCCATAGCAGCCCCCATGAAGAAGCCTGCATCAGGCTGTTGGTCATTCGTTAGCTCCAAGAGCAGGGGGCAAGACTGTGTTTCGATGAACACCTGGTTACATAGACACATGGAGATCAAACAACTCCACACCTTGAGGAAGAAACCACCCAGGTTGGAGGAATGGCAGCTGGCATTTGGAAGACAGTGTTGGTTGCTGGAAGCAATGGGCAAGGGAAATGATTACAGCTTTTAATGAGAGCCTCTGAAAACAGACATGCATATTTTCCTTGATCTCTTTCACTGTGTTGATAAGACTAAGGCCCTGAGAGACAAGTGACCACCCTGGTCCTGAAGATCCCCGAGCTCAGCCTGTACCCTGGTCTCAGCAGTCACTGCTCACCCCCCCCCATCTAGTCCCTCTGGTCTCTTAGTCACTGCCCCCCAAATCTCTCTGGTCCCAGCAGTCACAACCCCAAGTCCCTCTGTCTCAGCAGGCACTGCCCTCCCAAGTCCCTCTGGTCCCAGCTGTCACTGCTACCCAGTTCCTCTGGTCTCTAAGAGTCATTACCCCCACAAGTCCCTCTGGTCCCAGCAGTCACTGCTCCCCAGTTCCTCTGGTCTCTAAGAGTCATTACCCCCACAAGTCTCTCTGGTCCCAGCAGTCACTGCTCCCCAGTTCCTCTGGTCTCTAAGAGTCATTACCCCCACAAGTCTCTCTGGTCCCAGCAGTCACAACCCCCAGTCCCTCTTGTCTCTAGAAGTCACTGCCCCCCCCAGTCCCTGTAGCCTCTCAGTCACTGCTCCCCCAAGTTCCTCTGGTCCCAGCAGTCACTGCTCCCCCCCCAGTACCTTTGGTCTATCAGTAACTTCATTCATCACTATATTGCTTGCATTTTAAAAGAAATGATTAATAATATAAAAAATTTAAAGTCAGAGTCATGAGCTATCCCAGGACCTGGGGCTTGTAAACAAGTTCTAAATATTAAACGATATAGTTCTCCTCACTTTCCTTAATATTCCATTAAAACTGTGAGTCAGAGTGGCTCTATGCACTGCCCTCTAAGGTTTCCAGATGCCCAGATCACCTCCAGTCAAAGGACTTAAAAGCTATACTATCTGGCATGGAGCCTACAGAGTATCACCAGGCCTATTTCTGTCACAGCCTTGAGCCATTTTTCAGTTTCTTGCAATGAGATTGGTCACTTAGCTGGTATCTAACAGTTTTTTAACATTATTCCTAGAACTAGCTGAGGCAGGGGAACTGTCTGTCTATAATCTGGGTTTCCCGAGCTACCAACACTGACCACTCCTCAGTCTCGGAGGTGTGCAGGGCCAGTTCCACAGTGATCTGCTCCCTGCTGTGCACAGAGTCTCACCAGTACGGTCATTAGCTAGAAGGCAACTGTTGGTACCTCCACTGATCCTCTGAAGAGCAGAAAACCCACCAGGCTGGTGCAAGGGGAGTGCAGCCAGATTTTCTTACAAACCACATGACAGGTCCATCAAACTACCAGGTTCTGCACAGCCACCCTGGCTACACCCCCAGGCCCATTTCCCACCCTTCTGGATGACAGCAGAGAGCCAGCATGGCCCAAGAAAAAAAAAACAGGCAAATGGGAAGGGGATCCATTGGGCTGCCTTTACAGTACAGGCAGAGGTCAGCACACAGGCGGTGCCCACAGACCTTTACAGGGCACTCAGAGTGCAGCCAAGCTACCACCCCCTGACACAGCATTACGACACCATCTCAGACCCCCAAGGGCATAAATACTCAACACAAACTCAAATGTTTTAATTACTATGGAAATCCGGCTTCATAAATACACACCTGTGCGCACACACGCACACATCAGTGAAAATGACACCTTGGCATTTTAGTAGATGATATTCACTAATATCACTAGTGGGACATTGAGACACAAACCATAGAAGAGTGTCACTCTCAAAAAATGAGCTATGCAAGCTGATCGTCGTTGTTGATAAAATTTTCTCTGGTTGTTAAATTAAATAAGGAGGTGAGGCATAGCTTAGTGGAGAGCTCTGGCCCTGCACAGTGCCCGGCATTCCATCCATCTCCAACACTGCACACATACGGAAAATAATAATAGTAATTGTGTGGCGTGCAGTGATGGGCACACAGCAGATGGGCCGCCTCTCTGAGCAGCGAGCTGCCAGCCGAACTCTGCACACATATCCTCAGCCAACGATTGCACCAAGAGCCTATGCAGCAACATCAGCTTCTGTCTACAAGGAACTCCAGTTTCATTTGAGGGTCCAGATATATGAGCAGGCATATCTCACTGAAACATACAGTAAAGTGTAAAAACGAACAAGCCAGGAGCAATTTTAACAAACACATTGTCTCTCGGAATTTTCTATGGGGAAATTAAGACAAACTGAGTCAGCAGATGAAGGCTGCTGCTGTGAGTCAGCCCAATCACGTCATGGTCACCATGGAAACCATGGACCAACCCAGTCTCATGGCAGTCACCATGGAAACTCTGGGCCAACCCAAGCTCGCCATCAGAACTGTGAATCAACACAATCTTACCACAGTTACCAGGGAAACAATAATAACTGCACGGCAGTCACAATAAAAATAAAATGAAGCAAGCCTCACAAGTGGTCATTATCAGAATTGTGGACAAACTCAATCACATCACAGTAACCATGGAAACTGTGGGCCAGCCTAGTGCTAACCACAGAAACTGTAGTCTAACTTGACTGAGTGGTGGTCACTATGGAAAATGGATGAATCCAACCTCATCATGTTTACCATTAGAACTTGCTGAGAAACTTCAAGGAGTATCAGCCCAGATAACTGGTTGTATACCCTTCATGTGGCTGCTTAACCCCACTGGATTTCAGGATTTGTTTCTTCATGAAATAGCACAGTAGAACTAAATGATATAAGCATTTTGTCCAATCCTGAAATTCTACAGTCTGGTACAAACTAACTAACAATCAAGATCTGAGAACAGAGAGCAGCAGAAAGAAGAATGTGAACACGGTGCAGCTCCCAGAGGTGCGGTCCAAAGAGAGTCCTCCTAGGATAATCCACATACTGAAAGGAGAAAGAGCTGTGTATGGTAATCCCAACACTGGGGAGATGGAGGCAAAAGGGTCATAAACTTAAAGCCACTCTGAACTTCATAGAGAAAAGTGGAGGGGAAGGTCAGGGAGATTGAGAGAGAGAGAGAGCGAGAAAGAATGAATCTAAACTTAAGGAATGCAGAAGGAAGTCCTGCAGAAAGTTCCCAGCTAATGTAGTTTGCTGACTCAAGGGTGCTGCCCCCAAGGCAAGGGCTGAGATGACATCTTTGCCCCTTGATTTAAGGCAGTCAGTCAAGCATCTTTGCCCCTCAGGGAGGTGAGGGCTTTGCCATCACAACTCAGTAGGCATGGCTCGTCTATGGATGACAGAGCAAGGTGCATTGGTCCAGATGTACTGCACACACACCTGAGCCGGGCATGGGCATGGATGCCCAAGGTTGGGCTTCCACTCAGCAAGATGAATTTTTCATGGAGCTCAGATCCACCTGAGAGAGCCCCACATTTGGAGCATTTGGTACAGAGCTGGGGGCATGAAGATAAGCAGAGGAGAGGGGCTTATCTGCAGCAGGCAATCTTCCATCAGCAGCCCTGCAATAACGTTGCCAAGTAACCAGCTGCTGCTCTTATCAGCCCAGAGTGTTCCATCTGCTATTCAGGTGAGACTCAAAGACGTGACAGGAGGGCCAGGAACAGCACAAAATGAAAACAGTACATTATGTGGACAAACGGACAGTCTCCTAGTCCCTACCTTACCTGGAAAGCAGCCTTTACCACAGAACAGCTCTCCTTGTCCTGCCCTGGGATCCTTCTTTTCCACCAACTAAAAGACTCTCAGCCACCTCCAGAGGGACAAAGGGAGAGAGATGACATCTAAAACACATTGCCACAGAGCTCTTCCCTCGTTCCATCCAACTAACCCACTCATACCCCCCCCATCCCACCCACATATTTAAGGCAGATCCTAAACCACAGCACACATGCAGCGCTCTACCTGATCCCGGCACAGGACTCAAGATGCTTCAAACTACCCATCCCACCTTTGTCTCCACTTCTCTTGTTAAACTGAGGGAAGCTGGGTGCAAAAAGGGTCATCCTGTCCTGAGCCTTGACCTCTTCATGTCTCAGAGTTCTGAAGGCTATCACAGCCAAGTCAGATTGACTTTCACAGAGGAAGGGGGGTTTCCCCTTCACCCTGGATGTTCACCATGTACCACAGACACACCTGCCTCCAAAGCCAGAGCCTCCACTAGCTATGACCACCTGCATTCTGGCCCTGCTGAGCATCCCTGGTCTCACATAGACAGGGTCTCACATACAGGCTGTGTATGTTTGCACATGGTGTAAGAGTAACTCAGAGACTCATCCCAGCAGCACCCAGGCATAAAAGTGGAGGCTGGGCATCCAAACATGGCAGCATAGCAGCCAGACACAGCAGTAAGTGTGGTCACTCAGTGTTCCTCAGAGAAAGTCTCACTTCTCCACCTATCTATTTATCCGGAGCCTTCTGGGGACATACAGCAATCCCTGGAGAGGTGGGCTCTCTGCTTCCTGACTCTACTCCATGTCCACCATGAACCAGCAAGTTACCTGCACCCAACATTCCACTCTCAAGACTCACAAAGGGACTAGGGAGATGGGATATCTAGTAACTGCTTTCTATCAACGTATGGGAACCTGACCATGCACTCAGGTAAAAAGCCAAGTGTCAAAGCACACACCTGTGATCTCAGCACAAGGAAAGTTGAGACAGGATGGTTCCTAGAGCTCACTGATCAGTCGGTCTAGCAGAATTGGTGATCTCCAAGTTCAGTGAGAGACTTTGTCTCTAATAAAGGTGAAAAAGAGTTGAGGAAGATATCTGGTGTCAGCTCCTGGCAAACAGACACACAAGCACACACACACAGAGACACATATGCACAAACACACACAGACACAAACACAGACACACACACGGGCATACACATACAGGCACACAAACAGGTACACATACACAGGTATACACACATGCACACACACATGCATTCATGCAGCACTTATGGGCAAACACACAAACACAAAAATTCACCCTCTCTAACCTCAGTGTAAGCTCATAGTCCTTCAGGCCCATGAGCATAATATTCTAGTAATTTCAACCCACTACTTTATCTCAAAGCAAAAATAATGGAGCTGGCTTAATATATCAATTACCACCAGATTGGACCCTCAGTTTACAATAAATTGCCAAACCTGAAAGCAAAGTCTCAAAGAGATCCATGTATATCTCTGATCATAGAAGCCTTATTGATAGGGGCCAAAGATAGAACAAAAGGTCTATCACCAGATAGGTGAGTGAATGACATGAGGCCCATCCTACATGTGAATGTTCTCCATCTTTAAAAGGATGGAAATCATGGAACTGATTATAGCATGCATGACTCTCAAGGACATTATGCTAAGTAAAAGAAGCCAGTCTTAAAAGTGGTTATGTCTGAAAGACAGCATGCTGAGTGTTAGGGGTGGGGAGAATGCTAGGTAGCCATTGTTTCATGTGAACAGAGTGTTAATTTTGGAATATGAGGACATGGATTGTATGCTGGAGACACAGCCATTTGGAGATCTTTAATGCCACTGAAGTCTGCACCTAAAAATGACCAGAAGACTTGGAGTATCACTCAGTGGTAAAGTACTGCCTAGCATGTGTGAGTCCCCTGGGTTGGTGGCCTGGCACCACCATAATACACATGATATACACTCACTGATAAATGGATATTAGCCCAGAAGCTCAGAATACCCAAGATACAATTTGCAAAACACATGAAACTCAAGAAGAAAGAAGACCAAAGTGTGGACACTTCGATCCTTCTAAGAAGGGGAAACAACATACCCATGGAAGGAGTTACAGAGACAAAGTTTGGAGCAGAGACTGAAGGCAGGACCATCCAGAAACTCTTTTATAAGGCAACACTCAGCCACCACAGTCTCCTAAGAACCAGAACAGGCAACAGAAACTAAGGCAGGGAGGGGGGTCCAGGGAGGAGTGGGGGGGGGACACTTACTCTGTCACACTCACTACAGTGGATTCTGTGTGACAAGTCCAAAATCTTGGCTGCAGTACTGAGGCAAAAAGTTTCACAGAAACTGGACTCCTGGCATCTTGGCCATCCCATAAAACAGATGTGGTCCAGATATGTCCTTGTGATAGTCAGTAAAGGGTTTAGCATGCTTTCTTTCAGTATTGTTTTATTATAAGTGCCTCCAAGAAATGATTTGACACATAACTAAGTTAGGTTGAACATTGCTTCCTGACCTCCACCAGTGTCCCAATATCCTAGGCAATCACTGAGCCAACCTTGGGCTTTGAATTTCATGAGAATGTTACTTATTCAGACGAAATGCCTCCAGTGCTGTTAGAGAGATAGTGAAAGAAATCAGGCATTGCAGTTTACTGGATAAGAGATAGAAATCTCAGGGCAAGTTCAACAAAGTAAACTTAGAATTCTCATTACAGTCATGTATGGCAGACTACATTACATAATAGTAAAAAGAAGGTGGGTTGTAGTTTAAGAAGGAACTAGAGTAAATACTTAGAATAAAACCTGAGTCACTCCCATATACAGGAATTTACAATGGCCTTTACACAAGGTGGATTATACAATAAACTAGAATTGGAACTATGGCTAGGGCGTGAAATCCTTGCTCCTCACTTCTAAGAATAAGCTGACCTTTGGTAGGGCTGATTTTTATCTCAGGTGTAAACACTGCCTGGTTCATTCTAGCCTTTAAGTATGCATTTTTCTCTTGTGTGGCTATGCCAGTGCCTGGTAAATACATAAGTAGATGCTCACAGTCATCTATTGGATGGGACACAGGGCCCCTAATAAAGGAGCTAGAGAAAATACCAAGGAGCTAAAGGGGTCAGCAACCCTATAGGAGGATCAACAATATGAACTAACCAGTACCCTCGAGAAGTGTGTCTTTAGTTGCATATGTAGCAGAGGATGGCCTAGTTGGCTATCAAGGGGAGGAGAGGCCCTTGGTCTTGTGAAGATCATATGCCCCAGTACAGAGGAATGCCAGGGCCAGGAAGCGGGAGTGGGTGGGTTGGGGAGCAGGGTGGGGGGAGGGTATAGGGTATATTTGGGATAGCATTTAAAATATAAATGAAGAAAATGTCTAATAAAAAATGAAAAAAAAAGAAAAAAGACATTTCATGATAAAGGCAAATTTAAGCAGTATCTTTCTGCATATCTAGCTCTACAAAAAGTGCTAAAAGAAAAGCTGATCTGAAGAGGCTAACATGCCCCCTGAAAAACACAAAAGATAAATAATATCAGACCAGCAAAGCAAAATGGAGGGACTCCCACCACAGAACAAAATAATGAGAATCAATAAACATTGCTCATTGATAACTATCAGCACCAATGTCTCAATTCCCCAATAAAAATGCAAAGACTAACAGAATGGATGTGAAAACAGGATCCATCCCTCTGCTGCACCCAAGTAACACTCCTTAATGTGAAGTAGCTTGATGCGCCTTGACTCATCTCAGGGTAAAAGGATAGAAAATTATATTTCAAGCAAAGAGAGATAAGAAGCAAGCTGGTATAGACCTTTTAATATCTGACAAAATAGACTTCGAACCAAAACTAATCAGATGAAATAGGGAAGGATACTACATACTCAACATGAAGAATATATTGAAATTCTTAACATCTGTGAGCCAAACATGAGGGTGTCCAAGTTAATAAAAGAAACACTACTACCGCTTAAATCACATACTGACCCCCACACAGTGCTAATGGGGACATCAATACACTACTGTCATGAATAGACAGGTCACTCAGACAAAAACTAAACCAAAAACTGCTGGAGTTAACTGATGTCATCAAACAAATGGACTTAATGGATATTTATAGAACATTTAAACCAAACACAAAAGCATATATCTCCCTCTCAGCAGCCCATGAAACTTTCTCCAAATTGACCACATATGTGAACACAACTTAAGTCTCAAAAGATATAAGAAAACTGAAATAATGCCCTGAATGCCATCCAACCACCTTGGATTAAAGCTGGACACCACCACCAATATAAACAACAGAAAGCTTAGAAACTCATGGAACTGAACAACCTTCTACCGAATGGAAAATGGGTCAAGACTGAAATTAGGTAAAAGATAAAACTTTCTAAAATTGAAGGAAGATAAAAACATAATATGCCAAACTTATGGGACACAATGAAGGCAGTTCTAACAGGCAAGTTCACAGTGCAAGGGGCTTGCCCTAATAGAGAAAACACTGAAGAGATCTCATATTAGCAACTTACTGGCACACCTGAAAGCTCTAGAACAGAGCAATCACATCCAAAAGGAGTACACAGCGAGACATAGTCTGTCTCAAGGCTGAAATCAATAGAATAGCAACAAACAAACAAAAATATAAAGTATTAATGAAAAAGTTGTTTCTTTGAGAGAAATCAATAAAATCGACACTCATCCATATTAACTAAAACGTGGGAAAAGAAGATACAAATTAACAAAATTAGAGCTGTAAAGTGGAACAAAGCAGACATCAAGGAAATCAAGAGAGTCAATCATCAAGATAAACTTTAAAACCTGTATTCCACCAAATTGGAAAATCTAAAAGAAATGGATAATTTTCTCAATACATACCAGCAAAGTTAAATCAAGTTCAGGTAAATAATTTAAACAGACCAATAACTTCTAGTGAAATAGAAGTAGTAATTAAAAGTCTACCAATGAAAAATAGCCCAGGGCCAGATGGTTTTAGCACAGAATTCTACCAGGCTTTCAAAGAAGAGTTAACCCTATTACATCTCAAATTAATCCACAAAATTGAAACAGAAAGGATGCCACCCTATTCTTTTCATAAGGAAACAATTACCCTGGTACCCAAACCACATAAAGACCCAACAATGAAAGAAAATTACAGAGGAATGTCCCTTATGAACATAGGTGCAAAAATTCTCAATAAAATATTTGCAAACCAAGTCCAAGAATACATAAAAAAAAATCATCTATTATAATTAAGGAGGAGGCTTCATCCCAGAGATGCCAAGATGCATCAACATATGTAAGGTGATAAATGTAACCTACCATATAAACAAACTGAAAGACAAAAATACATGATCATCTCTTTAGATTCAGAGAAGGACTTAACAAAATCTAATACCTCTTCATGATAACAGTCCTGGAGAGATTAGAGATATAAGGAACATACCTAAACATAATACCTTAATCTTCATGTAGGAGAATCCAAACAGATCCATACATCAAGCCTATAGACAGCATCAACTTAAATGGAGAGAAACTCAAAGCAATTCCACTAGAATCAGGAAAATGATAAGACTGTATACTGTCTCCATTCCTGTTCAATATAATTCTTGAAATCTGAGCTAGAGAAATAAGACAACTAAAGGAGATCAGGGGGTGCAAATAGGAAGGAAAAAGTCAAGGTATCTTTATTTGCAGATGATAGTGTGTGTGTGTGTGTGTGTGTGTGTGTGTGTGTTCCTAAAAATTCGACCAGGAAACTCCTATAGCTGATAAAAACAATTTCACCTATATATAAATGGTAAACAGTCTGAGAAAAAAATCAGGGAAAGACCACCTTTACAGTAGCCTTAAATAATATAAAATATATTGGAATAACAGTAATTTAGCAAGTAAAAAACTTGTATGATTAAAAAAAAAACCTTAACACATTGAAGAAAGAAAGTGAAGAAGATCTCAGAAGATGAAAAGCTCTTTCATGTTCATGGATTAGTAAGATTAATATAGTAAAAAATGTCCATCCTACCAAAAGCAATTTACAGATTCAATGCAATCCTCACTAAAATTCCAACACAATTCTTCACAGATCATGAAAAGATACTTTTCAGCTTTGTATAGAAACACACATTTAGCTAAAACAATCCTGAATGATAAAAGAACTGGTGGACACGTCACCATCCTGATCTCAAACTGTACTAAAGAGCTATAGTATTGGAAACAGTATGGTCCTAGCACAAAACAGACATGACAACCAATAGAGTACAATTGAAGATGAAGATGTAAATGCAGAATCCAGAAACATACACTAGAAAAAAATCAGCATTTTTATGAAATGGTACTGATCAAACTAGATAGCTTCATGTAGGAGAATACAAACAGATCCATACTTCTCAACCTGGAAAAAAAAAAAAAAAAAAAAAAAAAAAAAAAAAAAAAAAAAAAAAAAAAAAAAAAAAAAAAAAAAAAAAAAAAAAAAAAAAAAAAAAAAAAAAAAAAAAAAAAAAAAAAAAAAAAAAAAAAAAAAAACCTCAACCCCAAATAGATCAAAACCTCAGGATAAGGTCAGATACAATAAATATCACAGAAAAGAAAGATGGGGGAAAGCTTCTAACTTACTGGCACAAAAATGACTTTCTAAACAGAACACTGATAGCATAGGCACAAAGATCAGCAAGTAAAAATGGGACATCATGAAACTGATAAGCTTATGCAAAGCAAAGTACACTGTGATTCACACAGAACGATTACCAACATAATGGGAAGACTTTTACCAGCTGCATATTCAATGGAGAGCTAATATTCAAAATATATTTAAAAACTAAAGTTATCAAAAAAAAATACAATTAAAACTGTGAGCCAACATAATGCTCCCTGCCTTAAGTATCTTTCTTTGGGCATTTTGTTACATCAATGAGAAAGGTGACTGATACACAGAGAAAGGTGTAGCTTTGGCTCCTACTTTCAGGTGTTTACTTGGCACCCTCACTGTGGACTGAATGAAGTCAGAAGGGCACAGTGGAAACTGCAAAGTAGAACAAAGCTGCTTATCTCTCCCACCTGTGAAGCAGAAGATGGTGGCAGAAACAAGTGTACCCTTCTAAGTGGGTGCACTTGTTCACCCATTTCCTCTAACTAGGGCCATAGTCAGCAAAAGTAAGGTCAGAACCCTCAAGATTCAATCAGTTCACAATGATCTAACCACCAGCTAAGCCCTCAATACCTGATTCCTTCCAGCCTTCCAACCCACAACAACCTCCTACCCAACCCAATCTATCCCACAGTGAAGGCCTAGCCCAGCCTAGGAACAGAAGTCACAAGCCAATCAACCTCACTGTTCCCACCACTAACAGTGCTGCTGTCTAAATGAGGTTTCTGTGTTCTCACAGGCTGACCAATATTACTATGACCATTCGGTATTGGATCACCAGTTAGTACACTCTCCCTTAGAGAAGATCATTTCTCTCCTCTCAGTGTTCCTGAGGTTTCTGTAATGCTTTATGTAGGAATAAGGACTCCTGGGCTTTCTGCTATCCACATTAGTATGTCTATGGTTGGTGTCCTTGTTCAGCTTATGTGTAAGCAGTCATGTTGATAAGACTTTATTGTTATAGGTTCTGACACACATAGGAGACATAATTTCAGGCAAGCAAAGCTCTCTAGTTGGACCTGCTCAACAAGAGGGGAATCTTGTCTGGTAATGGAAACCTAACCAACTACCCAGGACTAGTAAAGACATCTTGGAGAAAAGCCTACAACGGTCACTCTCCTGGATCAGCACAATCCCTAATGATACACAGATAAAATTTTATTCCTTACTTCTCATCAAGGAAACTTCTCTTTGCAACAGATGGAGACCCTTACAGAAACCACAACCAATCAAAATGCAGAGTTGTGAGCCCACCCCCAGTGGATACATCTACAAAACTATTCCTACACCAGGGAAAACTATTCCTACTCAGGGATCTTGAAGAAGGAGCAGGAAGGTTGAAAGAGTCAGAGGAATGGGGTGGTTTTTGTGAATCAGTTTTAAAATTCATGTAGGGGTCTGAAAGACTCAGGTATGTCCACTAGATAAAACATACTAGCCATTAGAAGCTGCAAGAGACAAGCTCCCAATGTGCCAGTTCTTCAGAAAGCTTTTCTGAGAGCAGACTTGAAACAACTGCAGACTGAATCTTGCCTGCCTGCTGCAGTGCTCTGGAAAGCTGTCTCTGAGAGAGCCTCTGACACTATAACACATGCACCCCAAAACTTTGTCTGATAGTATTTCATAACCAATAAAATTAATCATGAAATGCAACCGCTGCCACTAAAGTCTTCCTGGAAACTCATGAAGTGACTGGACATCGGTCAGTCCATCCCTGAGCCACATCCATAGAGAGAGTTGTCATACACAGAGCCATAATTAATCATCAGTCACAATGTCTCCCAAGAAGCACAGCCACACCTAAAATGGAGGACCATTGGTCACCAATAGGGATGGGCTCATATCAGAACACACATAGTGCCACTTGAATTTCGGGGGGGGGGGGCTCTCAGAGGTCAGAGAGCAGAGGTCCCTGGATAGCATAGCCATGTGGATCTCCTGAAGCAGAAATAACTGTGGTAAGACAAAAAACCAACCTGTACTCACAAATATTTGCACACAAAGGCACAAACATGAATAGACTTCAGACAAAACTTCCTACCTACACCAACTATTTCTCCCTTCTCCAAGGCATTTTGAAAGCTACAAGATCATCTGGCCAATGGGATCTCACAAGGAAAACCAAACCAATTATGACAAACAAAATCTTGATTTCTAATTGCATATCTGCCTGCCTAGTGCAGGGCTTTTCTTGCCTTAACTTGATTAAGTGTAAACAAGAATACTCACTTTCTGTCTCCAATAGTGAATCAATTTTAAGCATCTCCTTAGATCAGAGAACATGTAAAGAGACAGACTCTTACATGTAATAAGGGCATTCATATAAAAGAAGAGAGATGTTTAATTAAGCACTACGCTGCACACTGGCAGTGTGGACAATTCCCTCTCAGACAGGAAGGCACCAAGTACCCCCGGTGTTATGTAGCCATCCTTAACTGACGCTGCTGTTACCATCTCTTTACATACAGCCAGGCCACTGAAGTCCAGCAATCTCAAAATATATTCCCTCTTAGGAGCTTCCACATAATGGATCATAGGCAACTGCTGTCTACCAAGGAAATTTCCCCTCACTTCCCCTCACACAGCCACCTTCTCCCATGACACACTGGTGTACACAAACATCTGTACACCAAAGTAGTCTATATGGGTGTTTTTCCCAAATTACCCAAGTAATTAGCCTTCTCTTCAAACATAATCTATACAAATCTCACATGCAAACGTGTAAAAAATATGCACATATGTGGAAAATTGTCCTCAGAGACCTCAGAATAAGTGGAACTGTTGTCCTGTAACCTATGAGCTCAGCAAGGCAGCCAAGCTAGACATATACACCCAGCTCCTCTGGAAACTGGGGATTTGAGATCATCAGACATCCCGGGTGTGTTGTCTTCCTTCCTTCCCTTCTCTGCTCTGCTTGCTGCTCCTCCCTCCTCTCCCCTTCTCACTGCTCCTCCTTCCTCTCCCCTTCTCGCTGCTCCTCCTTCCTCTCCCCTTCTCGCTGCTCCTCCTTCCTCTCCCCTTCTCACTGCTCCTCCTTCCTCTCCCCTTCTCACTGCTCCTCCTTCCTCTCCCCTTCTCCCTGCTCCTCCTTCCTCTCCCCTTCTCACTGCTCCTCCATCCTCTTCCCTTCTCACTGCTCCTCCTTCCTCTCCCCCTTCTTGCTGCTCCCTTTCTTCTACAAAGGAAGAAACTCAGATTTCTGTTGAATTGGCCACATAGTTGAGAAACACATTTGCTCCTCTAGGAAATAGCACATGTATACGTGTGTGATTAAAGCACACCATGAGTAGAATTGTGTGTGCAGTACACGTGTGCAGGTGCAAGCACACAGGCAGTGCGGCATGTGCAGGCAAGCACTCAGACAGAATCATCAGAAGTAGCTGCTGCACAGTCATAAACTGTCAATCCTCAGCACACAAGCCTCTCTGCAGCTTGAAGATAATGAGGAATTACCATGGCAACCCTTGAACAAGCCTCACATCTCTCCTCATTCCCAGAGCACAGCATGGCAGCTGCAGCTCCATCTCCCAGAACACACACTGTTTGAGAGCACAGGGCAGTAAGACTAGGAGCCTGTTCTGCCACTTGCTGGGACTCAACTCAGGACACGTTCCTACTAGAATCAGAGTTCTTTTACAACCAAGGTTGCATTCTTGGATTTTACTTTGCATGTGGTCACCAAACAAAACAAAGCAAATACAATGTCATTCAACTGAGTTCTGTTTCCAGGTCTATTGTAGATAGAAACAACTTTAAAAACGTCTTGTATTGATGTGGAGCACAGGATTTGGAATAAGGTGTTCTTTCCCTGAATTCTAGATATGTTTCTATTGCCAGAACCTGCCATTTCTGAGGAATTCTTTCCCCCTCACAATTGGGACTTGAAAACAATAGTGTTAGGGTAGAGATGAGCAGAGCTGACTTGGTGTCTGAGGAACGCTGGACAATAGCGTAGATACAGCGGGGGTCTCTAGTTTCCCCATATGTATTCCAGATTAATGCTGGATCTCTGAATTAGATGTCCACTTTCACAAGTTTCCGAGAGGAGTCAAAATACTGGCCTAAACTCAGGAATAAGCAGCATCTAGGAAACGTGGTGTCACTGCAGAGCTAAGAAAAATGGGTGAGGCAAAAGCCTGGTAAGTGGGGCTATATGGCAGAAATCCAGGTGGGCAGGGCTATAATAATATCCAGGGCCCTCCTGCTCTAGGCCTTTACCTTTGATGTTTGTCTTGTTCCCTGGGTCTACAGGAAAAATTCTTGCAGTGTACATCACTTCACAAGGCCAGCTCCCACAGGAACATACCATGCAGACAGCTGGGTCGACACCAAGAGGATACTCGTGATGAGGCAGACCCATGAGCTACACCTAACAACCACTCCTAGAGAACCTGTGCTTGTCATCTCCAACAAGCAAATCTTGAATTTTACAAGTGAATATAGCCCATATTGATCTCTAAATTTCTTTCTCCCATCAGTGTTAGCCTTGGACTGATAATGGCCATAATTCTTAGCAAGAACACGAAGCAAGTCTCCTATATAGGTATGTGCCAAGCAGCAGACATCACCTACATAAGCTTCTAGGTGAAGATCACAAAAAAGCACTGGCTTCTAATTTTCACTACCTCATACACAACTGAAGAACATGGTGAGTAAGGAAGCCAATTGCATCCAGCAGAATCCAGGGATCGAGGCAACAGGAATATCCTGAGGCTCTGACCCAGACCTGACCCACACTGCCAGTCTTATCCTCATGTGCTGTCATGAAGCTTATTTTTAGGTTAAGAACGCTGTAACACAAGGAGAAGACAGGACGTTTCTGCTTGTGGCCTAGGAGCACAATGCCACAATCAACCCCCCAGCATAGCACAGTGGCTAGGGAAGGCAGGATGCCCAGCCAGAAACTACCAGATGAGCAGCACAGACACACATTCCATTGTAAGCTGGAAGAGGTAGCAACACCTAGAGGCTGGGTGCTCCTTCTGATGACTCAGAAATGTCGGGCCTGAATATGCTTTTGTCTATATGAGAACAAAAATAAATCATAAATAAACACAAATTGTGACCAGGGGAGATGGCTTACAGTAGCATGCTTGCTGCACAAATCATGAGGACCTGAGGTTGATTTCTTGAACGCATATGAAAAAGCTGGGCATAGTGGCACATGCTTATAATTCCAGAGCTAGGCAAGCTGAGACAGAAGGATCCTGGGACTCACAGGCTAGCCAATCTAGACTAATTGACAATCTCCAGGCAAGAAAGAGACACTGTCTCAAAAAAAAAACAATGTGAACAGCTACTGGGAAATGAAACCTGTTATCTATCTCTGTCCTCCTGTGCATGTACATGAACATCAATGCACCCTCACACACTTGTGCATACATACATGTACATATAAACACCAAAAATAGGCACACATAAATTGAGACATGCTGAAACACCACCAGCATGAGACTCGAGATGCTGTATGTGGGCAATAGAAAGAGGCAAGTCTGGACACGAAAAAAAAAAGCTGTTCCACTCCTCCATGTTGGTGGGAATGCAAGCTGGTTCAACCACTCTGGAAATCAGTCTGGCGGTTCCTCAGAAAATTGGACATAGTACTACCGGAAGATCCTGCAATACCTCTACTGGGCATATATCCAGAAGATATTCCATCTGGTAACAAGGACACATGTTCCACTATGTTCATAGCAGCCTTATTCATAATAGCCAGAAACTGCAAAGAACCCAGATGTCCCTCAACAGAGGAANTGATATGTGGATATTAGCCCAGAAACCTAGACTACCCAAGATACAATTTACTAAACACATGAAACTCAAGAAGAAGGAAGATCAAAATGTGGACATGTCACCCCTTCCTAGAATTAAGAACAAAGCACACATTGAAAGAGTTACAGAGATCATGTGTGAAGCTGAATCCAAAGGATGGACCCAATGACTGCGGCTGCCAAGGATCCATCCCACAATCAGCCACCAAACATAGACACTATAGCATATGCCAGCAAGATGGTGCTGAAAGGGCCCAGATATAGCTGTCTCGGGGGAAAATATACCAATGCCTGGCAAACATGGAGGTGGAAGCTCACAGTCAGCTATTAGATAAAACACAGGGTTCCCAAGGAAGAAGGAGCTAGAGAAAGTACCCAAGGAGCTAAAGGGGTCTTCAACCCTCTAGGTGGAAGAATAACCATGAACTAACTAGTACCCCCTGAGCTCATGTCTCTAGCTGTATATGTAGCAGAAGATGGCCTAGTTGGCCATCATTGGGAAGAGAGGCCCCTTGGTCATGCAGACTTTATATGCCCCAATACATGGGAACGCCAGGGCCAAGAAGTGGGAGCGAATGGGTAGAGGAGCAGGGCCGGGAGAGGGGAGGGTATAGGGAACTTTCTGGATAACACTTGAAATGTAAATGAAGAAAATATCTAATAAAAGTTGAAAAAAAAAAAAGCTGTTCCTGTGTTGCTTGGGCCCCACTACTATACCCAAACTGAAGGTCATGGGGGCAGAATGGCAAACAGAGAAGGAAGATGACTGAGACTGAGCTCTGCCTTTAACAGAAAGAGAAACCAAATAGCCAAAGAAACACATTATAGGAAACCTTCAGGACCAAAGGCTTTTCCAGTTTGAGGACTCAAAATATTTTACTAAATATCACATAAAAATTAAAAATTTCAAAAGGCCCTTGTGTTGCTCTTCCTAAAAAATAAATCAAGTTAACAATTAAGATGAGATAGGTCTGTTAAAGGGGCCGGCAGCACACAAAGAAGCAAATGTGTGCTTAATTACCACCAGCAAATGATCAGTTATCACCAAAGGATGATCAGTTTTCACCAATGAACATCCATTTACAGACCTGACAAGAGTCAGTCAGCACTAATCTGGAGAAATGGCTCAGAGGTAAGCATGCACAGCACTAGAATGGAGGATCTGAGTTCAGTCCCCAGTACCCACAAGAGGCAGCTCACAGCAACCTGTAACCTCTGCATACACGTGGCATATAGACATATACATATATAAATAGATTATTCAGTACTGAGGAATGACCTTGTCCAGCAGAACCTCAACTAACTGTCCATGGAAGAAATAGAGGCATAAGCAATACTGAGTCAAGGAAGAGAGACTCTCATAGCTGCCCTGCCGGTAAATAAGCTTTCTTTCTTCTTTCTTCTTTCTTCTTTCTTCTTTCTTCTTTCTTCTTTCTTCTTTCTTCTTTCTTCTTCTTCTTCTTCTTCTTCTTCTTCTTCTTCTTCTTCTTCTTCTTCTTCTCCTCCTCCTCCTCCTCCTCCTCCTCCTCCTCCTCCTTCTCCTCCTTCTCCCCCTTCTCCTTCTCCTTCTCCTCCTCCTCCTTCTCCTTTTCTCCTTCTCCTCCTCATCCTTCTCCTTCTTCTCCCTTTCTCTCTCTCTCTCTCTCTCTCTCTCTCTCTCTCTCTCTCTCTCTTTTTCTCTACTCCCTTCTCAACTCCCCTTTCCATGTCCTAAAGAAACTCTGTTTTACATTATACCTTATATGGCTGAAACTTCAGGGGGAAGGGATGACTCAGCGTGGGCTGGCCAAGGTACCCCTCCTGGCTCTCTTCTTTATAAAACACAATATGTGAGCCATGGATGTCAACACAGACCCCAACTGCATCAGGACCACTGACCTACACATGGACCTCAGTAGCTTCATGGTCCACAGTAGTCCTTCAAGGAGGTCCAATCCAGAAGGTGCACCATTAGCCTCTATCATTGCTCAGACCCAGGGCAATCCAGTGGCCAGGCAGCATGTTTTGGACTGAATCTTCATCATGCACATTTAAACTGAGATTTCTGTCATGTAACCCCAGTCATAATGGCCAAAATTAATAAAAGAAATGACAGCAGATGCTGTCATGTGAGGGTGGGGGGGAAGGGGAACATTTCTCCGTTGATGTTATGGGTGTGAACTTATATGGCCATTGTGGAACTTAGTGGGAGGTTCCTCAAAAAGCTGAAAATAGATCTACCACAAGGCCCAGCTACACAATGCTTGAGTGCATAACCAACACGCTTTATGCCTTATCCAGAGTTACTTGCTCATCAGTGATCATTCCTGCTCCATTCATAATTGTCAGAATAGGAAACACCCCATCCGCTGATGGATGTATAATGAAAGTGTGGTGCATTTGCACAATGGAATACTATTCAGCTGTTAAAAAAATGAAATTTGCAAGTAAATGGATGGAGCTAGAAAAAAAAAAAAAAAAACATAAGTAACCCAGACCCAGAAAGACATGTGGATGTTAGCATTTAAGCTTTAGATACACGTGTTTCATTCATAATAAACACTGGGTAACTAGTGAAAGACTGGGCAGAAGAAAGGGATTTTACAAGAACAGCAAATAGATTATAGTGTTATAAAAAAACAAAATGGAAATTAGAATAGAAGAAGGAAATTGGGCTAGAGAGATGGCTCAGAGGTTGGGAGCACTGACTGCTCTTCTGAAGGTCCTGAGTTCAAAATCCCAGCAACCACATGGTGGCTCACAACCATGAGATCTGACACCCTCTTCTGGGGTGTCTGAAAACAGCTTCAGTGCACTTATATATAATAAATAAACATTTAAAAAGAAGAAGGAGGAGAAGGAGGAAATTAGAATAGAGAACAATTAAATCCGGGGTCAGGAAGAGAGCAGGGTTGGGGGGGGGGAATATGGGGAGGAATAACTAACACTAAGGATCTTTCGAAAAGCAGTGTTAAAAGCTACTTCTGTAGAATTATAATTTGTTAGCAACTATTATAAATAGTATAATCTACAATAAATTTAAATGGAGTTATCATATAAGGGGAAAGACAGTACCACAACTAGACATCACAGGCCACCAAATAAAACTCCAATACCATGAATAGGTTACATCATTTTGAGTCATTGGCCAAAGAGGTCCCATAGACCCTAGGGTGGCTTAACAGAAATGTTCCTCATTGACTCATAGATTCTGATGGTTGGCCACCAGGGAGTGGCACTCTTAGACTCTTAGGAGGTGAGGCCTTGTCGAAGGAAGTGTATCACAAGGGGCAGACTTTGAGGTTTCAGACGCTTGAGCTAGGTCCAATCAATGCTTCTCCCTTCCTACTGCCTGTGGATCCAGATATAAGACTCTCAATTCCTCTCCAGTACCATGTCTGCCTGCATGCCACCATGCATCCTACCACAGTGATAGTGAACTAAACCTCTGGACTGTAATCCAGTCCAAATTAAACGTTTTCTTTTATAAGAGTTGACATGGTCATAGTGTCTCTTCACAGCAATAGACCCTAAGGCAAACCCCATCACCGCAGGCTATTACTCATGCTATTGGTTACCTCTACAGCCTGACAATAAGACCCCATTTCTGAAGATACCAGACAAGTATGTCGTTGAACATAAAGAAATGAAGCTAGTGCTCAACTGAAAACCTCTGATGGTACTGAATAGTGTTCCTCGTGCTAGACGTCACTCTCTAAATGCTGGTGGGAGAAAAGCAATCATCAGCCTTGTCCAGCTATGAACCCTACAAACTAAAATAGAGTCCTGCCTGCAGGACATACCCTCTGGTGCAATAGTGGCATCAGTATTATGGGAGTAACAAATGGCTTTTTAAAATTGGAGTTAAGGCCTACATGCCTGATATCATAAATGAGGCCAAAAACCTGGGACTAGATAGGTTATGGGATTGGGGGAAACTACACCAAAGGAACATAGAAATAAGATGACTCCTAAGGACATATGCTATACCCATAGTTCAATGCACCACTCAGCCCTTAGAAGAGAAGCTTGTTTTTGCAGTAAATAATGTAATTAACAAAGAGACCCACAACGAAACATTGTGCAGAGAGTGTTAAACTTTAGAGCATTCAGCACTAAATGGGATGTCTTTAACATATATATTCCTTACCTCAAGGCTCAGAATGTGAAAGGAGGGCCAAAAAGATTATATGAGCCAGAGGTAGTGAATGACTGCAAGGAAAGAGTGTTTTCCAGACAGAACAGGGCTGATATACTTACAAACCCAGAGACTATGACAACATTCACAAGACCTACACAAGTTCAACCTGAGCAAAATTCCCAACACAAAGTAGGGGAAGTGGACACGGGTCCAACCATAACCAAGAAGTTATTTGCAATGGGTAGCTTCTGGGAAAGAGAAAATACATTTTCTTTAAAGGAGTGTCACTGAGTTTATCAACCTCTTTCCAGGACCTGCCTCAAGCTCAAGAGTAGTTGATCAACAAAAAATGGACTCCTTGTTTTCTCTTGTTTGTATGTGACAGGAGTTGGTTGAGTGGTTTGCTTGTTGTATTAATTGCTTTAAAAGATAAAGAACATGAATTTGTGTGGGTAGAGAAGAGGAGAGTAATTGGGAGAAGGTGAGAGAGGAGAAAGAATATGATCAAAACATGTGATTATTTAATTAAAAAAATAACAGAAATTTGATCCCTATTTAGATTTCTAGTTTCTATTGATACCATTTTCAGAGAAGGGAACCCTTGAATTAAGAATATAAACAATTCCACAGGCAAGAGATCACAGTAAATAATCATTTTGCCCTCTGCTCATTAGACATTTTTTGACAGTGGTTTTTCTCCTCCACAAAGCAGCATGCTTAGCAGTTAGATTGTCAGACATTTTCAAAGTAGGGGAATCTGCTAACTTTCAAGATTTATGATAGTGGGAACCTAAAGGAATGTTCATTTCCCATAAAAACCTTTGGGAACAAAATTCACAAGACAAACATCCCTAGGAGTATGGACCCAAGTGGCTGGGACCATGGTGATGAACACTATTGAAGATGGTTAGGACAAGGGCTCAATCTCAAAGGGTTTTTCCACTACTCTTGATTAAATTTGTGCACTGAGTTAGAGGCATGCCTGAGTCGGAGGACTGTTAATGGGAAACATTAAGCTTTACTTTATCAAAGGTCACTGCAAACACTAGATTCATAAGTTAGGCTCAAACATACATTTAAATGAATTTCGTTAACTAAATATATTAATTCTTGAATGTTCTTTTTCAAAAAGTTAGTGCAACTGTAAACGTTGAGGTACAATTTCCAGAAGACATACTGATGAGTCAGTAAGGCATCTATCCTCTCGGTCACTACATGTCCCTAAATAATGACTGGTAGTCATAGTGTATGAAGCTTTTCCCATGGAATTGGATTTTAGTTGGTGTCTTAATGCTGTGAACAGACACTATGACCAAGGCAAATCTTATAAGTACAGCATTTAATTGGGACTGGCTTACAGGTTCAGAGGTCCCATCCATTATCATCAAGGTGGGAGCATGGCAGTGTCCAGGTAGGCATGGTGCTGGAGGAGCTGAGAGTTCTACATCTTCTAGAAGACTGGATCCCAAATGGTTAGGAGAATGGTCTAATTGCCCACACCCACAGTGACACACTTCCTCCAACAGGAAAATGTATAGTTCAAGTAATAAAGGGGCACCAGGAAATGAAATGGAGCTGAATCCTGAGTTCAAGGAGATAAGGGGACAAGAGAATGGTGATCTCAGAGCAAGATCCCACCCAGCTAACCTTAATGTTTGTGTTTGCAGTTGAAGAAAGAATAGTTTGGATTTTTAATCTGGAATGAACTACAATCCAGAAGTGGAGGGCACCCTTGTGATCTAGATCTTGAGACTGGAATACACAGGCTTTTGATCTGGATCTTGAGGAATAGTGGCCATGAAAAGCCTAGGCCCAGGCATGGTGGTACACACATTTAAGCCCAGGAGACAAAGCCAAGCAGATCTCTGAGTTCAAGACCAGTCTAGGACAAAACAAGTTCTGGGTGAAGAAAAATTTAAGTCAAGGCTTAGTGGCATATACCTTTAATCCCAGCATTCAGGAGATAGAGACATGTAGATCTCTGTGTTCAAGGTCAATTTACAGAGCAAGTTCCAGTACAGCCAAGCATAGGCAGTGAGGGAGTTAGAAAACAAAAAGCTGGTAATAGAATAAGGAAGGCCATGCTCCAGCCTCAGCAAGCAGCAGAACTCAGCAGCTTTGGTCATGTGGCTCTAGCTTTAGAGTCAAGAATAAAAGGGACTACTGGGACAATTGATGATGGTTAGCTGGAGCTAAGAAATTAGTGGTGATTAAGAAGGGACTAGCATCACTGAGGTGAAATCTAGGAAGTGTTCCAGAGATAGCCAAGGTTGTAACTCCTGCTGCAGCTGTAATTAGTAATGTATAAGAGTCACCCAGGTGGTGCTGGTTTTGAAGGTATGACGGGGCCATGGAAAGCAGCTGAGGCTCAGCACTGTGAGAATTTGGGGAAGGTGCAGCCTCAGTTGCAGTTGATGGCCCAGAACTAAAGGGGTCACACAAAGAAGTTGAGGTTTGGCACCATGAAGAGAGCATATGAGAAGCTCTTAGTGAAACCTTGTTGCAGCAGAAAATCCCAGAGTATTGCAGATGCTAGTGACATGGGATGACCACCAAGACCAACAGCATCAGTAGAGTAAAGTCGACCAGAGCCTAGAGTGCTACAGAGGGTAGTGCTGGAGAAGTGAAGCAAACCCTTTGAAGGAGCCCAGAAGCTAATGTGTGGATATCCAGACATTGGAACAAGAAGCTATGACATTGAAGTTGACTTGGAGATCTCAAAGTGTCAAAGATGCCAGAGCCATGGGATATCTGCTGAGGAAAGCTGCTAACAGGGAGAGGAACCAACCCAGGAGAAAGAAGTTTGTTGCAGTCAACAAAGATGAAAAAAGGAATTGGAGATTTGAAGGCTGCTTTGACATACATGGAGATGCAGAGTTTGGAGTTTGCCCAGATGGTTTCCTGTCTTGCTTTGGGGATTGCAGTTAAGTAATTGGATGAATCTCAGGAAACACTTTAAACTTTGGACTTTTAACATTGTTGAGACTGCTATAGACTATGAGGACTTTGGAAGTTAGACTAAATATATTTTTTATGATGCTATGGCTAGGTATGACCCCCATAGACTCATATGTTTGAACAAACCTATGGGGGCCAGGGATTAGAATATGATGGTTTGAATATGGTTGTCCCAGGGAGTGGCACTATAAGGAGGTGTGGCTTTGTTGGAGTGGGTGTGGCCTTGTTGGAGAAAGTGTGTCAGTGTGAGAGTGGGCAATGACACCTTCCTCCTAGCCATATGCAAGCCAGTCTTCTATTTGCCTTCGGAACAAGATGCTAACTCTCAATTCCTCCTGTGCCATGCCAGCCTGGGCACTGCCATGCTCCTGCTTTGATGATAATGGACTGAAACTCTGAACCTGTAAGCCAGCCCCAGTCAAATGTTGTCATTATAAGAGTTGCCTTGCACTCTTGCTCTCTTGTTCTCTTGCTTTCTCTTCCTGCTCCTTACCCCTTCTCTCCTCATTCCCATGCTCTTGGCCAGCATCCTCTCCTCTTCCTCCTCCTCCTCCTCCTCCTCCTCCTCCTCCTCTCTTCTTCTTCTTCTTCTTCTTCTTCTTCTTCTTCTTCTTCTTCTTCTTCTTCTTCTTCTTCTTCTCTCTCTCTCTCTCTCTCTCCCTTTCTCTCAACTACCCTCCCCATGCTCTGGATAAACTCTATTCTCTATACTATATGTATGTATATATATGAGACAAGACAAGACAAGACTTGCCCTGATCATGGTGTCTGTTCACAGGAGTAAAACTCTAAGACACCATGTTTCCCAGGAGGTAGTACATTTAGGGACCCTTTAGGAGGATCCTGTGGAACCTTGAGGCAATGTAACCCAGCCAGAGCCCCTAGGAATAAGCCTTTAAAGGCTCTACTTCAGGTCCTGGTCCCAGCCTCATTCTCTGCTTCTTGGTCTTTTGTGATGTACAGAACAACTGTTATGTGTTCTTGCTCCCACAAGATCAATTGTGCCATCCTTTTCAAGATGATTAAAATCCCCTGGAACTATGAGCCCAAATAAACCTTCTTTGCCTTAAAATATTCTGTCAGATACTGTGGTTATAACAGCACAAAGGTAGAAAACTGATACCATAAAATATGGGATCATTGCTGTAAAGAAATCTGACAATTGGGGGTCTTGGACCTTTGGAACTGGCTTACAAGAGCAGTATTTGGATAACAGGTTCTAATCACAGTCATTCATTTGAAAAGAAAATATTATCAATGCCATCTTCAAAAAGTAACACCTAATTGTGAGTTTCCCTGGGTTCAGAAGCAGCTCAAGCACCTGACCACTATAGTTAAATTTCTTATTAAAAACAAGAAATAAAAGAATTCAAATATGCTACAGGAATCTCAGACTAACAATATGAGGCTGAAGTAATTTCTAAGGAAACCTAAGATAGACTATGATTGCCATAAATAGCCAAACAGAGCCTCCCTCCTAACATGGGCCAAGGTCAGAAATCTAACCACCTGAGTGTCCTGAGTAGGAAAATTGAGGTAAATGATAAGATCCCTCTGCTGAGAACTTGGGTCTCCTATGCCCTGAGAGCTGTTAGGCACAGACAATAGCTGGATGAGGAGAAGACTGGTGGACATTAGGTAAGGAGCTCCCACGTCAGAGGCCATATATATTTCTGGGAACAATGGAGTTAGCTCTCAGCCACCTACAGGAAGCACTTTGAAAATTATCAGGCCTCTTTCACCCCTTACCTGCAGAGGGACTCCTAGATCCACCCCACAATTCATCTAACACTACCACAATCACTTACCATGAGCCCCTTGGATAAAGCTACCAATGTATTTCTGGGTAAATTTGTCTTTCCAGGGTTTTGAAATGTCTGCTGTGAAAATGTCTTCTGCTGATACTTCGAGGAGCTCAATGGCATGATGATAGACACAGAGGACCATACAGTGAAGTCAGCAGCACCATGCGCCAGCTCACAGGGACATTTGCTGAGATGCAACACTAGAGCCACCATCACTGCACTGAGTACAGAAGGGACACCAGTGCTTTAACTGAAAAATAAAAATGCATCTTTCTCTGAGGAAATATATATGCATATATATTTTCTCTTTGAAGATGCCTTTTCAAAGAAGAGAACTGCTTGCAAGAAGATTAGTTCAGACTTGTGTAGCACCAGCTATAATAAATAATTCCAAGACACAGGACACCTAAGCCAGCAGAATCTAGAGCAGTGGTTCTCAAACTATGGGTCACGGCCTCTTTGAGGGTTCCATATCAGCTATCCTGCATATCACATATTCACATTATGATTCATAACAGTAGCAAGGTTATAGTTATAAAGTGGCAACAAAAAAAATAATTTTATGTTTGGGAGGGGTCACCATAACATGAGGACCTGTATTAAAGGGTCATAGCATTAGGAAGGTTGAGAGCCACTGGTCTAGCATGTGTCTCAGACCAGTCAAAGGCCCTCTTCTCATGGACTTTGCATCCTTACAAGGTAGAGGATAAAGTAGTCAGCTCTTCTGCAAGCCTTATGCATTACAAACAGATGGGTGACTCTCCCCAAAGGTGTTGCCTCACTCCAGGCTCTCACTCGCCCCTCTCTTCTGCACAAAGTCTCTAAAGGATGTTATCTCATCTGTTGCCTTTCTTTCCATGCCCCTGAGGCTCTGAGCTGTGTCCACTGCAGAGTAATTCCTCCATAGTAGTAATTCCTTCTCCACAGTGCACCACTACTCATGGTGTGAGGCTGAAGAGAGCTGAGGTTCCTCTCTCACTGAGCAAGTTCTTCAGCTCACCAACAACTGAGGCCTCATAAGCAGGATGCACTGACCAGACCCCACCCAGCCAAATGACTTCTTGATACAGCAGAGACCAGACATCATCTGCACAGCCACAATCTCCTGGTTCCACATGGCTTTCCACACTCAGGAATAGCTCACACTGTACTGAGGCAAAGGTGTAATGCTAGTCAGCCTATAGCAGCAGCTGTTGTGGGGCCATCTGGTTCATTCTTCTTCCTCAGATGGATTGAGAGATGCAAGGATGCACTGTGTTACCTCCTCACCCACTTTCACTGTGTTGGAAAAGTTTATCACCCCTCTCAAGTGTGGTGAGCAGGAAGTGTCAGCAGGTGAGCGGCCTGGCTCTGCCACACACTTCCCTCATTTGTCCTTATTCACTGATTTAACCTTAACTGAGCCAGGAGCTGCAAACAGACAGTACCTCCTAGAGCTCACTCCAGCAGAGGAAACAGGCCTATCAACACCTGAGCTTCCCAGCACATTGTTATCACCGACTGACACCTGGCAGGAAGGGAAAGACCTGGGATATGACTAGAAGAGGTAACTGCAAAGTCTTGACAGTCCTGGTGGATTGTCTCAGACTCAGTGAGATTTGTCCAGCTGGAGGTGTGGAAACTGGATGCTTTCAGTTTTATCCTTCTAGAAAGTCACTGGAAAATGTAAAACAGAGTGTGCTCTCTGAGTTTATGCTGCCGTAGACTGTGGTGGGATGTCCTTAGGAAGATAGTGGTATGAGATATCAAACACAATCCAGATTCTGCAAAAAAAAAAAAAAAAAGACTTCACAGATCCATCATAAAAAGTCAGTGGGATTTAGTTACAGATGACCCTCCACAATGTGCATGAGCCTCATCCGACATGAATGCTTCCAGGAAAAGTCTGAGGATGCCTGAAGGATTTCTGCCTCTCCCCATCAACAGCATAAACCTGAGACTCAGCACTGACTCTGCCTTGAACTTTGTTCTTCCCTGCGTCCCTCCAATCTTCCGTGAAGTAGAAGTGGCTATTTCCTTTTAAGGTTTTAGCATTTCTGAGTTGAGTGAAATGTCACACACCTGTGATCTCAGCACTCCGAAGCCCAAGAGAGGAGGACTGGGAGGCTGAAGCTAGCCTGGGTGTCACAGGATCTGTGCTTGAGATCCAAGCCTGTTGGACAGCACAGTCCTGAAACTCCAGAAGAAAGTAATGCCAGATTATGCCAGTCCTCAAAGGAAGCAGAGATCTGAGCTCCAGGCGAGCAAGTCCTATAGGCAGTGTGGTGCCAACCAAGTTTAAAACAAAGCACAAGTACACTCACCCTCATGACATGATACCCAATAATCAGCACAGGCAGATGGGAACTGTTTAGGAGCTGGCTTGGGAATACGATGGTCTGATTCAGCCATGATTTATCATGCTCACATGAGAGAATACAGCAGAGGAGGAAAGTTGGGAGGACATGTTGGAGTAACCCTTAGCCTAGGGACAGCAGCCAGTGACTGCAGCCCTCCGGGAGGGAATCAAGAGAACATAAAACAAACCCCCCACTCATACTCCCTCTCTATGTCTTCAGGGAGCTCCCATGAGATTGGCATCTGACAAGGAGCACAGGGGCAGCCATCAGCATCATTGAGGTCTTGGACATAGAGACGAGCTAGCAAAGATGTTGATGCTCTGAAAGACAAAGACTCACCTTGGACACCATGGCAAAATAAACAGGACTGTCAGTTTCGGGGAGCATTGTCTGGACCAGGAAAGGTTCCAATTAGACATGACAAAGGGCCTTCTACTGCCTTTGTCAGCCATCCTTGTAGAAGCGACCATTTCTCCTAGAAATTCAGAGTGCTCAGCAGCACGTGTAATTGAAGGCACACCACCCAATGCCTTTTCTCAAACCCTGCTCTGCCTAGAGCAGTGCCCAGTGCCCTAACCAGAGTGGAGCCATGTAAAATCCACACCCAGAACTCCATCCAGAGCCCTGACCAGCACTGCCCATGGCCGGTGAGGGTGGGCATGGGTATCTGAGGAACACCCAGAACTCCATCCAGAGCCCTGACCAGCACTGCCCATGGCCGGTGAGGGTGGGCATGGGTATCTGAGGAAGACCCAGAACTCCATCCAGAGCCCTGACCAGCACTGCCCATGGCCGGTGAGGGTGGGCATGGGTATCTGAGGAACACCCAGAACTCCATCCAGAGCCCTGACCAGCACTGCCCATGGCCAGTGAGGGTGGGCATGGGTATCTGAGGAACACCCAGAACTCCATCCAGAGCCCTGACCAGCACTGCCCATGGCCAGTGAGGGTGGGCATGGGTATCTGAGGAACACCCAGAACTCCATCCAGAGCCCTGACCAGCACTGCCCATGGCCAGTGAGGGTGGGCATGGGTATCTGAGGAAACTCAGCTCTGCACATAGTATGATCTGCTCACAAAGTGACATTACAACGCCACAATGAAGGCTGAATTCCAAGTGTCCCCTGCAAATAGGACACCCTACCCTCATAACCATCACTATCCCAAAGTCTTCTCTGTGACTTTGAGGTCCTCATCCCCACTGGTAGGATTTGGGTAGTAATTTCCCCCCACTAAGGACAAAAGGATAATAAAAGCAGGTGGCAGAGGCAGGGATCTGGGTCTTGCTTTCCAGGCAAGCATNGAACCTGAAAACATCGGGTTGCACAGGGTGTGATCCCCGCTTCCCCTGCTCCCCAGGTTTTTTTTTCTCCTTTTCAGTCAAAAAACCTAAGTTTGAAAATCCTGCAAACACCTAAGAAACTTAAACACCGTGGTTATAAATTTAAAAAGGTCAAGTGTACTTAACATGCTCGCCAATTAACACCATGAAGAGAGCTGAAGTTCAGCCAGGTTCCCGTGGGTGTGGAGACTGTCTCTACAAGAGCTGCCTGGCAGAACCACCCCTGACTTCAGCTCCACATAAATGATGCAGAAATGGCTCCCAGTGTGAGAGCTGACATTTAGAGCATGAATCGGAGGCTGAAAGAGCTTCCCTCAGACAACAGAAAGGCCTCTGCTCCACCCAGCGCCCCACTGAGCCTCTGACCTCGCTGGATTTCCTGCTCAAGAAACCTTGCACCTGGCAACAGAAATTCTTTTGGGGGCATAATTTTCAACAGATAAGGTTTTTTGTTTTTGTTTTTGTTTTCAAACCAATTTCTCATGGCTGGTTGGTGCTTCTTCCAAATGCTGTGTTTACTCTATGTTCCTTTGTTGTTAAAGCTGAATTAACTAGTGCTTAGGAGGACGGAAGTCTGATGGTTGACAGAAGCAGGTTGACCTGAGCCAGCTCTTCACCTTGCAAGTGTCCCACAAAGCAGCAGGAAGGTACAACGTTCAGTTCTCAGTTCTTACTCCCTCCCCCCCCCACCTGCCCAACCTCAAACCACAACCTAATCTAGCTGTAGGGACTCTTACTCACCTCCCTCTCCCTCCCTCAAGTCTCAGCCATCATTCTGGGGTCCCTCTTTGGGGACCCAGCTCCCAGAAGCCTCAAGTGCCTTACAGGAAGCCATATCTCTGCACCCTCAGATTCCTATGGGCTTGAGACTCCCTATGCCCAAGCCCCTCATGGGGAGTAGGTCACTCCCTGTATTCCCACATACTTAATGGGGAGCTTGCCCCAGTACACTGAGATCCCTCATGCAGAGCTGTTCCTGATTGGGTGCTGGTTCTCCATTTCCCTGGTCCCAGGAAAGGAGTTAATTCCCTATATAACCAGGCCCTTCCTGGGGAGCTAGTTCCCTGAGACCAGGGGCCCCTTAGGTGGGTATTCTAGGACAAAGAGGCAGTGTCAGCCCTGGCTGACTCCTTGCCATGCTTTGAGACAACTGGTGATGCCTGGGCAGGAGGAGGTAAATGGACAGAGTCTTCCTTTCTCAGAACTGGATGGTATTCATCTCAGTCTTGGAGCTTGACTACAATTATAACCAGACTGTGACAGTGCCCACAAGGTCAGTGACAGTGCCCACAAGGTCAGTGGCGGTGCACACAAGGTCAGTGGTGGTGCACACAAGGGCAGTGACGGTGCACACAAGGGCAGTGACGGTGCACACAAGGTCAGTGGCGGTGCACACAAGGTCAGTGACAGTGTCCACAAGGACAGTGATTGGGACATAACCTGACCATCAGCCAGGATACCAGAACTCTGCTAATGATGGGCTGCTTCCCAAACTTTGTATCTTCCTCTAGCTCAGAACAATCAAAGAAAGTCAGTTATGTACCAGCAAGTCACTTCAAAGTTCTACTTTCATTGAGATGCCTTCCTTCTCTGAGATCTGCCCCTCCCTGGGCCATTCATTTCCTACCCTTCTACACCCCTTGAGCCAACTATCATGGTGACCCCACTGTTCATGGAGCTCTGACAAAATGGCCTCAGCTCTCCTTAGGTGTGCCCACACATTCCCACCTTGAGAAGCTGATTTGCAGTTAAAGGACCAATGCCATACATAGACTGTGAGGATGCTGTGGTACCAGTAATGCTACATGGTGCTAGAGAATACAAGGGGACATCTCTGCCAAATCCCAGGTGACAGTAACAGTAGTGAGCAGGGTACTGAAGCTGCCCAGGCCTGGGTAAGACAGCCCTGAGCTAAGCAGGCAATTTTCTAAGAACGAAGGGGACAGACAGGAGTTCCGTTGTATTGCCACCTTCATACCCAGGTAAGGAGTCTTCCCGCAGGTTCGATGACCTAGGGGACAGGGCAAGGCAACACCAAGAGTAGACCCTTTCTAGGGCTGACAGTGGCCTAGGCAATTAGACCACAGAGCAGCAGCAACTATCTACTTGACTGAGGTGTCCTTGGTAAAAGCAAATGAATTGCCTCTGACCATATGGACATGGGTAGGGAAGGGCTGGGCTGAGGGACACTTACTGTGGAGACTGCCAGCCCAGCCAATGCGAGTTTCTTACCTTTGACACAAAATGACTTTCGAACAGTTTTACCCACAGGAAGAGACTGAGACAGAAAAGCATCATGGCACAGAGATCATTGCAGTATGTAAGCAGTGCATAGGAAGGAAGGGTCCTGCCCCAGAAGACATCTCTGTGGCTTCCTCCAATGCCAGAATCACCAATAAATGCTGTGACTGTCTTCTGACACAGTGGCTGCATCCATGAACACCAAACAGCCTGCAGTGGCCCCCACACTAGACTTTCAAGAGCCCAAAGCAGTCCTCAAGGACAAAATCCCCAAAGAGAGACAAAAGCATAGAGCAGCGAAGGCAGCAGAACAGCAGCCCCGAGATATACCTGAGTCAGACACATCAATTCCCATCTTTTAAGCAAGAAGAATCCCACCCTCACTGGCCACTGAAGTGGGCCCTCCACTTGCTTTCATCCACTGAGGGGCAAAGGTCTGTGACCTCTCTCATCTGACCATGCCTTAGGCTCTGAAAACAGACACACACATATTTCCTTCTGAGTGATGCTCATGCCTGTGTACACTCTGTACACCTGGGGACAGCAGTCAGAAACCCTCCAGAGCCTTCCCACTCACCGGTGGCTCTTCCTTCATCTGCCTAGAAGCTGTGTGCAGTGTGAATCCACTCTTCAATGACTCTACACAAAGCTGCATGAACAGAGAATCTACAACAGGACAAGGACCTTATTAGCCCCCTCCTGCAGTCCCGTCACACCATCTTGTCCTCACATCTCTCACACATTTGCCTGACTCTCCCAGAAAGATAATATGTAAGCTCTGGCTTAAATATCAAAATAACATCCTGCCTAGAAAGCAGGGCATCAAAAGACCGTTTCACTTTGAGGACTCGTAAAGGAGAGTTTAAACCCAAGATGAGGGTGTTGGTTACTCCTGCAATACTCCTCCATTGTTGCACCAGCAGGCATGTCTTGACAAGGCAGTCATGGCTATAGGTCACAAGGTTCACTGCTGGATAAGGCTGCCAATAACTCTTCTCCCCCAGGAGCAGACATGCAACCTTCCAGCACTATGAAAGCTTGCCAGCATAGATAGAAACTTCCAGGTTTGTACCAGCTTGACTTCTCCAAGTCCTCTCACTCAAACATATGGCATCTTCATCAATAGGGTTTTAGCATCAGATTCTGGGTGGTGAGGAAGAGCAGCGGCAGCAGTCTGCAATGCCATATGCATGTGGTATCTTCCTGGGTTTTCAAGGTCAGTGCTACATAGAACTCATACCCACCATTGCACCCAGCACACTCCTGTCTCACACACACACACACACTGTTTTCCAATTCAGTTACAATTTTTGTCAGATCCCTGTTCTATCTCTCTGCTTTTCTGGGAAAGCCGTGCCTCTGTGTTTATTTTCTTTCCATGTTCTTTCTATTCTACACTTTCTTTTCCTGTGTCTCTTGTCTTTTACTGCATGTTTTCTCAAAGTGTCCAGTGATCCTGGGCTTCTCACTTATATTTAACAAAAATGTAGAGAAAGCTGGGTGGCAGTAGTGTTCACCTGATGAGCCAGGGTAGGTGTCAGGGGAAGGAGATGACACTGAGTTCTTCCTCGGGCAAACTTCTGTTCCTATTTCTGCCCCCAAGCCTATCCAATGCACACACACATGCACATGTACACACACTATACCACATATACATGGATGCACATATACAAACATTCATACATGCATACTACACACAACACACACATATGCAGGAACACACATGCAAACAGATGCATGCACATGCACATATATATACACATGTGCACACACATACCACACATCATCTGAACACACACACATGTGCACACATGCACATGTACACACGCATGTGCACACAGCAAAACCTGGGAGGGGAAGGCACAGTGGACAACTGAGATCAGTAAGGCTGAATTTCTTTCCATATGCTCTCAGGTCATCTAGCACTGCACAGCCTGGTGCAAAGTCAGTCTCACAGGAATGTTCCAGACACTAAAATGGCCATCGCACTAGAATCATCCACCTGGGAATGCAAGAGATAGGGCAGTTATACCTCCTTCCTTACCTACCATGTCCAATCTAGGATTCTTCCTGAAGTCTGAGACAATATTTAGATGTTATATTTACCACAAGAAAACTCAACAGATCTCTACATTCCATAAACTTTGACAAAAGAAAAGGAATAACATATTGATGTTCCTTTTGGGAGCTGGCTGAATCAGTTTTTGTCCATACTTTAGGTGGACAGAGCAGAGTTAGTGAAATCCAAGGCATCCTACCATCCCTATACTCATATTTATGTGAATTTCCAAGGTTTTTATTTAGCTTTGTTTCTGTATGTTTAACAGACACAAAACTCCTCATAAACCTAACTGCAAAATCTTTTTGAATCATAACAGAATTATAGCCATCAAAACCAACAGGCTGCTGTATGGCAGCTGCTGCCAGAGTCTCTGATTATCTGTGTTGTTCCTGCATCAGCGTGAGGTCAAGTCCATGTAAACCTAACGAAAGTAGTCGGTGCTCGTTAACCCCTGGTCTCTGTTTCAATTAGATCCAAAGCACAAAATACTGAAGTCACTGACCCTGCCTTGCTCTGAAAAAGAGTCCTCCAGCACTGAATCCAGCCTCCTGGCTACAGCCATGAGTGCAGCCACACAAGGATGTAGGAGCTAGGGCTTTCTGTCACTCTCATGAACCTTGAGCCCCACATACAGCATCCCTCACAAAGGCAGAGACATCCCTACCATGTCAGCAGATCTGTACATACCAAGTTAGCTCTTCAAATGCCAACCAACAGTCCCCACAGTCCTGCCTATTCCCAGAACATGTAAAATCACCACGATGGCATCCCTTGACAGGCAAAGGCTGAGCAGAAAATAACCCTGGGCTCTTCTCCCAGTGACAAGCAATGCCACTCCATCTGCTAAAGTCCAAAGCCCAGCTTTGAAAGAGAAGATTTGTGCAAACCAAGATAAAGAATGGAAGGCAAAAGCAAGACTCCCCCACAGGGAGGACAGGGAGGGTTCTCAGCATCAGAAGAGACACCTTGGACAGCAGCAGTAGTCACAGGGCCCTGTGGTCTTCGAGGACCTAAGGTTCTCAATGGGGAACAAGAACTGGAAGGGCAGAGGCACGATTTTTGACATTTGTCTTTGCAGAGTAGAGTACCCTGAAGGCATATCAGTGGAGAAAGGCATCTTTAAAACAGGTGGAAGGAGCTGAAGGTGGAGAATAAAAAGGACAGGGTCATGGAAAGGACAGTGGCTCCCAGTGCCTGACAGGAAGCCAGCAGATGCCCAGAAAGGGACACAAGAAGCTGGGAACTGGTTATGTAAATTTACTGCAGCTCAGACAGGGCCACTGGGTTCTCTTGCAGTCTCCTGCCCATTGGTCCAGATTGTCAGTGTATTCATCAGGGTTCTCTAGAGGACCCTATAGAATGAGTGTGTGTGTGTGTGTGTGTGTGTGTGTGTGTGTGTGTGAGAGAGAGAGAGAGAGAGAGAGAGAGAGAGAGAGAGAGAGATGAAGAGTTATTATAGTAGTTTACAGGCTGTGGTCCAGCCAGTCCAACAATGTATGTTTACCAATGGAAAGCCCAAGAATACAGAAGTTGTTCAGTCTATGAGGCTGGATGTACCAGCTGGTCTTCAATATACACCGGAGTAACAAAAAAGTAAACTCTAACGCCAGCGAAGGAATGGTCTTGCTGGGGAGAGCTGGGGGGGGGGGGGGAATAGGCAAGGAACAAAAAGCTTCCATCCTCCGTGTTCTTAAACAGGCTGCCAGCAGAAGGCATGGCCCAGGTGAAAGGTGGATCTTCCACGTGGAAAGATGAAAGGTGGGCTTTCCCACTTCAACATCACTTAATGAAGAACATAATCATTTACAAGTATACCAAGCTTGGGTTTTAGTTAATTCCAGGTGTACTTACGCTGACAATCAAGAATGCTGTCATCACAGTCGGTAAGATCAGATTTTTGAGAAGAGGATCCACGTCCAAAACAGCAGGGGAGAAGCTGAAAAACTAAATGTTAAAGGAGAGGACCAGGAAAGTCCAGAATCTGAGAAGAACAAGGACACAGGCCATGACAGGTTTACAGGGATCTGTGAGCGGAAAACTGCAGGACAGAAAACGCCTGTACTGACTCCAAGGCTGCTGCAGGATGGGGTCCCTGCCACTAGGAAGAGAACATCTCAGGGTCACACTAAAGAGGCTAGGTTAGGAATGTAACCTCTATGCACCTGTCTACCTACATCCTAAATGGTAAACTCACTCCAAACTGCAACCTGAGGCTAAGAGAGGCTCCTGCTTCTACTGTCACACCTGACTGAAATTCCCACATACTCAGTACAGTAGCTTTGCATTAGTACTTCCAAGTTAGGAAAATCAAAATGGCCCCCTAGAATGCAAGCCCCATGGAGATAAGTGCTGGGTCGTGTGCACTCAACTTTTTCCACGGGGTACTCAATATCTGTTGGGTAAAATTAAGCCCTTCCCCCAAATGTCATATATTACACCTATGACTTCTGATGAAGCTAACCCCTGACCTTGCACAAGGCTACCAAATTGACTCCAATAAAGAGAGGGCTCATGAGTGGGAGAGAGGGATCCGCTGCCTTCTCACTTCTTCAGCATCCTGATGAAGATGAACATAATTCAGAGAGTTCACTGAGGTACCCTAGAAGCCACGACCAGCAGAGCAGTGTAGCTCTGGAATAAGGCTGCCCAAAGTGGAGGATAGACTAGTAAAGAAGGATAGTCGCACACAGTGGCCATGTGGACACTCCCTTTTTTGCCCCACTGTAAATACACCAAAGGATCACTGTGAGGCAGGTCAGAAGGAAAGAACATCTTCCCACGCTTCTCATGGCAATACAGTGGTGGAAGAGTGAGGGGCGTGTTACAATCAAGAAAGAATAAAGCCAAGAGATCAGCTCAGAGGGCATCAGACAGGTCTGAACAGCAGGCAGTTGGCCACACTTGAGATCGGACCTAACTAACCGCAAACTGAGAGATGCCCTGCTAAGTTCAGGGCCGTAGGATTCATGTGTGCTATTCCCTTCATGGACTTCATGCAGAGAAACAGATGCATCTTTGACACCAGGAGAAAGCAGTGAAGTCCCCCATTAGACTCCACACACAGCATGTCCACTCATGCTGAGGAAGAGGGCTCGCACATCAGGCTCCGCTGCTCATGCCTTCCTTTCCCCTGACTTTTCACCATTCAGGTATCTCAGCCAGGGTCTCAAGTCTGTGGGTCATCATAGCATGGTGCAGTTGATTTGCCCATCAGGATTCTGGCTTAGGGAAGTACACAAAGTTCCCGGGGCAGCTACCTTTTGTCCATCCTCATCACACCCTTGGCTGAGCCAACTTGAGCTAGAAATGGCTCACCAGAGTACCAGCTTCACTCATAACCCACCAGAGTCATATTGCCTAAAGCTTATATACTCCATACCTGGAGGCTCTCAAGATTTGATGGAGCTATCCTTTGACTTTAGACACAATTAGTTGCCATTCACACAGGGAAATCCTGAAGGAGCTCAGTGAGGTTGATCAGTGCATGAGCCAATACATATGCTTACAGGTGGGTAGGTGGAGGCTGTCTGCAGTCAGGATAAGTACAGAGCTAAGGGAGCAGCTTTAGTTCCACCAGTGAGAGTTCTTTTCTCACAGATATCATGAGCCCTTTGGTCCGGTTGGTCCATAAACAGTGTCCTTTGAGCCTTTGCCAGCAGCTTTAAAGCCCAGATGAATTTAGCTACGATACTACAAGCTTGATCTCTACTATCAAGAAGCCAGATATTGGCTTATAGTGGTGTGTGTGTGTGTACACGTGTTTGGGGTGTACACACCCATGCATGTTCACCTGGAAGCCAGAAGTCAATGTAGAGCATCTTCCTATGTCTTTCTCCAACATATTTTTTGAGACAGGGTCTTTCATTGAACCAGGAGCTCACTAATTTGAGACCATCTGTCCAGCAAGCTCCCAGCCTCCACCCACAAGCCCTGGAGTTACAAATGTGGATCTCCATGCCCAGCTTTTCCATGGGTTCTCAGGATCCAAACTCAGGTCTTCACACAGCAAGCACTTTTTCCAATGAATCAATGCTCCAGCTCCTTGGTTTGTGTGTTGATGATTTTGTCAACTTGACTCAAGATAAAGTCATGTGAGAGAAGTGAACTTCAGTTGAGAAAGTGTCTACATAAAATTGAGCTATAAAGCATTTTCTTAATTAATGATTGATGTAGGAGGGCCCAGCCCATTGTGGGTGGTGCCTTCCCTGGACTGGTGGTTCTGGGTTCCATAAAGGAAGCAGGCAGAGCAAGCCATGAGGAGCAAGCCAGTAAGCAGCACCCTCCATGGCCTCTGCATCAGCTCCTGCCTCCAGGTTCCTGCCCTGCTTGAGTTCCTGTCCTGACTTCTTTTAATGATGTACAGCAATGTGGAAGAATAAAGTGAGTAAGCCCTTTTCTTCCCAAGATGCTTTGGCCATAAGTGTTTCATCATAGCAATAGGAACCCTAACTAAGATTTAATACCATGATGGCTTCAATGAAATCATTAGGGGTCAATTGTCATGGGATAGGCCAGGAACTGTATGGGAATCCTGTATTTTTCATTAATGTGGCACCCAAATCAAAAGGGGACATTTGAGTTGAAGTCTACTGTAAACCTCCTGGCACAGACTTAGAAGACCCTCATGCCACTGTCTGTTGTGGAGAAGGTCATCAATGACAAGCCAGGGCGTTCATTGGCTAGAGACCCGAAGCCACGTGGACTACTGGGCTGCCTCACCGAGGCCTTGGCTCTCCACTGACCTATGGCACCTCTCATATCAAAACCCATTCTGGTCTCCAGGCTCCTACAGTCCTTATTCACAAGTAGATATTACACCTTTCAAATTCCACACTAGCATGCTGGCCCCTATCACACCCATCCCCTCTACCCTAAACTCCGAGGCCTGATCCAGTTCTTAAGCTTCTCTCTACTCACCTGCTTCTCATACCCCCCCCCCCAACCTGCTACTCTCTACTAGTCTCTCTTGCTACTCTCTCCTATCTCAGTATCTCCACTGTTCCCGATATTCTCCCAAGCCCTGGCCATGCCCAGTCTGTTTTGGCTTTGTGTGGTTGGTTGGCTGGTTTGGGGGTTTGGGGTTTTGGTTTTTGATTTTGTTTTGTTTTTCTCTCTGCTCTGGACTCTTCCAGATGCCTCTAGAGATTTTACTCTCCCTTGTGTACAACAAAAACCTTCCCTCAATGGAGCAACCACCACACTCTATTTTTTACTGTGTCCCCTTCAAATATACTCCTCAGTAGAACTACTCTCTAGAAATGTCCAGAGAAGTATGCCTCCATCCATACAGTCCTCACCAAGCTGCTCTCTGAGTAAGCTGTAGGTCCCCACCACTCATCACTGATCCATAGTGGGAGGGTCACGCTCTCAGATGAGTATATATGGCATGGCCTCCCTCACTGAGAACTGTTATGGTATCGGGGTTGGTCTGCCTTCTATTTAGAGTCCCCGGGGTGGTTTGGATTGCATGCCCCGGGCCTGTCCCTCTCTAAGCAGAATAAAGCCATCTTTAATCACCCAGCCACCTGGGCCTGCTTGCAGACGATTTTCACCTTGAGATGTCCTTGGAAAGCCAATGAAGGATCTCAGCAGCTAGTCTGCCCTTCATGGCAGTTTCCTAAATAATCCAACACATCACAATGCAGATCTTTTCATTAACCCAGAGGGCTCTGAGATCATAGGGATTATTATTCTCTTCCCAGTCCCAGGTGCTGAAGATGTGTGCTACACCCTCCTCCTCGCTGACTTCACTGGTGCACATAAGAAGCCTGCAGAATCTCCCTTAAGCCTGTCAGTGGTCTCGACCTGTTAAGGTCAAAGTTGTTCTCCTATCTGTGATGATTTAGCCAAAATAAGTGAAGTCACTTAAAAATAATCAGGCAACCTCTTCCAGGGCCTTTGGGGCCAGTGTCTTGGGCTACTATGTAGTCATACATTATAGGCCTTGGGGGCAACACAGGACTTGGGGGCTAAGGGATCAGACACCTAGAATAGCTACAAATTCTTGTACTGTTCCACATGTGGCATGTGGAGTCAGGAATACCCTAGCCAACAGGCTTCTCCAATACAAGATAAAATAAATAAATAAATCAGGGGTCAGAGAGATGGCTCAGTGGGCAAATGTACTTGCTACACAAACTTGACAACCTGAATTCAATCCTCAGAATCCATGGTGGAAGGGAAGAACCAATTTCTGAAAGCTGTCCTTGTATCTAGTCTCTCTCCTCTCCTCTCCTCTCCTCTCCTCTCCTCTCCTCTCCCTCTCTCTCTCTCTCCCTCCCTCTTCTCTCTCTCCTCTCTCTCTCCTCTCTCCTCCCTCTCCCTCTCCCTTTCCCTCTCCCTCTTCTCTCTTCCTCACTCTCCCTCCCTCTTCTCTCTCCTCTCTCTCCCTCTGTCTCTCCCTCCCTCCTCTCTCTCTCTCCTCTCTCTCCTCTCTCCTCTTTCTCCTCTCTCTCTCTCTCTCTCACACACAGGAGATATAACAGCACATAGTAGTCTCATTCCTACAAAGAGTACAATCTGAGCCCTTTTATAAAGACCAGCTTTGCCCAATATGATTTGGGGGACCTAGTCAAGCACGGTTTGGTTTTCTATTGCATTCTAAAGTTAGATCATAAGGAACCAGCCCAAGCTCCACAGCCTGCAAGAACATAGCTTCTGACTAGTATACAGGCAATGCATACTTGTGGTTTTAGTAAATCTGCCTGCCAACACCTTTGGTGTTAATATGTCATAGTGGATACACCCAACCCTGTAGTTTCCAATTTCACACAGTGAAGCATAGCACATAGCAAGCCACACCTGGCTATCCCAATGAACTAGCATGATGTCATCAAGTCCCTCCAGCTTCAAGACATCAACAGTTCAGGAGGTAGTTCCACGGCAGCACCATGCTACCACAAACAGCATACCTGCCAAGATGGCACTATGTGCTGTCTAGTCTTTGTGGGATTCACCTCCAGTTTTATTCTCCACACACTGGATTGGTTGGCTGGTAGGGGGCAGTGTGGGGTAAAAGAAGTCTCTTTTGTTTCCCTGATGCCTTGGGCCATGAAGCTAACCAGGATCAGTCAGGCTGGGGCTTCAGCAGCCTGCAATATCAGATGCATTTATTTATGTTGGCTGCTTGCTTGATCTATTTTCATCCCACATGGCCTCTTACTCGTGGTGCTTGTGCCCCCTGCTGGGGGACCTAGGTAGAAACACTTGGCACCATTTAGCCAAGTACCAGAGCAGACACTGGGGACTTCTTTAAGGAACAGTAAGTTCAATGTGGTCACATCACCTCTATCCTAGGGACTTCAGCACCCCCTATGACTTGGTGTTCCCCCTACTGCCTGCCGTATCCATTTACCCAAGAGGCCTAGATCCATGTCCCAGGTCTCAGATCCTATATCCCTAAGATTCCCAGATGCATACCCCAAACTAACAACCTCAGTAATGCAAGCCTGATAGGCCCATGTGCCTGATAGGCCCCTCTGCAATGGCCCAGGTAGCCACAAAGGATGTCTGGGTTAAAGGAAACTCTACAAACCATAGCTTAGTCCAGACCTTACCTATTCAGGTCACGAGGCCACTGAATGCAGCTGTTCTGTGCTTAAGTTCTATAGAAATTTCTGTCTCAATGTCATACCTAACAGGGACACAACATACAGCTCTGAGGACACGGTCAGTCACTGATCCTAACTGGCAAGTAACAACATGCACACACGCGCACACACACACACACACACACACACTTTGAGAGCCAGTAAGTGGTTCGTTCACACAAACCTTTGCCACTGGGCAGAAGGATCTGCCTGCTGTGCTATGGGGTGGCTTGCAGGGGAGACTTAGACTGGTGAGACTTGGGAATACATTTCCAACAGTAAAGCAGCATATCCTACACCAAGACTGTAAATGACAGCTGAGACTTGTGGTGTGTTTCATAGAGAGAAGGGAAGGTTACCCTGGAACACACTAGGGTCCTGTCATATGCCCGTGCTCTGTGAGTAAGCCCAACGAACTCATCAGTTGTTTCAGGTGGGACCTGGGAGGGGTGGGGCTTCAGTGGAACTGAACATTGGTTTGTCCATGTGACCATAGAAGGGGAATGCTGCCTCGTGACCTCTGGCTCCCCAAGGAGAAAATTCTCGCTGACAACTCTTCCCTAGGCAGGTGGACACAGATTTAGAGCAGTCTCCGAGGGTCTCTCCATCCAGTCACACTCTGGGGTTGCTACTTATCCACTCGTAGTGCCAACAACTATCCAAACTCTGTGTCCTGCTCTGCTTATTCACACACCTTTGGAATCCCCCAACCCCTGCTCACAAAGCAGCCACACAGTTGCAGAACAGATACAGAAAAAGGGGAGCCTGGTTTGGGACTTTTGTTCTAGAATTGTACCATGACTTGGGTTTTTGGTTTTTTTATTTTGTTCTGTCTTTTTTTTTTTTTTTCTGCAGACAGTCATCAGATGGGAGTCTGAGACCAGAGACAAATAACTCTATTCCCTCAGCTACAAGCTGGGAGTAAATATTGTTCACACAGGACAGTGTCTAGTCTGCAAAGGGCCCTGATACAGAGGATGCTTGGTCTCTAGCTGAGCAATGATGAGGCTGGGGGTCTTCAGACTATAAGCAAAGGCCCCCAGTACACCAACAAGATAAGAAACTGTCCTGTGGGCAAAGATAAATTTGGTCCTCAAAGTCCTGGGCCCTAAGCCATACAGATGGCATCACAGCCTAGTCTGCAATCCCTGTGTCTGCTAAAATATGAAGCTGCAGAATTAGACATCTGGAGAACTGCCACCAGTTCACTCAGGGACCACACAGAGAAAATCAGTGTCTCCCATCATATAAGCCATCAGAGTTCCTGCAGAGCTTCAGCTCTGTGCAAATTCCCTTGGGGCAAGGAGCAAACCTCACCTGGACCCAGCAGACAGAGCCACCACCTGCTCTGCCATCTTTGTCAGAGAAGTCTGTTTGCTCAGTTACACTGACACCTGGTGGCTGTCAGGGCTGGATAAAAATACCTTCATGCCAGGCACAGAAAACCTAAAGGCATAAAGGCACACCCCTGCATGTCTGTGGGGCTGAATGCAAATTCAACCCAAGGTAGTATGACCTGCTAATAAAATAATGCATGAAGTTCGGAGGACGCCGTGGCGTATATTCTAATCTCAATAAACCAAAAGAAAAAGGCACAGCTAGCTGCCTCTTGCTGGGCAGATCACAAAGGGCAGGTTAGCAGAACTGACCCAGAGTGGAATCTTAAGTCAAATTTGAAGACAAGGACAAGAACAGTTACTGTGAACCTTTCTTTCACCAAGGGAACCACAGACTTGGAGGATACTGACATTAGTGCCCCCTCACCAGAATTAGATGCTAAATATGAGTTCCTGAAAGTTGACGTTTATTATTAAGTGTCACCAAATCAAATTAATAAAACTGCACAGATTGGGGTTCCTCTGTCTGCAGCCCTCTTTAAATCCAAAACCCTCTTTGTAATTTGGCTACAGCAATAACTCGGCCTTGGGAAAAGAAAAGGAGAGTGGGTTCTGGTGTGTCATTTAGGCTCCGCCCCACAGTTACCTGTCAACGGCAAGGTAAGCCTGATTCCCTATAAAAGAGGCTGCTTGCCCCCCTCCTCACTCTCTTTCTTGCTCCCTTACCCTCTTTCCCTGTCTCTTCCCATTCCCCTCTTCCCTCTCTCTACATGCTCATGGCTTCTCTCTCTCTCTCTCTCTCTCTCTCTCTCTCTCTCTCTCTCTCTCTCTCCCTTTCTTTGTCTCTACTACGCCCTCAACTCCCCTCCCCATGCCCTAAATAAACTCTATTCTATACTATACCATCTTGTGGCTGGTACCTCAGAGGGAAGGGATGCCTCAGAATGGGCCTGCAGAAGCACCCTCTTCCCCTCACACCATGCCGTCCCTGCACCAAACATAGCCCTGGCTCTTCTCTTTCTTTTTATAAAACACAACAGTGAGTCCAATAGGTCAATAGTGCAGTGGGAACATCTCCTGGGACTCAGGTCTTGCAGAGTAACTTTGTGTTTGTCTCTTCTATCAGAACACCATTTGAAACACTGTTACTGTGAACATTATTTTTAAAGAAACAATATTAATTGTCATACCATGAGACCATTCTGGAAATCACTTTTCTTCTACTTAATAAAAAGACCTACAAAGGCCATGACCCCAAACCAGTCACCACACATGATCTCAAAGATCCTATGGATCCACCTGCAGTTGGAAGTGCCACCTGCTAGGCTCAGGGTTGCCAAACTATACATAAAAGAGATATGAGCTTGAGATGGATGGCTGAGCCCTTGTTGGGACAATGAATTACTAAGGAGAGAAGAGGAGAGCCAGGTAGGCTTTTCTGAAGCCTTCACACACTTCTCCATACTGTATAGCACAGAGTCTACACTGTAAACAGTAGAAACCTGCAGGTGCCTTATGTTGAGCAAATGACAATATATGAGACATGAGCTTGTCCTCTGCAGAGAGCCAGGGAGGGCTGAGGACCTCCTTAGTGTCTCTAAGAAGAGGTGATGGCCTGGCTGACTATCATCCCTCTGACACTCCAGGAGGAAAGAGCAGCCCTCACAGAGCATACAGAGTCCAGAAGATACTGAAGGTTCTAGTAAATATTTTAAGAGTAGAAGAAGGTCATTTTTAAGAAAGTTGATATCACCTCTCCAAAAACAGTCTGGTTTTTCAAAAAGAGAAAACTGATGTCTTCCTGAGCTGGCTTTATGCACTTGCTTTCCAAAGTTTTGGGGGAACAGGTCCTAGTGCCTATTTCTGAGTCCATGTAGCCCAGCCCTGAGCCCTGAGGCCGTGTGTCTTCCATGCCTTTCTCCCTTATCCCTAGTGTAGCTACATGTAGCTAACTACTGAGAACTTTCTTCTTTATACTTTGAAGTAGGTTAGCCTTGGGTGGCTACAAACTTTCTAAGTGACGTAGAATGGCCTACAATATCCTGATATGCCCCTTTCACCTCCTGAGTGCCAGGATTACAGGCATGTGCCACCACTACAGTTTTAGATGGTAAGAAGCATCAAACCAGATTTTTGTGCATGCTAGACAAGAATTCTACCACGTAAACCACATCCCTACGCCTGGAGAGGGCTTTTTGTCATTAAAGAATATGTATGTCCCAGATGAACACACTTATGTTCTCTTTTGTTGAGATTAAATTAAGGATCTCCATCAGTTTTCCTTTTTTGAATTTGCTTACCTGAGAGTAAGAGTCACCTTCATTCGTGTAACACTGACTGCGCAGGTCCAAGCTGACTGGGCAAGCATCAGCAGTGTGAGCTGAGCTTTGTGTCTACAAGTAGAACCTGTAGTGGCAGCTTATGTCCTTCTAGAACCAGGGACCAAGAGCTGCTGTGGGTTGACGTAGATTCAGGGACCGGGTGCTATCATGGGTTAAAAGCTCTAAAAATTCCGCAAACATTAAAGCCGTGATTACCTCTGAATGTCACCATCAAAAAACCCCTGTGCTAGTGGCAAGACACATACATTGACTGTTAGTGGATTTTCATACATTCAGTCAGGGGAAACTCATTCTTTTAAAAAAATACATAAAAATATAATAAAATAAAATAATTTCTTGCACCAGCCCAGTGCCTGCTGAGAGTCACCTTTAAATGGTTACACACCTGAGAATACTCCCGCATCTGAGTTGGGGCTACGTAGCAGCCCACCTCCATGGCACAGCTACTTCTCCAGCCTCTGAGGGATAGGACAGAGGTGTCAAGCTACCAAGTCTTCCAAGGCGGCTGAGCAACTTGAGCCAAAGCACTTGCCGATCATGACCAGGCACAGCATCCATAGCCTGACCATGTCACCAGCAATCAATATCCTGACCATGTCACCAGCAATCAATAGCCTGACCATATCACCAGCAAAGGCTGCTGGGGCTGACGAGAGGCACACTGCTAGTTCCTTCAGACCCTAAAAGGCCATCAAGTGAGCCAGCAGCCAATTCTGTCTCCTCCTACTCTGAGCTTTTACTGGGAAACAGAGACTCAGGTGCCAGCTGGTCTACCACTACAGCTGGCAGAAGCATCACTACCCTACCCATGCTGCCTACCTCAGGTGAGAACTCTCTTCAGAGGTCAGCCTACCCCATGATTTCAGGGGCTGCCTGTTCAGGTGACTGGGCTTGATCAGATTCATGGTATGGTCCTGAGGACATCATGGAACCCTTTCAGGCTTCTCCCCCATAAACTCAGCACAGCAGATATATCTTATCCATGGGATCACACACTAAGGTCATGTGCATACTGACTTGGAGACAAGGACCTGGCTCCTCGTGACTGTCACATTACCTTCCTTATCTCATACCATTTAATAAGAGTAGACCTTCATTTTAACATGATTGAAGATCTATAGGAAAATCTGCAGTGAAGATGCCAAGTATGAACCAAAATTGTGTTCAGAATGTAAAGCAATCCTTTGTCTCCTTTGTAATGAGTTAGAGGCAAGAGGATACAAGAAGAAGAATCACAAGAAGTGATTCTGTTTAGTTTCTAGAGTATGTTCAAATTTACTCTACAGTTAACTTGGCATATACATCTGAACACAGGATAAGTAAACAAATAGCATATTTAAGCAACTAGAACACAGGGACCTAACACTGGATCTAATAAGAAGACTCATCCACCAAGGTGGGAAGTCACTCCTATCCACCCTGGATCTGGACCTGGTTCTATAGCTCACAGGTAGATGAGACTTGTCCCTGGACCTTTCTTGCTAGAGCCCAGTAGGGCTCAGATGTGTCCCAGAAATCACACAGGTTATCACAGTACCTGTATAACACCTTTCCCCCCAGTTTTCCTAAAGAAGGCCCAGTGAAGGGGGGGGTCAGGGGAGCCTCTGTGATTTGAGATATATCCTCAGTCCAGACCCACAAGTCTCTGAACCTGAATCACCTGAAGCAAGAAGGCGCTACACAGCTGTGCCCCTCAGAACACCTGCATATGGTGGTCTCAGCTCAGCACTTTCTACCCTGGGCTTCCTCCAAATATTCAGGCTAGGCCTTCCCAGGGGACACCTAAGTTGGGCCACACGGAGGTGATACAGCAAAGCCTGAGCTACTCAGAATACCAAGTTCAGGCAAACTGAGGAGAGTCAGACAGAAACTCAGAGAATCAGAGGGCAGCCTGAAGCAGAATACACAAGCAGTCTCTTGGCACCAACTTCACCCACACCCAGGCATGCAGCAGCTGACAGCACATGAGTAAGGATTACCACCATGCCAAGCCACACAAAGCCACGCGCTTAAGGCAAAGGGGCCAGCAGCGGGAAGTGTTCACCTTTGGGCTGGAGTGCTGCACTGCCAGGGTAGTTAACAATCACTATCCACTCCTCTATAAGGAGAGAAAATAACCTTAAAATAGAATCTCTGTGCATCCCCCTGACCAAATTTCACTCCAGTAATTGCATCTGTGAGAAAGAGAATTGCAAAAGAAGTTAGCACTCTCTGGGCTCAGCTGTAAGTAATACATCAGAACCTCCCGCTGAGAATTCCCATTAAGCAGAAGCTGCTAGCAGCACACAGAGAGCCAGCCTGAGGCAGCCCCCATTTTTATGGCCACAGAGCCCACACCCAGGCCCTAAATCCAGCCTAATTGTCTGCCTCGTGCTGCCCTCTTGCCAAGCCCCTATCAATGTGGCCTGCTCTTTGGGCTCCCACTTAACAGCAGAGGTGTGTGAAAAGGGGAGGGGCCTTCCACAGCCTCTCAGCACACTTCCATCCACCCCCAATCCATCACACTAATTGAATGGAGCAAGCTGTTTGGAAGGGAAACGTTATTAGACTCCCACGTGAGAGGAGGGAGAAGGGAATCTCCACTAGGTTGGAAGCGCAGGGTGGAATTAATGGGCCTGTTCCTGAGGCAACTCTATTTAACAGGGTTGAGCAGCCCAGCTCAACACAGCTCCTTCCCCTCTCTCTCCATGACCATGCACTGTATCTCAGCTTCCAGCTTCCAAGTTCATGTCCTCCCGACTCCCCCAAGAAAAATATTTAACATCTGTGCAACCTGATCAGGGAAACAGGTGGGACCTCTGACTGGAAGTGAAACACAGAGCACAGAGCAGGTTGCTTCAAGCAGCCCTTCCTCTAGCTGGCTGGAGAACCAGCTGGCTTGCACAGGCATGGGCAGGAGCAGGGACCACACCTGCTGGCCCTATGGAAGCACCTTTGGAAGACAGGTGCTATCAACGTTTCTAAAGGCTCCCCTGGATCAATTTAGGAGTATGGGGCAGGTTTAGAACGAGGGCCTCTTCTGGAGATAGAAATTACACATCGCAATCCAAACCTGTAAGTATTTCTGAGGACATTACCCCAGCACCATCATTCAATATCCTACACAGGAAGAGGGGAAACCCTCAGGAAAGGCATATTTGTTTTCTACCTTTGTTCCTGTTAGGTTCAGATGAAACTCTTATTCCCCAAACTCCAAAATGCAGTCCAACTATCTAGAAATAGGCTCAACCTGGACTACAGGAAGATATCTGCCTGTGAGATAAGAGCCAGCATTTCTCAGGAACCTCTAAAGCTGGTTCCCACCCACCTCTAGCGTTAGGACAAATGGCTACCTGTGGTGGCTATTAGCATATCAAACTCCTGCTGGCCTCCAGGCTCCCTCGGGATCTCAAATACCTGTTACCCATTTCAAACTCTATCCTAGCCCTTCTCACATCTCCTCTGCTAAACTTCCTCCAGCTCCTGGCATCCCTCCTGTTCCCGCCTCCCCCCACCCCATCTTTCTCCCCCCTCCCCTCTCTCTTTACTCTCCCCACCCCTTGCTCTCTCTCTCTCTCTCTAGCTCTCTCTCTAACATTCATTCTGCTCCCACTTCTCTATGTATTCTCTATGCACATCTCTCACAGTCCAGTCTGCTGGCCCATGTCTGACCTACTTCATTTTCTTTCTGTTCCAGACTCTCCCCAGATGCCTTTTGCTCATATCAACAACAAAAACATTCTCCTTAATAAAACCACGAAGCTTGTCTATACATCTAGCTAACACATCCTGAACTCTGGAGGGAGCACAAGTGGACCCCTCTCCAGGGAGCTCAGCCTCTCCTAACCAACCAAGATGGTGACTTGTTTCTCCTGGCTTCTGCCACCTACCATATTTAACTCCAAGTTTTAGAGTGCACCTCTTCAACTGCTTCTTTTCTCCAGCTGTTCTCTCCTGGTACTTGGGGTAGGTGTCACCTCAGAATTGCCTGCTCTGTAGGCTCCTGGAGCCTACCACTGCTACACAAGTCATGCCAGTGCGTTAGGAAGCTTCTCTCGCCCTCCTGGGAACCCGCCACTTGGATAGGGACACTTCTCTCAGAGCATTCTCTGGATCACTTGGGGATGCCTCGGGCTGAAATTCTTTACTGGGACACTCTCTCTCTCCTTCGTCCTTGTTCTCCCTCCCCACATGTTCCCAGCTTGCTCCTGGAGTTCCTTCTGTCATGTTTTCCTGCTCTATTGCTCCAGTCTCTAACGATGGGCTCTTCCCATCAGTGCACTCATCTGCTTTCTCCTTACACTCAGAGACCCCACTAAACCTCACTGTCTCGCTGCAAATGGTTTGGCCTGGTGCAGCTCAATGGACAACGATGATGGCGCACTAGCTGTCCAAATTTTTACAGACTGGAACTGCTTCTACCACAGTCCAAATGATTCCAAAATCTCTTATCTCTAAATGTTACTCTCCACTCTCAAAAGATCACGAATCTCTAATAATAAAAATCTCTAATCTTTCTCCCCCTGTTTTTCTTATCTCTGGGCCTTCTGTACTTTGCTGTCCCTGGTGTTCCCATCTGATCACTGGATTTAATCTCACAGAGCTTCAAGTTTCTTAGGGATGAGAAATATTCAAAGAATGTTTTAGCCAAGTGTTGGTGGTGCTGTGCATCTGTCAGGGTCCCCAGAACCCACCAGGAGTCTGAATCCATATGCAAAAGCAAAAATGCAAAAGCAAGAGCCTTTACTCAAACTCAAGCTCAGACCTTCACTCTCCTCAGATCCATGCTCAAAGCCCGGAACCTCAATTAGGCAGGGTTTCTATACTAGTTAGAGCAGGGAACAGGTCTCCAGAAGTGGCCTTATTTGACAAGGGGTATCTTGGCCCTTGGGGACAGATCACTGATGACTTCAGACAGCTTGAGCAGTTTATTTATGACACCTCTGGAATTTTAGGCACTTTCCTTCTATTTCCTTTTAGGTTCTGGCCCAGGGCAGTCCTTTCCTGAAATTGCTTGTGGTATTTCTATTAACCAGAGTTCAAACCAGGGACGTGCAGGCTCAAGATGGAGTCAGCTTACAAATTAGAGTTTCTCCAGTCACTTGTGCTCCTCAAAGGTGCATGCCTATAATTCCAGCACTTGGGAGGCAGAGGCAGGTAAATCTCTGTGAATTCAAAGCTCTCTGAGTTCAAATCCAGCCTAGTCTACAGAGGGATTTCAAGTCCATCCTGGTCTACCGAGTAATTTCAAGTCCAGCATGGTCTACAGAGTTAGCTCCAGGCCACCCAGGGCTACATAGAGAAACCCTGGTTGGGGGGGGGGGGCAGAGAGGAGGAGGGAAGAGCAGGGGAAGGGAGGGGAGAGAATAGAAAAGAGGAGAGAAGAGAGGAGAGGAGAGGAGAGGAGAGGAGAGGAGAGGAGAGGAGAAAGGTTTTATGCTATAAAAATTCTGGCTCTTGAGTTGAATTATGGCCCTTTCTATCTAAGAAGCATGATTGTATATAAGTTTCCTCCAAAGTCTCTGTCCTGGGTCAAGCTGGCCACTTGACTCTGTGACAGGAATAAGGGGAGCAAAACACAACAGCAGAATAAGACACCACGTGCTTTAAAACACTAAAAAGTAAACTATTCCCAAAAAAGACTGTCTCACAGTTCTCTTCTAGGTCTCTCTCTCTCTCTCTCTCTCTCTCTCTCTCTCTCTCTCTCTCTTTTCTTGGTTTTTCGAGACAGGGTCTCTCTGTATAGCCCTGGCTGTCCTGGGACTCACTTTGTAGACCAGGCTGGCCTCAAACTCAGAAATCCGCCTGCCTCTGCCACCCGAGTGCTGGGATTAAAGGCGTGCACCACCACCGCCCAACACTTCCCTCTCTTATATCTGTAAAATTCTTGCTAAGCATAAACTTTACCTCAAGATTTGTAAGACCATGTGTAAACTTTCTGTATTGAGATTTGTACGTTCACTGGGTGTGGATTAAAAATATTTATAAAATCTGCAACTGAAAATTGGCTTAAAATCTGTAACAAAGGTTGATTAGTCTAAAAATCTATACATAGGTAATCTTAATTAGCTACAGCAAGATTGTATGTAACTTAGATTCAACTCTTGTTTAAAAAAATCAATCATTGCAGCATGCTGTGTACGTAACTTGGATTCAATTATATTGTTTATGGAAAATAGAACTTACTAACAATAAACATTTGATTACAGTTTTTCAATTGCTAAGGCTGTAAAGGTCTATCAGGCTAACAGAAACTGACCTAAAGATGTATATCTACCCACCTGTGACTTTGCTAATGGTTTTCTATATAAGGCTTCTACAAAATTTTAGGTAAAGAACAACATATGTTCATTTAACCTATGTTTGATAAATAAGGTTTATAAATTCCTAAGGTTATAAAGGTTTATTCAGGCTAACAGAAACTAACTTAGAGATAGATGTCTAACTACTCTATTTTGGTAACTGTGTTTAACACCAAGTTCCAAAAATCTTTAGGTAAGTAACAATATATGTTTGATGAATGAGGTACGTTTGATAGGATTATAAATCCCTAAGGTCTATTCACCGACTGAACATGTATATTGTCTTAATTAGAATTACTATTGCTGAGATGAAACACCAAGGAAACTTAGGGAAAAGAGGGTTTATCTGGACTGCACTTCCATAGCACTGTTCATCCCTAAAGAAAGTCAGGGCAGGAACTCACACAGGGCAAGAACTTGAAGGCATAGACCGATGCAGAAGCAATGGAGGGGTACTGCTGACTGGCTTGCTTCCCGTGGCTTGCTCAGCCTGCTTATTTTATAGAACTCAAGACCGCCATTCCAGGGATGGCCCCACCCACAATGGGCTGGGTTCTCCCCCATCAATCACTAGTTAAGAAAATGCCCTACAGCTGGATCTTATGGAGGCGTTTTCTTAAGTGAGGTTCCCTCCTTTCAGATGACTCTAGCTTTTGTCAAATTGACATAAAACCAGCCAGGACATATGCCTAGGCTCTTGGTCTTTGCTAACCTTGTTAAGCTTTAGATATTTGGATAAACTAGACATGGGATCTTTCCATAATAGAAACGGTAATATTATGTAAAAGTACACCAAAAGGATCAGAAGAGTACAGTTCCCAGTCTCGCTGTGGACTGTATTTATGGTTTAAAGTTTATTTTGCTGCTAAAGACTTTTCAATTAGATCTTCAATTTAAAAATTTTTTTTTGTTTGTTTGTTTTGTTCTTTTTGAGACAGGGTTTCTCTGTGTAGCCCTGGCTTTCCTGGAACTCACTTTGTAGACCAGGCTGGCCTTGAACTCAGAAATCCACCTGACTCTGCCTCCCAAGTGCTGGGATTAAAGGCATGCACCACCACGCCCAGCCCAATTAAAAATTTTAAGATTCAAACTTAAAAGGAATAAAAAACAACAGGGATAAAGTTGTAAATCCTCATCTGTAAACTGTAAGCCATGCAAGTTAATAGTCACCTTATAAATGATCAATTTCTTTAATACTTTCAGAACTATGCTTACAGTCATGCTAAGTACAAATCTAACTCATTTACAGTAACAAGTTTTATCCTTCTGTATATGCTGTCAATGTTGAGCCTAAAGCAAGTACCTAAAAATAAAGTTTGTATAAAACCAGGTATACTTAATATATTAGATGATGCCCCTTCCAAGAGATCTGCTGAATATGGTATTTAAGATGTTTAATAAAAATGGCGTCCCCTGATAGACAATATACCAGCTTCCAGTAGCAACAGCTGAGGATGTCTCCAGAGAAGATGGGCAGCAATGGACTCCACCTGTAGCTTACCTCAACTGTGGTAATGCTGTCCACTGAGCAAAGAACTGCCCGTGCCTCACCTGCCATCAGAGCCCTGACCGAACTGTGGATTCTGCTGGATTGACTGCCCCACTCTGCCTCACCAAGGTAGGTCAGTTTTCCCCAGTTCCTCCCCACAGGAAAATCTCTCAGACCTTCAGGCCTGTTGACCTAAGGCTGATGCTGCTTGTGTGTACCCCAACAAAACCGTCAAGATCGGCATGAAGGATGCCAGGCTGCCTGTCCAGGTTGTGGTGAAGCTGTGTCATTTTAACTGATAGAGAGTCCATCAGGATCATGGTTCCTGCTCAAGTTTATCCTTCTCGGATCTCTGATAGTGTTGATGGCCAGCTTTATCCGTTTAGCAGCAGCTGCTTGATCAGTCTATTTCATACGTGACTATCAGGCCTTGCTTTTTCTAGAGCTTCTTGGTCTCTTGTTTGAGAAAGGCAGACTCATAGACAGGCTCGCCCTCTGAGAGGCTTCACACTGAAAGATAAACTCACAAAATGAGTTTCAATGTAAAAACAAACTCAAATGATCATGATATTATCACTAACTAAAAATTTACTTTTTGCTCCTCTTACTTAACAGAACTTGCTTTTCAGTGAATTCTGTCAGTAATCAACCATTTATGTCTCCTGGTGAATGACTAGATGAAAACAGGGGTTTAAGTTACTGTAATTTGCTGGTCGTGGTGGAGCACGCCTTTAATCCCAGCACTCGGAAAACAGAGGAAGGCAGATTTCTGAGTTTGAGGCCAGCCTGGTCTACAGAGTGTGGAGAGCAGGTGCAGCCACATGGGCCAAAGATGGCACCCTGGCTCTATGCTAAGCCCCGTGACTTAGCTTGTTTATCCCAGTCTTAGTCATGCACAGTAAAAGCAGCATGTGTAACTCATTGGAGAGATAGCACAATGTCTTGCGATACTATTCTATCAGCCAATCCTGCATGCTGCCTTGGATGTGTGCGTCTATGATTGGGTGGTGTGAGGTGGCGTGAGTGAATAGAAGTATAAATTGAGGGCAGCCCCAGATGAGGAGAGACCAGAGACCAGAGTTAGAGAGACCAGAGTGAGTGAGTGAACAGCTGCAGCTGTGTGAAACTTAAGATAGAGAAGCAGAAGCTGCGAAGGCAAGCTGCTCTGAACCCGCCTTGGTGTCCCCTTGTCGTTTCTTCCCACCGTCTCTGCTAGTCAGAGATGTGCGAGCTGCGACAACAGAGTGAGTTCCAGGACAGCCAGGGCTACTCAGAGAAACCCTGTCTCAAAAAAAAAAAAAAAAGTTGCTGTAATTTGTGAGGATCTAAGATAGTATATTAAGGTATATAGATGTAAGTCAGGAGGGTCTGAGGAAGTGATTTGTGAGTTTAAAAATGTAAACGCAAGTTGTAAAGTCTGAGGAAGTAATTTTAGGTATGTGAAAAATGAGACTTAAAGATGATACATGACATTAAGATTTCAGAATTTTAGTCTATTTAACAATGGAGTTCAGATAAGCTGTTAATCTAGCCTTGGTAAAACACTGGCTATTGTTATCATAGTCACAGGCTCAAACGTCTAAATTTCCTTTTGTTTTTTTCTAAATACACTTACTGAAAACATCCCTGTCCAATCTCTATACCTCTCCAGCCCTCTGGACAGAGGAAAGAGTGTTCCTGCTTTTATCCCGGCCTCGGCCCTCAAGCTTTGCTATGGCTCAGAAGCATGAGTGTACTCCAGCTGTTTATAGACACCAGTCACTACTTCTACCACAGTGTGGATTTTAGTGCAGATTACAGACAGCAGTCATGGTAACATATCTAAAACATTTATCTCTGTTTTGCAAACTTTAAAAAAATTCATGTAAGCTTCAGGGAGTTGAGACTTGGATCCACGTGTCACAGGTCAAAGTGATTCCAGATAAGTAGTCTTGTCAGTCAACAACTTAAGCTTCCCTGCCTACTGCCTATCCCTGCAGGTGGGCTCTTTCCTTCCCTTGGCCCTCCACCTAAGTGTATGCCTAAGATAAAAATTCTCCCCTAAGCTCCATAACTTTACCTTCTGTCCCTAGTCTATCTCTGTCTAAAACTGGTCTTGGCACTCAGTGCTGTGCCCACTGCTGTATGGATTTGCCCCTAACTTTACAAGGTTATAAACGGATTTGCATCCTTACTGACTGAGAGTTGGGGAGAGGTCTTTGTTACACAGAGGAATACACAATCACCTGCAGGATCCACTTTGTCCTGTGGCTCCCTGAGCTGGAATCTACATCCTGCATGTCCCTCTTGATAGGCAGTCTGGTGACAGCCACTGTCTCTCCTATTCCTGCTAACATTATCATTATACCCTTCCACTTTGACAGTGGTTTCTTGTGGTGGTTTGAATGAAAATATCCCCCACAGGCTCAAAGGAAATGGCATTATTGGGGGTGTGGCCTTGTTGGAGTGGGTGTGGCTTTGTTGGAGGAAGCATGTCACTGAGGGTGGACTTGTGGTCCTTGCACTGGGAGAGTTATAACAAGAAGTTTGTTATCAAAGAGCACAAGTGAGCTCCTTCCTAGTCTTTATCCCCGCGAGCTGGGCATCAGCCTGCACAACCTTTCCCTCCTACTCCATGCCAGAGTGTCAGATGGCCAACAGCTGCCATCTAGGATCGATGCTATATCTGCCTCAAGTGCTCAGAGCAAACAGTCCATTTAACCAGTTCCTGAATATCGCCACCATTTGCCACCCATGACTTCTGAGAATACAGATGCTGTTCCAACATCTGTGAGGCTTATACATCACTACTGGATGAATGCTGGATCAAAGGCAGGTAGACAAGTGTGAAGCCCATTTCATGAGCAAGTCAGATACAAGCTACTTACTGCTGCTGTACTAACCAGCTCACACACACCTGTCAACAGTCTATCTTAAGTGACTTGGCCCCAGCATTTGCAAACCTGCATGTATGTAATAGTGGGCTTCTGCCATATTAGTGTCTGAAACTGAGGTCTGGGACCAGGATCTAGGCAGGCATCCTCTCTTTCTAGCCCAGTTGTTTTCCCCACTAGCTCCAGCAGGTAGCTAGCTGCCCTCTCCTGGGGCTAAAAGCAAAGCAAACCCTCCCCCCAAAACATGGGCACAGATTCTAGTAGCAGTGGAGACTAGAGAAAGGGGCCTCACTCAGCTCACATATTCTTTGTTTGTTTGGTTGGTTGGGTTTTGGTTTTGGTTTTTTTTTTTTTTTTTTCGGGAGGGTGGTTGGTTTTTTGAGACAGGGTTTCTCTGTGTAGCCCTGGCTGTCCTGGAACTCACTTTGTAGACCAGGCTGGCCTCGAACTCAGAAATCCGCCTGCCTCTGCCTCCCTAGTGGTGCTCACAGATTCTTAATCCTCTGCCTACTGGGTCTTGCTGAGATGTGTTGCCCGCCATCTTCTCCCCTTGGAAGTGTTGAGAGTCATACTTGGCTCTCTTCAGAATACTTTTTTTTCCCCTGAGTTAGAGACTTCGTCAAACAGGACAGAACACACTCCTTATCTCTTCATTAGACATTATCCTAAGAAGCTAGTGCTGCCTTTCTGAAAACAGGAACACGAGTTGCTATAATGACATTGATAGTGATGATAAATTCAAGTTTATTTCTGGAGGGATTATCCTCATCTCCATCATCTCAGGAATCAGAACAAAAATATCCCAGTATTATCCACTGCAGTGGTTTAAATCCTGAATTTCCCCTCAAGGTCCACAGGCTAAAGACTGGGTCCCCAGACCCTGGTATAACTTTTAAGAGGTGGGGACCAGAAGAACCTCAGACAACCAGGAATGAATCCTTGCAAGGGACAGTGGACCCTGACTCTTTCTTCTCTAGCTTCCTTTTGCTTATTTGTGTGTGTGTGTGTGTGTGTGTGTGTGTGTGTGTGTGTGTGTAAGAGAGAGAGAGAGAGAGAGAGAGAGAGAGAGAGAGAGAGAGAGAATCACAACTGAACGGCCCAGGATAACCTAGAATGCATGATTTTCCTGCCTCGGCCTCCTGAGTACAAGAATTATGGGTCTGTACCACCATGTGTGGCCTTGTTTGGCTTTTTGACCACAAAATTAGTTTTCTGTTCTACACATATATCTTAGTGACTTACTGCTGTGAACAGACACCATGGCCAAGGCAATTCTTATAAGGACAACATTTAATTGGAGCTGGCTTACAGGTTCAGAGGTTCAGTCCATTATCATTAAGGCAGGGAATGTGGCAGCATCCAGGCGGGCATTGTGTAGAAGGAGCTGAGAGTTCTATATCTTTATCTGAAGGCTGCTAGCAGAATACTGACTTCCAGGGAGCTAGCATGAGTCTTAAAGCCCACACCCACAATGACACACCTACTGCAACAAGACCACAACTACTCCAACAGGGCCACACCTTGTAATAGTGCCATCCCCTGGGCCAAGCATATACAAACCATAGCAGCATGTTTGCACCAGGATGGATTGCCACAGGGCCAAAACAATCCATTGCAAGTGGATCATGGCTTGAACATCCAAAACTGGGAGACAGAATCCCTCTTCTTATAGGTCAAGAGCCTCAGTGTTTGTTCTAGTGGTAAAGCTGGGCAACAGCCATCTACCATGTAGGTTTTCGGTTGGTAAGCCACGCATATCATGGGTCCTTTAACCACTGCCTGTTCTCAGGCCTCAAAGATAGAACCTGTTGGGTTGAGGCCCACGCCATTAAGAAATATAAGATGTGTGCTGTTTCTGGGAGTTTTCAAATTTATTCTTAAATTGGATTAATACACACTAGATTTTCAAACAGAAAGTGATGTGTAACATTGGATTATTTATGCAAAATGCATTGGCAGAGCAACATCTAAAGTTTTTTTTTTCTGTGTGTCATTGCTGTTGTCGCTGTTGCTGTTGTCGCTGTTGCTGTTGTTGTTTTCCTTTTTGTAGTGTCTCTGAGAGAGGTAAGTCAAAAAGTGGCTTTCTTGTGATATGCTTCAAAAATAGATGGAAAGGAAGAAAAGTAACAGAAGCCTTGAATGAAATTTTAACAACGATTAGTAATGGCTCTCAAGGCAGCTGGCTAATGTACTCTCTGCTCAAAAATGTGTTTGATCTGAAACATGAAAACAACATCGTGGTTTCCATGAAAATGGAAGTGAAATGAAGTTGGATAAAGGGAACCACAGATGTGTCACCTCCTGAGTTAGGCACTGCTTGGGGGCTGGGTGGGTGGGTGGGTGGGTGGGGCGTTTGCTTGACTCAAAGGCGTTTAAATTGTTTGCATTTAAAAGCAGAGACCTAGGCTGGGGAGATGGTCATGCTTGCTGCACAAGAGCATCCCAGTGGCTCAATGGCCAGCTCATTGGGTCAGCTGGTGAATTTTTTTAGGTTCATGGAGAAACTCTATCTCAAACAAATAAGGTGGAAAGAAGTAAACAAAGACAACCAAGATTGACCTCTGGCCTCCATGGGTACTTACATGAGCATATGCATGCACATAAAAATATTAGAAAGCAGTAAAGAAACACTTATACCACGCACATGTTCATCAATACCTTTGAGATGATAAATGATCTTATTACCCTGAGGTATGGATTAAAAAGAAAAAAAATCTAAATGAATGGCCAGTGGGCAAATGCTTTTCTGCCAAACCTGAGTTCTTGAATTCGATGCCCAGGACCCACATGCAGGGGAAGAATCATCTCCCACAAGTTGTATTATGACCTCCATATATATTATATGTGCCACATGTGTGGCCTCCAAACGCGTGGTCACAAACTAAGTGAAGCGTATCTTGGCCTTCAGTTCCCGGGAGCGCCCTCTGCTGTATATGTGACTTGTGTAGGCTGAAGCCAAAGCTGGGGATGTGCGTTTGTGGGTTTGTTGATGGTCAGTGTCCCACAAGGGCAATGGGGACTTCCTCCAAGCACAAACATATCCAAACAAGAGGCATACACGCTACAATGGGATGCTCTTCTGCACCAGCCAGCCCAAAGTGTCAAGGAACAGGAAGCCTGTGATCAGTGGCCTTCTAAATGCAAAACCTTCCAACACTGTCACTTTTTAAGGTAGCAAAAGAAGTAGGCTTGAGTCAAGAGTAAACTGTATCCATGACATCTTTTGGAAAACAAGCAATAGAACAGGTATAATTAGAGAGATAGGAACATAACCCACATTCTCTGTCCCCTAGAGACTGCTGGGGTTTGGGCTGTGCTTGGTGCAGCCACATGGATCTTAGGACCTATGCACTCTGTCCTCTACCTGCTTCCTGCAGTGGGTAATACAAGCCCCGTCCTCTCTGGGCACCTGCGTGACCCTGTGACGGAAGCGGGCACCTGTGTGACCCTGTGACTGAAGCACAGAAACTCTCAGAATTGCACTGCTCTTAAGAACTCTCTGATAACCCCTGAATGTCATACCCACTCATCAAATGAATACTAAATGGCATTTCTTACTGAGAACTCAATTAAACCAAGATACTCCTCAATGCAGAAAACAGCTGCCCTTCTCAGTCACTCTCTGGTTGAGAGACAAACAGATGATAGTACTCTTTGTGCCAACGCTAGAATAAAATCATGACTAATGTGTTCCAAATTCTGCTCTGCTTATTGGCTTGCATGTATTATTTTGCTTAATTTTCACAAATCTGCTCCCAGGTCTCCTAAGAGTCATCTCACAGTTCCACTTCACAGATAAGGAAGAAACAACTTAGACAAGGAAGAAGAGGGGTCTTTCTATTAGGTCTTGAAGTGGAGAAGGAAGCCAACAGATCACAGTATCTTTGACCATGCAGATCAGCATGTCCCGTGCAGATTCCAACTTAATAGTCCAGACAACTTGCTAACACATGGCCCAGGTGTGCTCTAGACAGTCAACATACCCCAACATGGACACAGAGAGGGCAAACACAGGTGCCATCCATTCTTGATTTATTAACATCTGCCCAAGTGGAAGTATAATAACTACAATAACAAGTTTGTTGACCTCACTAAGTTGAAAGGGGATTCGGTAAGGGAGATAAGTGAGGCCTCTTTCTCAGAAACTGCCTGCTCATATTTTCTTGCTCTTAAAGGCTGTAATTATTAACACATCAGCTAGCACCCAGTGGATGGTGCATCATGCAAGAAACAGATGATGTCTGTCACTGATGAAGAGGAGTAATTGAAGAGCTTCTGTTCTTATTGTGTCTCTGGCTATCATTAAACAAATAGCATATATAAAGAATAAATGGAGTTGAAGCCAGCTGTTGAGGAATGCTCTAGAGCCCAAGATGTCCATGGATGAAGGTCAAAGAATTAAAAAAAGCAGCTATGGTCGTATGGCCCAGTTCATCCATAGCAGCCAGATGTAGGAGCACCATTAGGAAGATCCCTGCAGTGGAGGCTTTGGCCAGCTGCTATGATGGTGAAGTTTCTGCCCCAACCCAGCCAGGCTCTGGCGGCCAGTTAGTAGATCACACTGTAGTCCAGAAGCTGCTACAATACCAGTCAGCTCCACTGGGGGCTTGAAGCACACGTGCACCCTCTGAGCATGCTTAGTTGGTTAAGCAGACATTGAAATGTCACAGGCAGGAACCCAGAATAATGCAAGGTGCAAAGTCCTCCTGACCTGCCTTTGGAGAAGAGACCCAAGTCTTGTCATTCTAGACGTGCTAATATCTAGCACTACCAAGACCACAGTCTCTGCCTGGCTCAATCCTGATGGTTCCCTTTCTAAGTGCCAAGTGTTAAAAACAGACTGATGTACAACCCACTAAGCCAACGTGTGAGCCTTTAATCTGAGCTCACAAGAAGAGAACTATGGGGCTCTCTTTCATACTGTAAACTCTCCCCTACCCTCACCCCCCAAAAACTAAAATAAAGTACTATTTTGAAAGTAGAGAAACATGCGATAGCAAGCACACACCACAGCCAGGTGTGACTCTCAGATTGTAGGAGAGAAAGTCAGTGTTCTTGGTGGCCAGAAGATCAGAACAGCTGGGACTCTCAGGAAACAGGTCCTAAAAGCCACCTGAATTGTCCTTTTAGAGAATTTCTGCGCACCTAGAAAACTAAAAAGGAAAAGACAGACTTGCAACCCCATCTACCAACCTAAGGGACAGGCATCCTGGCTCACTTTTACATTTAGCACTCCACCAGAATTCTCCAGTATCTTTGGAGAACTCTTTACAATTGTCATTTTCATGGCTGTGGTCCCCATGACAGAGTCATCTGCTGGGAGGGGGGTGCTGGGGGTGGGGGAGTGGGTACTGATGAGAGGAACAAAGTCAAGGGGGAGTTTACAGAGAAAGCTCAGTCCACATCCAGTATAATTATTTAGTCATTCTTTCAGAGTCTTTCCTAATACAGCAATGAAAATTACAAAAAGAAACTGAGGAATGCAAATTCTCCTTTATGCACATCACTCCTGACTGCATATAGCACCACCTGGTGTCAGCATAGAGTTACTGCAGGGTGGGGAGCATTTTCACAAATTTCAATGAATGAGATGAAAGTTCACCTCAAGGAGAGTAGGTCGATCACCAGGCTAGGTTACACCATGGTCACTGGGCTACTTGACCTCATGATCATCTGGGTAGGTCACCCAGTCATCACTGGGCTAGTTTACCCGATGCTAATCAATGTCAGCGACCTGTGGGAGCTGGGCTAGCTACCAACAAAGTCAACTTTAGCTTTATTTTGATTGCTGAATCATCACATTCCTGTACTGCTTGTTCTAACCATCATGTTCTGGATGTATAGCCTACACCACACACGGGTACAGGAGTCAGGAGCTGCCCCTATATCCTCTAATCACTTCCTAGCTAAGGGACTTTGTAGACTCTAAGAACATCACAGTTCTACACGAGAAACTTCTCAACAGCATTCACCTCTCACTGACTCAGGAACGATGTTTCAGCAGATACAAGGAAATGCAGGGCCCTTTCCTGGGTTCACAGTCTTACTAATACAAGAACAGCCGCACACAGAAACGCAAGGAAAATTTCATTAGCTTAAGAGAAAAGCCCTGGCTGGTGTGGCGCTCATGTCTTTGATCCCAGCACTCAAGAATCAGAGGATGGCTGATCGCTGTGATTCTGAGGGCAGCCTGTTCTACATAGTGAGTGAGTTTCAGGTCAGCTAGCGCTACACAGTGAGAGCTTGTCAGAAGAAGGAGGAGGAGGAGAAGGAGGAAGAGAAGAAAGAGGAGAAGAAGAAGAGGAAGAGGAAGAGGAGGAAGAGGAAGAGGAGGAGGAGAAGCAGAAGCAGGAAGCAGTGAGTGGCAGGACTGTCAGCCTGTGCTGGGAAGACAGGCAAGAACTCTGGGAAGGAAAGATACAATATCTTGATATAGAGAGTTATTCCACCTGTCTTTTTGGCACAGCTTATAGCGAGCTCACTTTCCTAGGAGTGGCCTGCCTTCTTGATGGGTGGCCCCTTAGCCAGATATTGAAAGGCCTAACTGGGAAAAAAAAAAGTTAGATCTTTTCCTTGATGGTCCTTTCTCAACTCTAACACAACCAAAACAAACCCTATTCTGACAAACCCATGATGCAGAGTATGCCCTGGAAAACCAGGCAGCTGTTGTTGCACCTCCTTAAAGAGGTTTAGAGGGGCACTTGCCTACATCACCCTGTTCTCATGGTTTTCCTTCAGGAGGTAGGTACTTCACAACCAACTGATGCCTATCCTAAAAAGAAAAAAATACTCCAGTCTAAACTGCCAGTGCACTACCACATCAAAGACGAAGCAAATCCAGAATCTGACTTCTCATTAAGTTCACATCATCCTTCAATTATATAAAACTTAAATGCTGTAGGAATTGGTTTCCACAATAAGCCATGGATTATGAGCTAATAGAATTTGAACAGTCTGGGTCAACCATCTCCCCAGGGAAAGATGGATGAGGCACTTGATACGAGACCCAAAGGCCAGGGATATTTTTCCAAACCTAACAACTTGCATACCGAGACAGTACGAGGCAGGCTTACAAATACAAGGTGGACTTCTCTTAAGCAGTACATGGGATGAATCCAGCAGGTATGAAACCCAGTCTACCTGTATAGCAGCAAACACAGGAGCTGGGTGAACTGCTGCCTGTCCTGTGCTGACTATACTGGGAAAGGCTGGCAGAGGTGAGTCTTTTGCTGCACATGAACCTGGTTAAGACGAGACCAGCCTGCCCTGTACACAAGGGGCTTGGTGGCAGTAGAAATTGGTGCAGCTCAGCAGAGGCTGGGGATGAAGCTAGGATGGAGTCACACTCAGGACTAAGTCCCCAACAAAACATATGGCATCTGTGAGCAAGTGGCAGGAAATGGCTTAATACTACACACTGTATGCTATGTACTATATTGTTAATATAATACTGCACACTGTATGCTATGTACTATATTGTTAATATAATACTGCACACTGTATGCTATGTTCTATATTGTTAATATAATACTGCACACTGTATGCTATGTTCTATATTGTTAATATAATACTGCACACTGTATGCTATGTACTATATTGTTAATATAATACTGCACACTGTATGCTATGTTCTATATTGTTAATATAATACTGCACACTTTATGCTATGTTCTATATTGTTAATATAATACTGCACACTGTATGCTATGTTCTATATTGTTAATATAATACTGCACACTGTATAATATGGAAATGGCTTAATACTGCACACTCTATTATTTGTATTATATTGTTGAGGCCACTGAATGCTGTGGATTGCACCGGTGCTGTTTGTATTTTGATGTTAATTCTGCTTCCTCAAGAGGGGCCGCCCCCTGATGAGGTGTGGACCACATACTCAGGTAATTTCATGTAAACCTTCTCCCCATTTTTAACTGGTCAAATAGAGACTAGAGCCTGCTATTGGGCAATGGAAGGGAAAGGTGGGGCTAGAGGTTTTAGCGAGTGGGAAAAGAGTAGGGATGAGGGCGACAGAGAAAGAGGAGGTGGAAGGAAGATGGAGCAAAACCACATAGCAGCAAGTAGCAAGGAATCTCATAGCTGGGGAATAGAGTAGTGTAGTGGTACATTTGCTCAATCTAGGTGTGCAGCTTATAAATATTGTAACTGAGTTGTATGGTTTTTGCACTGCCTTATTGGGGTTAGTGATTTACTGCAACAATTGACTGCCACAGACCCCACAGCATCATGCAGACCATCACTGTGAGTCACTTAGCCATACGATGCAGACCAACCTGGCCAGAGAATTCCCAGAAACAAAGCTGTCTCGAATATATCATCTCACACAACCTTACAGCTTCACTAAAGCTCCCAAAACAACTTGAACAGCCTTCATGAAAGAAACATCAGGAGACCAAACCAAAGGGAGCACAGCAGGAGGGAGGAGGGAGAACTCCTTAAACATGACTGTCTCTAGATGGAGAGTCTCCAGCCGGGCAGCCATCTGTCTTGATGGTGCCTGGCCCATGGTGCCAGCTGCTCCCACTCCGAGCTGTAGAGCGACAGAATAAAGTGCTCGAACCTCTGCAGAAACTCCTCTTTGATGCAAACTGAACTGAAGGGGATAGAAGCTGTCCCAGGAGAACTGGTCAACACGTCACCCAAGACCTCCAAGCAAGAAGTGGAAGGAGGCCAGGTACAGAAATCAGCTGGAGCTCATGGCTCTGACACTTAACTGTATGATTCTGAACACAGCAAATCCATGGAAGGAGGCCAGGTACAGAAATCAGCTGGAGCTCATGGCTCTGACACTTAACTGTATGATTCTGAACACAGCAAATCCAATCAGATTTTCCACTGTTCCTATCAGGATATTTTTAGCCACCACTCAAAGAAAATATAAGTCACACTGGCTTCAGTGGGGATGTAGAGGGTGGAGTGAACATAACAGTTCCAGGAACCTGAGCCCAGGCTCAAGGGGCTCATTTCAGAAGGACTGAACGCAGGTGTTACGTGCTGATAGAGTTGAGTTGGGCAGAGTCCACTCAGATTTCTTGGCTCCTGTGGTTCAGGCCAAAACATTTTACCTGAGTCATGTGGTAAGATAAAATAAAGGTTATTAACAAGGAAAAAGATGTTTCAAGAATGAGCAAAGGCTAACAAATTGGAGAAAAGGTGTACCCTCAAAAATAAAAAATGCTGCCCAAAGAGTCAATGGCCTTTTAGATGTCATTTACATAGTACATGAGCTCTCTGTTACACATAGCCCACATAGAGAAGGGTTTCCAGTCTTGTCAAACAGCTTCTTCCATATGTTAGCCTGACACCTGTCCATATCCCCACTCTCCTGCGACACAAAGATACCACTATGGCAAGGTGGTCTGTTCTGTCTCTCTCTGATTTGCCCTTTGATGCTGGCACATCCATAGACTAGAATATGACTGAATCTCTAAAAAGGAAGAAACTCTTACAACAAGTGATAGTATGGATGAGCCCAGAGGACATCATGCTACCGGAGATAAGCCAAACCACAGGTCTCTCTTAAAGGGTCTAACTAGCAAAGGTCATGAGAATTAGAGAAGCAAAAAGAACAGTAGTTGTCAGTGGCTGAGGGAGGGAGGGGAATTATTCATCAGTAGATAGGGAGTTTTAAATTTTTGCAGTACAATGCTGGGCGTGGTGGCGCACACCTTTAATCCCAGCACTCAGGAGGCAGAGGCAGGTGGATTTCTGAGTTCGAGGCCAACCTGGTCTAGAGTGAGTTCCAGGACAGCCAGGGCTACACAGAGAAACCCTGTCTCAAAAAAACCAAAAAAAGAAAAAAATTGCTGTACAACACTTTGCCTGTATCTATCGAACACTTAACACTGCGTTAAGAGGTTGGATTTAAGTCAAGGGTTCTTAGCATCATAAAGAACAGCCTTGGGTTTATTGCAGTAATGCCCCAAACATCTCAAACAAGCCAAAGTGTGTGGCATGCTGACTCACTTGCACCACACCCTCCATCCGCATTGTGTGCCAGGCTGGCTGGTCTTCCCACATCTCTGGGGGCTGGGGGTGGGGGGACTTCTCCTGCCAGGATGATTCTGGTAATTTCAGAGAAAGGTATCTGCTGAGGACATCTCCCGAGGTCCTGGGGTCTACTCGCCTGGATATGCCTGTACTTGTTCTCTGTGCTTGTCACGTATTCCTTTGCACCACATCGGGAGGGAGAGCCACCTCTGGTCTCTGATCTCCACAGTTTCCATGCTGGCAGCCATACCTGAGCACAATGCACCCTCCTCTGCAAACCTGGATGATTTCCTCTGTGACGGGACTTTGCTTGTTTTACTGTTCCAGGGTCTGCTCTTTTATAGCTTCTCTAAGGTTAATCCACACAAGGCTGACAAATTTCAACCTTTGTTTGTTTGTTTGTTTGTTTGTTTGTTTTAACCTCAAAAACAGCTATGGACCAGGTCTTCTGCAAGCTTTGGCATCAATGTTGAATCTTGGTGATCAGCCTGATTAGACTGAGCAGGGCCTGTGAGATTTATGGATCTCACCTCTGGAGACATTGGTGGGGACTTCCCTGAGAGGATGAGATCCTGTGTAACTTGTCTGTTTGCATCAATCCCTTGATGGACTTATAATGTAACTCCTGAGCTCACCATGGGTGGGGTGGTGTCACCTATGAGCAGATGTCCTAGACAGCATAAGGAAGCTGTCTACGCAGGCCACTAAGAACAAGCATATGTCTCCATGGCTTCTGCTTCAGTTCCTACCTCTGGGTTCCTTCTGTGACTCGCTGCCCTGATTTACTTGATGATAGACTGTGATATGGAAGTGTAAGCCAGATTGTAAGCCACTGTCCTTTCCGAACTGCTTTTGGTAATGGTGTTCTGTAACAGCAATAGACAACATATCTAAGGTACCCTTAGTTCCAACTGCCACCAAAATGGTCTAATAGGTCAAGAAAAAGTATTCATTTTCTTATTATCTTTCATTTCTCTCAAGTTTGTCGAGAATTATCAGATGCAGGTGCTCCTATCTGGAGAAAAGCCTAAACCCAGATCTGCCCAGCTTCATGCCTCTCGCCTTCCCACTCGCAGATAGCACAGAACTTCACAGAAAGACAAGCTGAAGCCCAGGTCCCATACTCCAGCCACTGCTGAGGGCATCTCCACAGGACCAGCAACCATGAGTCACTCTTACAGAGAAGGAGGCTGCCACACAGCAGAGGATGAATAGGGAGATGGTTCTCCCCTACCCTGAAGAACCTAGCCAAGCCATACACCAACTCCAGAGGGATCACAGAAGGACCTCACATGGCAGTGTCAGAACGGCTACTTCCCTCTGAGCAAGAAGTCAAGCACAGAGAGCTTGTGACCTGTCCAGGGCCATTCTCTCCAGAACCACTCTCTGTGGCTGCATCACAGGCAGAGTCAACCACAGATGTTAAGGTACCCAGGGCCTAGGTACCAGTCTCTAGGGAATAATTTGAAAATTGTTTCTCCAATAGGAGAAGAAAGAGAGAGTGTGTGTGCCATATCCGGAATACATATATTTTGTAGAATGTTATAATGACCATGAGTTATTTTTAATTAGAAAAATACAATTTAGTGTAGACCCTTCCATCACCAGAAAGAGGTGATGTTATTTCTTGTCTTGTTTTCCCAAAACTGTCCTGCAGAGGGCGCCTATGACCTAGCTCTGGCTGATTCCAAAGAGAAAGTTGTTTTTGGTCTCCATGTGCTGCAGTGCCAACCTTCCCTAGCCACTAGGGAGAATCTACCTGATAAGGAAGCAGGAGTCCAGTACTTTCTGAGACTAAGACAGTCCACTTGCAATGGTCTTCTACAACATGACACCCAACCCCTCAGGAGCTGGCAAGCTGCAAGAAGTCCAGAGTCAGATGGCCTGGTGTCAGGCGGGTGCCTCTCTGCGTACTGAGTACACTACAGTGATAAGAGCCTATGATGGCTAGAAAGGCCAAGGCTTGGGAATGAGCAAAGGGCAAGAAACTCACCAAATACAATTCAGATGCCCATAAGAAGGCTAGGGAGGGCATTATCCAGCCATAGCCCTTTCCTTTCTCAGACACCATACCAACTACTGCTCCCTGCTTGAAGCCCTGGAATCCTTGAGTATCTGCAGCTAGAACTGTTTAGCTACCCTGCGAGCATGACACAGCAGGGTCCTACATACAAAAAGTACCCAGCCCTAGGCCTGGGCCTCCCCAAGTCAAGGAGCAATGTCCTTCTGTCTTCCAAGAAATTCCAGCATTTCCTACTCTAGCTGGAAGCTTTCTACTTGAGCTAGCCTGAGTGGACAGCAGTGTTTCCTGGACTGCAGAGTCAGAAAAGAAAATGTTCCTGGGGCCTCTCTAGAAAGAATCCAGCCTCAATTTAGCTAAGCAGACTCACCTGGAGCTGGTTCCAGCCAGAAAAAAACATGCAGTGTTCTACCTGTCATTTGCACAGTGACAAAGACATTTTAAAAGGATTTATTTTTAGGAGATGGTGGGAGTAGTCAGAGAGAAGAGGAGGGGACAGTGGAATTGCTCCTTCTACCACAGCAGTGGGATAGAAACACATGTCCATAACTCCATAGTGAGGACATTTGGCTCTGGGATATGAAGGGGCAGTGGTTCACCCCTGGGACTCAGCTCCACTCCAGAGCTATAGGGTGGGCTCACAATCTTTCACAGCAGAGGAAATGCACAGAGCTAGGCTCAGCTGCTCATTGTCCAAAAGAACCTGTCCAAAGCCCCAAACAGAAGAAGAATGGATTGTGTTGTCAGACCTGCTGAAGATGGTGATGGTCGGCCCATCTGCCTCATCTCCCCTCTCACCCTAAACTGAAGGAACAAATATGATTTTTATCAAATTGAATGGAAGTTACAGAACCTCTCTTGAGCACAAAAACGTGGTCCTGAAACAGAAAACTTCCAACATGCCCAGCATTGGCTCAGGGTCCAAAGCCTCTCTGACAACAGTTCCTGGGTCTCAAACATGCCCTGCTGGAACAACTTGCAAGTCCCACACTCTGAGTGGGAGTAAGCGGGAAGGATTAACTACCGTAAGAAACGCTTTCCGCAAACTTGGGTTGTCTCTGGGCCATGCATATCAGACTGTGAGTCATGCAGAACATGTCAGATGTTCCTGCAGCACACACATCAACTGGGGACACTGGATCATATTTACGCTCAGGACCACTCACACCCAGACTTCCTCCCAACTCTTGGCTTCTGTCATTCTTGGATACCATGTGTCCTCCACAAGTGTGGAGTTCTTGATTCCATGTCCCCAGAAGCAGCTGGAACAGGCAAGCCTAGGTCCGTTTATCTAGTGGGCCCAGGGGCCTCACACAGCTAAGGTTATAATTAGGTCACGTGCCCTTTTAGCTGCTCCTCAGTCATCTGGATTTCCTCCATCAAAGTTCCTGTCCAAATGCGGGCTGCTTCTTAGTGGTCTGGTGGTTCTCTGTTTTAAAGTAATCTGTTGGTTATGCCATGAGAAGTTTTTCCCATCCTGGAGACTGGTTTTTTGATTCGTTCTCTGACACCTTTCTTACCTTCTTGACTTTAATGTAGCGGAATCCTTCCATCATTATTGTTTCTGTGGGTAGAGCTTCCTAGACCTGTCTCAAAATCATCCTTTACCCTGAATATATAAAAAACCTTGTATTCTCATCTAATTATTTTGTTTTCAATTTTTATTCCTTTTCTTGAACTTAACTAATTTTGTTTATTTTTTATTTAAATGTTTTACTTTTCTTTAGGAGATTGTTTTACCCCTAATTCCTCCCATGTTCCCTGCAACTAACTCTCAAGTTCATGGCCTCTTCTTTATTATTGTGACTTGCTGGGGGTGTAATTCACTGGAGCAGTGCTTACTAAGTATTACGATCATACACATGCTCACATGCACACATGCGCATGCACAGGTACACACACACACACACATACACACACACAATACTGTATCCATTTATTGTTGCTGATATGTATGTGTTTAGGGTTAACCACTTACTGACTGAATAACCAATCAGTGGGCTCATCACTGGCAAAAACTTGGTAGCCATTGATAGCATCTGGCACTTCATTTAAGAGTGTAGCCTTGTGAGATTGTTCCATCCATGATGGTATGTCAACATGGTGTTTAGTTAAAAATCCATGAGTGTCACTTCCCTGTCATATCTAGAAGTTACTATCTACAAGAGACTTCCTGGTCCTCCAGCTCTTAAAATCTTCCCACTCTTTCTTTCAGGCTGTTCCCTGCACCTTTGGTGTAGAGGAGGCACCCCACATTTGATGATGATGTGTCAGTTGGGGAAGAGCACCCCACATTTGATAATGATGTATCAGTTGGGGAAGAGCACCCACATTTGATGTTGATGTATGAGTTGGGGAAGCACACCCACATTTAGTGTTGATGTATCAGTTGGGGATGAGCACCCACATTCAGTTGTGCATTTTGACCACTTACATATTTCTTGAATGTTCTGCTGCAAAAAGAAACCTCTTTGATGAGGGTTGGAAACTACACTCATCAGGCAAGACTGGTGCACAAGCTGCACATTGGAGTTAGGTCTGCAGATGTCTCATCTGAAATTCAGAAGGAATTAATCTCTCAGGAAAAAGTCAAGTCCCATTTTACTTTTTTCTGATGTGACCCAGCTGCCGCCACCCTCGCTCCATGATTACCATGTCTTAACTCCTCACACTGCACATCTTCAGGACAAGCCACACTCCAAGGTTTAGGAGACTCCTAGTTTTGTTTTTTTGTTTGTTTGTTTGTTTGTTTTGTTTTGTTTTTCTCCAACAACATTTTTTAATTATCTTAGATTTGATTATTTATCATATATTTGAACATGATCACCCCAGGATTTCCTAGCAATGGAGTCACTGAGTTAAAAGTATGTGAATTTACCTTTTCCTAGATATCGAGATATTGAGATTAACCTTGGTGGCCAACTTGAAAATATCTAGAATCATCTGGAAAAGAGGACTCTGGATGTGTCTGTGGGATTTTCTAGGTTAGGTTATTGATGTGGAATGACCCACTCCAAATGTGGGAGGCCTTGTTCCATGGCCTGGAACCCCACAGTCCATAAAGAGAAGAGAGTAAGTACCAATCAGCACTTATTTCTGTCTTCTTCCCAGCTTCAGGTCCAATATGACCAGCCACCTCCTGCCCCCACCGCCATGTCTTTCCATGATGGACTAACCCAACCATGAGACAAACAAATCAAATGGAAACGAAAGCCCCTCCCTCCTGGTGATTGACAGGTATTTTGTTGCAGCAATTAGAGAAGCAACTAATACATTGGGTCTATGTCTTGCTTTATAAAAACTAGTTCCCCCTTGAAATTATTAAAAATTCCCCCAACTTTTCTTGTAGTACTTGTAAAATTCCATTATATTTTTAAGTCTTTGAGCCATCTGGACTTTATTTTGGGGGAAGGAGCTTGGGAGAGATCCAGCTATATATTTTCCAAATGTCTGGCCAGTTGTCCCCAAATCACTACTGAATAATATATCTTTCCCCACTGATTTAAAATGCCATCATTATCATGCACCAAATCCCCATATGCATTTGGATCTATTTCTGGGATTTCTATTCTTTCCTTCAATCTGTCTATCTCCCCCTCTTGTTTGAATGTACCAGAGCAAGGCACCACAATCATGGAAGCCTGCTCCAGAACACACTTCATTGCTTGACTTTCTCTACAGTCTCATGTTTGATTTTCAACATGGACTTGGAGTCCTCTCGATTTGGGGAGAATTTTTGTTCAGTCTGAATTGTGGTCACTGACATATGTGTATTCACTTGGAGGAATCCAATATCATCAGTAAGCCGGGCATTCCTACCTGGGATCCAGCCTTCCCATCATTGATAATGTTCCCTTTACATCTACATAGAGATAGATGGTGGAAGAGCTTTGGCTGGTTCCTGGATACATTCTGTTCCCATTGGGGACCAGGACTTTCTACCTGTAGAACACCTTTTAGTATAAGTTCAGACCAGCCATCTAGCTTTAAGTCTTCTCAGTTTTCTTTCTTAAAAGAATTATGTTGACTTTTGTACATGTGTCTCTCTGTATGTGTGTGTTTACCAATGGGACACACATATTCCATGGAATACATGCAGTCCAAGGACAACTGCTATCCATTGACTCTCTATTTCTGTCATTAAGTACCCAGAAATTGAACTCAGGTCATCAGGCTTAGGGCAAGTATCTTTACATGCTGAGCTATCTTGCTGGCCTTTAATTTTATTAATGGCCCATAAAAGTCATTATTTCCCTTTATTTACAAGGGGATTTTCTCTATAGATAGAATTCTAGCTTGACAGTTTTTCTTTCTTTAAGCATGTTGAAAAGATGAGTACAGTATCTTCTGGTACTGTCATCTCTCCAGAGATCAGCTGTCAACTGCTTAAGAAACCACCCTGAAACTCAGTAACTGGGAAACAGTCAAAGGGATCCTTCGCCAGTATATAAAGTCTGGGAACCAATGGGCATGGGATGGACTCAATTGTGGGGACACCTCGTGAGTATTTAAGAGCTAGTGTCAGAAGTCATAGACATGATTCATTTGGAGGTTTATCTCTTAAGTGTGTGAGAGCTAGGGTCAGTACATAACTAATATGCTCGGCTCCACAGGGCACCTTCTTTCTCATGGCCTGCCCACCTACGTTCTTCATCACAGCCCCATCCTTCTGCAAAGATGAGGAGCCTGCAGACCCAGAGCAGGCAGGAGAGGAAGCATCACCTGCAATGTAAAGACTTACTGAGCAGGAAGGAAGAGGCTGATGGCACACCTCCCACATGGTCTTACTTTTGATCCTTTGGCTATTTATCTTTTTCTTTGTCCTCAATAATTTCACTATAATGTTTCCAGGACTTTTTGCTTTTTGGAATTCCCATTGCTTCCTGAATATTTGTCTGACACATTGAACAGGATGTGGACACCTGTTAGTCTTCATCGATATATATGTCCCCCCTCCCCTGAATGCACCTGCTTGCCCCTGTGTGCACTTGCCTGCCCCTGAATGCACCTGTTTGTCCATGTGCACCTGCTTGTCCATGTGCTTGCTCCGGCATGCACCTGTTCACTCCTGAGTGCACCTGCTTGCTCCGGCTTGCACCTGTTCACCCCTGAGTGCACCTACTTGCTCCTGCATATATTTGCTCACCCCTGCATGCACCTGCTTGCCCCTGTGTACACCTGCTTACTCCTGTATGATCCTGATCACCCCTGTGTGCATCTGCTCACCCCTGCATGTACCTGCTTGCTTGCTGTCCTTGCCTTTGGGTACTTCCATACATGTCAGACATTCCTCGAATCTTCCCTTCTTCATCCATTGCTTCCAGCCATCTCCCTTCCCCTTTCTCCTGCCCTTCATCGTTAATCCTGCTTTCAGAGCTGATAATGTAGTCCTCAATGTAGGTAGAATGTTTTCACTATCAGAATGTCCCTGAGATCCTTCCTGTCAATGGTCTATCTATGAAATCGTCCACTTCCCAGCTTACTCCTGAAATGTGTTGATGAGCATGATGCTGGCACTGAGAAACAACAATTCCACATCAGCATCCCTCTGCATCCCGCTCACCTTTCTGCCCCCTTTCTCTTGATCATGTCATCCACACGCACAGTAATGGTTGAGTAAGCTGGATACTGTGCATGAAAGATGGAAGAGACTTTGACTAAAATATCTCATTCCTAAGTGATTTTCCTCAGCTCTGCAGAGCACCCAAAGCATGGGAGCAGATCATGGACAGCCATGACTAAGCTCTGTAAGACAGTCACTTTCTCTCCATCCTCTCACTAGGGACACAGTCTGCTATGGAACTGAGGGTGTCTCCCCAGGCCCTGGCAACCACTATACATACAAATACCTGTATTCCTGCTGCTTGGTTGCGTGTGGCTCTCCACTCTGCCTTACTAACACACCGATGAGCACCCTAGAAGGAAGTAGCTCAGAAGCCTCTCACTCTCCATCCTCTCAGGCCCAGACTCTTACCCAGCTCTAGATACTGGGCAGCTCGGACCACACTTCTTAAGAGAGCCAGTCCAGTAACAGTAGCCACAGAGGCCTGCTTGTGTGCAGAGCGCCACACTCTGCTCCATGCAGTGGACAGACTAAGTCCACCAGACACTCTGACATTCTGTTCCCATTTCATGGAGAAACAGGAGACCTACCCACCCTAACATAGATCCACAGGAGCACAGGAAGCCATGGGAATAATTAGGCCCTGTCCAGAGGGCAAAGTAACAAGGCAGAGGCTGAAGAGACAGCTCAACAGTTAAGAGCACTGGTGGCTCCTCTAAAGGACCAGGGTTCTATTCCCAGTAACAACATGGCAGCTAACAACCATCTGTAACTTCAGTTCCAGAAGATCTCATGCCATCTCTGGCCTTCATGAGCACTATATGCATGTGATGGACTTAAGTAAGTGCAGGCAAATGTCATACACATAAAATAAAATAAAATGAAATATTTTTTAAAGTACACAATGCAGCAAGGTCTCTAGGAAAAAGAAAAGTCACAATCACAGGAGGAGGAAGAAAGCATGCCCCTCTCTTCTACCTTCCTCCTCAGCCTAATTGGAAGGGTGGGTGGCAATGTTTTCATTCTGAACTGAACCCACCCCACACTGCCTCTTTGGAGAACACACTTGAACTCCAGTACCAATCATTGGCACCTGGAACTGGCACCATTTCAGCAAGTCTCCTCAAGACCTGGTCATTTATTTTTATGTCTTGTAGCTTAATATTGTCCACCTCAATCTTTATTGTTTCACATTTACAGTGAAAATAAAGCCTTACCGTCACACTAGAAAAAAAATAGGGTATCTGAGTATAAATAACAGTGCTAATTGTTAACTTGACAGAATCTAGAATTACATGGAATATGTGGCTCAGGTGGGGAATGGTAGCTGGCAATACCTTGGTTACATTAGTTGAGATGAGACTTGTCCACCATGGGTGGCATCATTCCCTGGCGAGAATTCTGAATTGTATTAAATGGAAAAGAGAGCTAGGCAACAGTGGATCCATCACTCTCTTCCTCCTGGTTTTGGTGTTACCAGCTGCTTTAAGTTCCTTCCACCCTGACTCCCCACCATGATAGGCTGGACCTTGAACTGTGAGTGGAAATAACTTCTTCCTCCCCTAAGCTGCTTTATTCGGGGTGTTTTATCCCAGCAATAGGGAATGAATAAATGAATGTATTTTTCCAAGAGGCAGTTATGGCTTTGATTTCAGAAAACAAAGCTATTTAACCTATTTTTATTTTTTTTGGAAGAGCGGGAAATTTGTAGGAAAATAATTCCATAATTTAAAGGGGGAATTGTGACAAGTGTGTATTTATAAAATGTGTGAAACATATCCAAGGGTAGGGAAATGCTAGAAAGAAACCATGAGCAGTGTACATGTCTGATGAGCCTGCTGATCTCTCCTCTTCTGTTTCTCTTCAGCTCCCGATTTCCTATAACAAAATTATTGCTTTTTAAATGGAAAAAATTAAAAGGAAAAAACCTTCATGAAACACTGCATTCTGGACCTTGCTTGTCGGCTCACCGTTTGGTTCCTGAAACATTGGAACCACTGTATGCAATGACAGTTCCTGTGATAACACGTGAGCTGGCTGCCAACACTCTGAGCAGACACCTGCCAGCAGGTGTAAAGATACAGAGGCTTCATACACAGAATCACATTCAGCGGAAGGCACCTGCTCACAGTGGCTACAGACAAAGGAAACAACTAAAGCATCCTTTTATTAAAAAAAAAAAAAAAGATGTTAAAGGAATTGGTAAAATCTTGAGCATAGGATAATAACAAACCAAAAAGAATTTATTTTTTTTGAGACAGAGTTTTATGTATACCAGGCTGGCCTTGTAGTTGGGGATGAACTTAAACTCTGACCTCCCTGCCTTTACCCATGATTCTGGGAATATAGGCATATGCCACACTGACTTTGATTTTTAGTAACTACTAATCTTTCTGCCATATTTACCTACTGGTGTCAAGAGGCGTATCTGTGTGATTTTTCCACTTATTTGATTAAATGCCCATTTCAAATATCCAGGTACCCCCTACACCACTTAAACTGTCAAGGAAATATGCAGAAATGAAATCAAATTGTCACAAGGGGAACTGTCATGTGATAGTTTAAGTCCAGGGGCCTCCACATCAAGGTAGATAACCAAGGATGGCTCTTCTTATGTCTGGCAGGCAACACTCTGAGGGTGGACATAGGTTTTTAAGCCCTTTTGGAGTTTGTTTTTTGAAGGGCATTTATCAGGACATATATGGGGTTGCCACCTCACTATACCAGAATCACAGAAAGTGAGACCACACAGACCAAAGTTCCTCTCATCTGACAGGTTCACTTAATGGTGCTAGCAGAAGGGAGGTCCAGGTGACTAAGGCGGCTTGACAGATGGATGGTCTCTGTCAAATCCACAGAGGGTAGGACCAAAGCAGGAAGAAAGTTAACACTAGAAAGATCATGTCCTCATGAGATACCTGAGAATGCAAGGCAGGTTTCACTGAATTCCAGGGAGCTCCGTCCAAAGAAACCTGGTCGCCTTAGGAACAAACATGACATAAGCAATGATCACAGGTGCCCAGCACCACCGCAGACCAGAAAAAAAGATGGAGGCTAGAGAGACGATGGTTCAGTGGTTAAAAGCATTGACTGCTCTTACAGAGGTCCTGAGTTCAAGTCCCAGCAACCACATGGAGGCTCACAACCATTTGTAATGGGATCTGATGCCCTCATCAGGTGTGTGTGTGTGTGAAGACAGCTACAGTGTACTCATGCACATAAAATAAAAAATATTACTAATTTTTAAAAAGATGGTAGTTCCAAGCATGACATCTGTATCCTGGAGATGCTGAGCCTCCTTTGGAGCCACCTTTATGTCTTGAACTTCTTCACTAGGCTAGGTGTCATACCTGTGTCTGAACAGCCATCTATGCCCATGTTTCCTGCTAACCCTGGGAGTCTCCATACATGGATTGTTCTGTCTTTTCTTTCATTTTAAAAGCTTGGAGCTTGAAGATGTTGTTGAGAGTGAAATGGAAATAGTCTAAGGGAAGAGAATCCCATGCCTTCTTTGCACCCTGCAGACCTCCTTATGCCCTCCATAGACGGCACAACAAACTATCAACTGTCTCATCAGTGGGGCCTCATGGTCACCACACTGCAGTGTAGGCATCCCCTCCTCCCTTTCTGCCCAACACCACAGTGAATGCTCCCCTCAACCCCATGCTAGTTCTTAATAGGCCTAGCACAGAGAAGAATGCAGGAAACTGGGCTGGTCCCTGAGATCCATAAGGCACTGTGCATAATCCTGATCCATCCCAGAGACTGTAGGACCTCAGTTCAGGGTACTCCCAGGCTGCATATAGAAACAGTTATAGGTCCAAGAAATACCAGTGCCTAGTGCTACCCCAACCCTCCCCAAACTCTCATTAACTGACAACCAAAATCTTTTACTTAAAAAAAAAAATTCAGAAATAAATAAATAAATAAAAATCCCTGAGAAGAGGATGACTTGCTCAAGGTGCCCATAGTATGCACACAGATGCATGCATGCAGGAACACACAAGCACACGAATACAGGGAACAGCATAGGAAAAAAATATACAGCCTCTTCCCGTCATGGGATTGTCACTAGAGAGGAGGCCAGTGCTAGGCTGGCCCTGCCTTTTCAATCCATTTGCTACTGTGAACATTCCTCACCAAACCCCACTGTCTCAGCATCTCTTTCCCACAGCATCCTCCAAGAGCTAGGTAAAAGTGTCATATAAAGAATAGCAGGGCCTTGAAGTAAAAGGCTTAAATGAGATGGAATCTGAGTTGTCTGGTGGTCCCCTCCAGGTAAGTAACTTCCTCTAAAGACCAAGACAGGACTCTCATTCAAGACCTTCAATCCAAACCACTCTCCTATGAGGCTGTCTCCTCCTCAAACAGAGGATCATCATGAATGTAGCTGTGTGTGGATGGAAATCTGCAAGTCAACAGGCACACAATCATAGTGATAGTTTACTGAGAACATCTAGCCCTGTCATGGCTGGTCCCTAGGGGCAGTCCATGTGCAATCCAGTTCTCAGATTTCACTTAATGAAGTGTAATCTGACATCAATAAAAGAAATGCTTCACCCACCTTCTGTCAGTAAGACTGGCTAAAAATGTACGAGAACAGAAAGTGATTGCTTCCGAGAGCAGATTTCAAAACAGAAAATTCTCAGAGAAAAGTGTCCTTTCTGTTTGGGCCTGTGTTTCTTATAAGTAAAATCTATACACATGACCTGAGAATGCTTTCAAGCACCAGAAAGAGTATCATCACCCAACAAAGTGACTCCGAAATGCCTACAACTAAACCAGACCCTGGAAACTGAAGGATGAGTTTAAGGTTGATACCTAGGTCCCATGAGACAAATCTGCATGCATCTCAGATTAAATGAAAAAAATATATCAGCAACAGTGGTGGCTACATCAGTCCAACGCACTGCTGTGGTGTCTACTTCACTGAGCCCTGGTGACTGGTCCTATCTACAGTGCTCATCTGGACAGTGATTGAACTTAAAATCACAAGCTATTAGATCTAAAGGGTTTGATGCACATTTGAGAGTTGTAACCCCAACCCCAAGAATGCAAAAGAGCATATGGACACGGTCAGTCTAGAAGAGGGTCTGGAGTGCCAAAGTTTAACAAGCTCCCTCTGAGGATCTTACCACCTCACTAATACTAAAGAGACCCAGTCTTATACTATAAAAGAATAAAAGTGTTAGTTTAAGAAATGAAATGTGCTATCATCCCCTAGCTCCAGGTTCCATTTCTTCATTCCTTCTCCTATCAGGGCTGTCATCATTAACAAGAATTCATTTTTATCAACAACATTGTCACAACTGTTACTATCATCATCACCATCATATCACCACTGTCACCATCCTCATCATCACCCTCACCAATGTGGTCATCATCAACATCACTATGGTTACTGCCATTATTCACCACCATCAATGTTATCTTTGTCATTAAAATCATCATCATTATTATCACTATCATCACCACCAACTGCATCACCATTGACCATAGATTTGTCACCGTCACCACCATCATTACCTTCCTCTTCATCATTCATTCACCATCATTGCTGCCACTGACATCATTATCAATATCATAACCACAACTGTGACCATCATCATCATGGATGTCATCATAACCACCATCATTAGTGTCACCATAATCACCAAAGTCTCCATCCCTTCCCTCATGATCATAACCATAACTGTGGTCATCGTCATCATCATCATCATCATGGTTGTCATCACAACCACCATTGCCAGTGTCATCACCCTTGGCATCTCTTTCCTTGGTATCACACCATCATCCTGGTCACCATCACAACTGCTATATCATTTAGTGAATTTCATCTGTTTGCTGACTTCTACTACAGCCTTTATGCCATGATCACCAACTATTAGATAAAAGGAATTATTGTCAGTTTAGAGAAAATGAAGTTGAGTTTCTAAAATGTTAAATAGCTCACTTAGGAGAACACAGGTATGTAGAGACCTTAGCTCAGATTACAGATCAGAGCCAAACAACATATGTGTAAATCTGGAACCCATCTAACTAGCTATGTGGTTGTAAGCAGCTCCTAACCTGCCCAGGCCTCTTTTCCTGTTACATTTAGACACTGAATAAACCCATCACATAATTTTGTTGGAGAAACACCACCTTCCCACCCAGTCCTGTCCAGATCCATCCTGAATTTCTCCTCAAATGGTTCCAATGAAATAATGCATATGAAATCTCCAAAATACATTAAGGTGTAATAAAACATTTATAATAATTTGTAGCATTTTTATAGTCTTTCTATATTTTGGCTAATATTCTTTTGTTGTTGTTTTGTTTTTTGTTTTTTGTTTTTTCAAGACAGGGTTTCTCTGTATAGCTCTGGCTGTCCTGAAACTCACTTTGTAGAGACTCAGAAATCTGCCTGCCTCTGCCTCCCAAGTGCTGGGATTAAAGATGTGTGCCACCACCGTCTGGCCTTAGCTAATATTCTTAATAACAAAACATAGAATACTGTCAGACTAGGGTTATTTACCTAAATCAATTTTGTATTGCAATTTGCAAAGTCTTCAATGGTAACGTGCTCATTTGTGTTGATTTGCATATCCACAGAGAAATATCATCCATGCTAAGGATGTGCATGCTAAAAACCATAGAAGTCACAACAAGAGCTCACGCTCACTCTCTGTGCCCTAGACTTCTTGGCATAAAGTATGGTGACAGCTTAGCATACACAGATCATAGGAGTTTGTACAGTAAGGAGGCTTCATAGAGAACATGGGAGCTGACAGGTCTCAGCTCTGAGAACCATGGAGAACATGTGAGCTCACAGGTCTCGGCTTCATGGAGAACATGTGAGCTGACAGGTCTTCATGGAGAACATGTGAGCTGACAGGTCTCGGCTCTGAGTGCCATGGAGAACATGTGAGCTGATAGGTCTCGGCTTCATGGAGAACATGTGAGCTGATAGGTCTCGGCTTCATGGAGAACATGTGAGCTGACAGGTTTTCATGGAGAATATGTGAGCTGACAGGTCTTCATGGAGAACATGTGAGCTGACAGGTCTCGGCTTCATGGAGAATATTTGAGCGACAGGTTTTCATGGAGAATATGTGAGCTGACAGGTCTTCATGGAGAACATGTGAGCTGACAGGTCTTCATGGAGAACATGTGAGCTGACAGGTCTCAGCTTCATGGAGAACATGTGAGCTGACAGGTCTTCATGGAGAACATGTGAGCTGACAGGTCTCGGCTTCATGGAGAACATGTGAGCTGACCTGACAGGTCTCAGCTCTGAGTGCTCCTTAGTCACTTCTGGTATTAAGAAAGGTCATAGCTGTGCTCACCCTAGAGATTCTGACTTCATTGTGCCCACTGGAACCTAGGCTTCTGTGTTTTCTAAAAGCTGGCACATATTTCTAGTGGGCAGCCAAGGTTTCTTTTACAGGTGAGAAATAAGAGAAGTGACTTCCTATTGAAGCATGGAGGCAGAGCTTCTGACTTCTGGCCCACTGTATTTGGACCTAGAGGTCACAGCCATGTGCCCAGGTACACACCAGGGGTGCAGTTTATAAAATGAGCATAGTATTCCACAAGGAACAGACTTAAAGCTGCATGGTTTGGGATCTAGTTATATTGACTGTGTGCTTTGGAACAGACTTAAAGCTGCATGGTTCGGGTCTAGTTATATTGACTGTGCTTTGGAACAGACTTAAAGCTGCATGGTTCGGGTCTAGTTATATTGACTGTGCTTTGGAACAGACTTAAAGCTGCATGGTTCGGGTCTAGTTATATTGACTGTGCTTTGGAACAGACTTAAAGCTGCATGGTTCGGGTCTAGTTATATTGACTGTGCTTTGGTCCTTTGTTTGATGGATTGTTTGTTAAGGATAGAGAAACAAGTGTGAGCTGACACATCCTCGCCTGCAGTAGAGTATCGTGCTTTTAACATCGTTTGAGCAAATCCGCACCCCTCAAACAAACAAGAACAGCAGCCAAGCCTCCCAGATCACTGATGAGGCCAAAAGCAGCTCTTTGTGCCATGCAGCCAGAGACAAGCATGAATAATTGTAATCCAGATTCCCCTACTGTCATCAAAATGGGGTCTGGGAAAATAGCAAAGCAGAAATAAAAGAATTCCATTTGCACATAGGTTATACTAAAATATGATGATAGCTTTCTATGTCAACAAGCAGGGGAAAATACCATAAACTTCATTCTTTCTGGCTGAAGAACTTAGACTAGAAGGGACCCCTAGAAATAACAGCTAAGAGTGGTGCATGGGATACGCTGCTTCTTGTTTTTATTTTTCACATTTCTACACTGTTAGAATCTTAGGGAAGCTGGGGAGAACTTACCACATATGCTGCCCTTCTCACCTTTGAAAAGTCAGAGGAGCCAGTGAGAGAAACCGGCATGCAGAACTTAATACTTGGCATCCTCACCAATGGAACCCCTCCAGCAACAAACAAGGCAAGCTTAAATAAAGGAGGGAATGGCAAGGTAGACAAGCTTGACACAACCCCAGTTGTTACTAACTGAGGCACATCATGGTGTAAAACTGCTGAAACACCAGGGCAAGGCCTGTCTCCATAGATCCTGGGCCACATACAATCCTAAAATTGGAAGAGGCAGCTTGCTAGGTGGTCAGGAGACACTGGGTCACTCACAGACGGGGCGCCTAGCTCTACAAATATTCTGGAGACACTGAGTGTCCATGGAAAGGGTCTCTGTTGGCAAAGATGAACTTAAACCCTGGTCCTCATCAGACTTAGTGAGTCTGTTTGGACTTTGGCCTGGAGACAACGCTGCTAGGATGCTTCCATTCATTCCCTGCTTCTCCGATTCTTTCACCATTTAACACTGCTCAGAAAACTGGGGACCTGACCTTTGACAATCTGACTTCTGCATGATTTGATTGGGCCCAGGGTAACATCCAGAGAAATCTGCACAGGCATCTTGGGGTTGTAGGAGCCAGGAACTACTCACTGCCAAAGGGCCAATGTCCTCCACGCTCAACGCAATGGCATTTCCCTCCTTCTTTGGACTATCAGTTTTATGCTAACAAAAATTGATTTTGTTTCTTTTATAAGGAGAGGAAAAAAACAAAAAAGTGTAACACCCTGGCCCCTCATGACAACTGACAATAGCATGAGTCTGAGGAGGAACTTGCCAGAATGTCAAGGTCCACACAACTGATTTCAAGCCCAACGAATAAGAAGCTGAGGAAGTGGTCCACCCCATCCCTGAACACAAAGTGTTTCCCTTACTCCTGAATGTTAAAGCAACAAAGAACACTTCCCAGATGAGTGAGCTAATCTCTCTGCCTTAAACGCATCAGGACTGACTCAGTCCACCTGTTCAAACTCATTTTTCAAGAGAAAAGGATAACACACGACACTCACAAGACACTTCAGTTTGCTGCATTCCCATCTCCAGCCCAGCAGTTGTTCTTGGAAATAGTATATGTGTATGCATGCATGTGGAGAGGTGTGTGTGAATGTGCCTGTGCGAGTGTGTTTGTGCATATGTGTGTGAGCATATGTGTATGTGCATCAGTGCATGCAAGCGTGCATGCATTTGTGTCTATGTGCATGTGTGTGCATGTGTGTGCACGTGTGTGTATGTATGTGTGTGCATGTATATGTGTGTATGTGTGTGTGTATTTTGTGTGTGTGTGTGTGTGTGTGTGTGTGTGTGTGTGTGTATCCTATCACTCCTCATGTAAGCACTAAAGGAGCCTGTGTGGTCAATCCTGATTGCTAACTTGACTATACTCACCATTGAAAACAAATCTCTGGCCACAACTTTTGAAAAAGTTTCTAGATTAGGTTAACTGGTCTGGAAAGATCTAACCTAAATGTGGACAGTGCCATTCTTAGAGTCCTAGACCGAATAAGAAGCAAAAAGAAAAGCTAAGCAAAATAACTCATCATGGTCTGCCTTTTGACTGACTTGAATTCCTGCAGCCGAGCCTTCTCCACCATGGTGAACTGTGCATCCTCACCCTGAGCCAAAGCTAACTCTTCCCTCCTGAGCCAAAGCTAACTCTTCCTTCCCTGAGTTGCTTTGTCAGATATTCTGTTGTAGCAACAGGAAAGTAACTAATCCAGAACATGTAAATAATCACTCCTCTCTGCCACATCATAACTAACGCAGAAGGAAAGAGTAAAGGTGGCTGTGATTTTTCACAAACATGCACACATACACACATACACACACACACACACACACACACACACACACACACATGCATGCACACATATACACACATGCACATTTTCCCACATTAATCCTATGGCCTTTGCAAAGCAAGGAGGGAGTTTAGTCAGAGGAAGAACCAGAAGATCCCTTATCATTTGTGTCTGGGTAGGATTCTGCCAGCGCGTCACTAACAATGAACATCTAAGAGGTAGAGTTTGCTTTCTGGAAAGTAAGGACCATGCCTGCCCTGCCCAGCTAACGAAGCAGCAGAATCTAAACAATAATGCATATGAAACCCCAGTGAACACGTGAGGTTAACGCTCATCGACCCTTGCAGTATATAAGTGTGTGTTGGCACAGCTATAGAGTAGACCAGGAACACTGGGACCCAGGACAGTCTAAAACAAGTTCCAGCTTAACCCTGCTCTCATCCTCTCAGCCAGAAACTCAGAGTGAGTGGTACACGGAAGGCAGTGCCACATAGACCACGCTCCCCCAGTTGACTTACAGTGCACAAATGCCACCTCCCTTGGAACTATCCTTCCAAAGGTGCCATAAACAGATGTCCCTTAGATAGTAACTACACATCTGAGATACCCATGGCTCAGTCACAGCATGGGCTGGGTCCAGAGGCTGTCTGTCTATAGTCCTCTTCCTCAGCCGCTGTGAGGTCAGACTATGGCTGGAAGTCACCTACCTGGGAAGAGTCATACAATTAAATCATTGGATGACCGTAGCAACCCTGCAGAGAGCCAGCTGTCACACACTGGCCGTCACTTACATGCCTAGGAGAGAACACGACCCAAAATCCTCAGTCCGACACGTCCTGCAGTAGTCTGCTTTAGTAGCAGGGGCTTTGTGTGCTCTCTGAACTATGGCATCAATACTCATCAATCATTGAGTCTTTTGGTCATGGATGAAAATATTAACAGCTTGATGATCTCAGGGACCCATTTCCAATGCCCTTAGCAAAATGAATCAAAATTACATAAGGACTTAGCAGATTTTTCTATTATTGCAGCAAGCATAACTCATAATCCTACGAAGAAGTGGCGAACAATACCACCAACAAAAACAAAATGTCCTTCTGGCAACAAGCCACAGCTCTCATTAAACAACGCATCCTACAAAGATGCTTTGTCAAGATGTGTCAAGGTGTGTCTACATCAGAGCCTTGGGTGGGCTTTAGCTGAAACAAGTACCCACAGGGGTACCAGCACATCTTTTCATGCCTCCAGGCCCTCATCCCTGGAGAAAGACTGCAAATCAGAGAGACTGTGTACTCCCTGCCCCTCCTTCCTCCATAATCTAGCACCATCTCCATGGCAACCTGGCTCCCGGAGAAATGGAGGTTTCCCTACTCCCTAGCAACAGGGGCTTTATAAACTGCAAAACACATTCTGGGACACTGGTCCTGAGAAGTCAGGAGGTCTAGATGGCCCTGAAGTGTACTCATTAAAAATTTACACTTAGCTTCAAAAGAACACTCACCAATATAATAGTCACCAATGGTATGCACACCTTAAGTATTAATTTTTGAAAAACAAGTTGGCTACAAATCTCCCTTTTAAAAAAGAAAGAAAGAAAGAAAGAAAGAAAGAAAGAAAGAAAGAAAGAAAGAAAGAAAGAAAGAAAGAAAGAAAGGAAGGTAGGTTTTGTGCATCCAAAAGACAAAAGCTTGCAAAGCTAGACCTGCTCTACTATGACCCTCAGGTTCTTTCCTGACGGCCAATCTGTTTATTTTGTGCTACTTAGGCCCAGTCCTACTCATAACAGGATGTCCTTCTTGATAGCATCCAGATAGGTGTCAAACTTAGCCAAGGTAGACAAATGAGGCCAGACTCGGCAGAAAGTGGCCAGGTAGATTGAGGCAGACAGCCATGGGACATGTGACTCTTAGCCCTGTTCTCTTTCCTTGCAGTCCCACATGGCAGCCCACCCGACACTAGCCATTGATTATATCAAAACTTAATCGTGGAGAGAAGATACACAGATCTATAGGCACTCCTAAATGTGCTTTTTTGTGTGTGGAAAAACTGATTCAGCTCTCGTGCTGGGTAGCAGAAACAGATAAATGTCTCACAGAGAGGCGTTACACATCTGAATATGCTGAGACATAGCCACATTGTGAGTTGGGCCCAGGAGCTGCCTGTCTACACTCCTCCTAAGCAGCTACTATGACCACAGATACCATGGCTGGAAGTCAGATACAAGGGGAGATTTACAACCCAGAACCATGGAAGGACTATAGAGAGCCTGCTTTCGTATAACTGACTGGCCCCTTGAGAAAGGATAGCTGTGAGTAGCAACCCGAGTGAGCCCGCTTCCAGGGAAGCTTGTGGTGTGGAAAGCATACAAATGAGTTTTCTCAGTGACATAGTTCCTTATCTCCTCGTGTTTAAAACTGGTGGGCTTGGGAGTTAATTTGACATATGGGTAAATTCATCCAGAAACTAGAGCTAAAATGGAAAGTGTATGACAGGAAATGCACCTGGAGCAGGGGGGTAGTGGGGGAAGGGGGGCAGCCCAGCACTGAGAGCCACACTCTCTTGAAGGTCCCTGGTCCTGCCAACTTAGAGCAGGCAGGTGGCAGTCCCCTAAGGCAGGAAGGTAGGCCAGGACATCTGGGCTTTGTCAAGCTTTGAGGGGAAACTGTGAAACTCAGAGAAGCACTGACGACAGAGTGGTATGCAGTGGGATCTCAGTCATCTTGTGCCCCTTGATAGCTGCCCTTGCAAAGCTCTCAGGATGGGGGTGAAAGGGGAGGGGTTGGTGAGGTCACATGACAGCATCTCAAACTCAGGCCCAGAAACAAAGGAGTGGGAGCACTTCCTCTCCACATCCACTGTGGCAAGCAGGGACATCCTGGGCCACAGAGGTGCAGGACAGTCTCGAGCTGTGACCCATGTGTGGCCATGTAAAGTCCTCTGCAAAGGTCTGTGAGGACACCAGGTCCCTTCTGATCTAAGCACAGTGCTCTGCTTAACCTCACACTAGGATGGCCATGTCCTTCATCAGAGCTGTCTCGGAGTGAGACCACAGCCTGAGTGTGAGAGACAGCA
>LR755180.1:0-17258 GCA_902729485.2 Mus minutoides
GTTTCAGTTGGGGAAATGCCTCCATGAGATCTAGCTGTGAGGCATTTTCTCAATTAGTGATCAAGGGCCCCTTGTGGGTGGGACCATCTCTGGGCTGGCAGTCTTGGGTTCTATAAGAGAGCAGGCTGAGCAAGCCAGGGGAAGCAAGCCAGTAAAGAACATCCCTCCATGGCTTCTGCATCAGCTCCTGCTTTCTGATCTGCTTGATTTCCAGTCCTGACTTCCTTTGGTGTTGAACAGCAGTATGGAAGTGTAAGCCAAATAAACCCTTTCCTCCCCAACTTGCTTCTTGGTCATGATGTTTGTGCAGCAATAGAAACCCTGACTAAGACACCATCCCACAGTCAAAAATTCTGACCCAGAATTGTTTCTGCCTGAAAGAAGTGCAGGGACAAAAGTGGAGAAGAATCTGAGGAAAAGGAGGTCCAGTGACAGGCCCAAATTGGGATCCAGTTCAGGGGAAGGCCCCAAGTCCTGACACTATTACTGATACCATAGTGTGCTTCCAAATAGGAGCCTTGCATGGCTGCCTTCTAAGAGGCCTAGGAAGCAGCTGAAAGAGTCAGATGCAGATATTTACTCCCAAGCTAGTGACCCCCTGTGGTCGAATTAGATAAAAGCTGGAAGAAGCTGAGGAGGAGGGCGACCCCATAGGAAGACCAGCAGTCTCAACTGATCTGGATGGACATCCAAGATCTCTCAGACATTGAGCCACCAACCAGGCAGCACACACTAGCTGATATGAGGCCCCCAACATATATATAGCAAAAGACTTTTGTGTCTGGACCCAAAGAAGATGCACCTACCCTCAAGAGACTTGGGGTCACAGACAGTGGGGATAAACTCTTAGGGGGTGTGTGGGATGTGGACCAGTTGGAGAGTGGACTGGGATGAGGATGAAGTCTGGACTGTAAAAAAAGATTTAAGAAGAGGCCCAAAAAATCTCACTAAAAAAAAAAAAGAAGACATTCGCACTTAATGTAACTACTGAAATCTATTCTAATTGAGACTGATGACTCGTCTGTAAGAAGCAGGTGATGAGAGTATTTATTGTATTTATTGTTCTTTTTATTGAGATTGCTTTAGTTCTTTATTGTTTTATTTCTATAATTGATGCTTTTGAGATTATGGCAGAAAATTATACTCACTTAATTCTAAGACAATATTTCTTTTCTATGTCTGGAAAATAAAGCCAAAGATCGATCACCTTTGCATAGTATGAGAATGAAATGGCTAGGTTTTATGAGAGTCTTCTTTCCACCTAAATCATATTGTATACCACCCAGAGACACATAGACTAGAACACCTAAGGCAATAATAAAAGTTTCATCAGAAGTCCTTGTCTTTCTTAGTTACAGTAAGACTAGGCACCTCCTCTTTTAACGTGGACAGACAAGGCAACCCAGTAGGGGGAAAGGGTCGCAAAGGCAGGCAACAGAGTAAGAAATAGCCTCTACTCCCACTGTTAGGAGTTTCAGAAGGAGACCAAGCTATACAAGTGTAACATATATGTGGAGGGCCTAGGTCAGGCCCATGCTGGCTCCTTGGTTTGTGATCAGGTTGGTTGATTCAGGTGTCCTTGACCTCTCTGGCTCCCTCCTCTCTCATAGCAACCGTTCCCTTCCTTGGTGTCATTTTTCTGTAGCAGCTACTTTTTCTTGTGAAGCAAAACATCGGACAGAAGCAACCTGGAGAAAGAAGGGATTATTTTAGCGCACAGTTTCAGGGGAGGGAAAGCATAATAATATCCCGAGCTATGACAGCAAGAGTGTGAGATCATGACAAAAATCTCCTTATGAAAAGTTTTTTTGTTATTTGATATGTATGAGTGTTTAGCCTGTATGTATATCTATCTGTGCATGGCATGTTTTCTTGGTACTCAAAGAGGCCAGAAGATGGCATCAAATCTCCTGGAACTGGAATTACAGATGCTTGTGAGCTACCATAGTCGTACCAGGAATCAAACCTGGGTCCTCTGGAAGAGCAGTAAGTGCTCTTAACCACGGTGTCATCTCTCCAGCTCAAGGAAGCCTTTTTGAGACAGCGGTTTACTATGTGCTTCAGGCTGGCCTTCTGTTAGCAATCTCTTTCAGTTTCCTGAGTGCTGAGTTACTGTGGTTACACCATAACATCTGGCTATCACGAGCTCTGCTAGTGAACAAAGACGACAAGAGGATGACCTCCATACCAAAGCATAGAGAAAGTGTAGTAGTCAGAGGCAAATACATGTTAACTGCAAAGCTATAAGTAAAACACACATGTCAGAGCTACAATGTTAGATGGAAGCATAAACAAACATGTCCAAATAATGTTAAATATGACGCATTGAAGTATATTGTGAGGAATGAGAAAACTACATTTGGGAGACTGCTTGAACTGGCATCAGAGAATACATTATTTTTTATTTTCAAATAAAATGAAAATCATAGGATATAAACATATATAATAGTGTGAAACTTTCAAGAAAGCTGTTACTTAAGAAAGAGGTTGGGTGGAGAGTAAAGCTTAGCAGTTAGGAGCTCATGTTGTTCCTGCAGAGGACCCAGTTCAATTCTGAGCAACCATATTAGGAAGTTCACTGCTGCCTGTAACTCTGGCTCCTGGGGATACAACGACCTCTTCTGGCCTCTATGGACACTACACAGATCCACACACAGATCCACTACACATACACAAACAGTGTAGAAAAAGAAGTAAAAAAAAAAATAGATGTTTGAAACGAGGAAGAATTTGGGGCTAGAGAGATGGAACTGTTCTTCCAGAGGACTATGATTTGATTCTTCTTAACACCCATATGGTAGCTCAAAACAGTTTGCAATTTCAGTTTCAGGGATTCTAGTGCCCTCTTCTGGCCGTTGTGGGTACTGCAATATGTGATTTACAGACATACTTTTATATGTATACATATACATAATGTTATCTGTATATGAGAGGCAAAACTCTCATATACATATAACGGTATACTACTAATACTAATACTAATACTAATACTAATACTAATACTAATACTAATACTAATACTAATACTAATACTAATACATACTAATTTAATGGTAGTAGATTCTTTTCTAAGATATTTAACTATGGAAAGCTGGTTTCCATAACAGGCACGATTTCTCTCCTATTGAATGGGCTTTGGTCAATTAGATAGCTGCTAGTCTCCACTCACATGTGAGTGCCACTTCTTGCACCTTTATGCATATCTTGCCATGCTGCCTGCTGTTATGGTCCATAGGTGTTGTAGTTGGGTTCAATAAGTCTTAGAATAATATTAAGGTGTAAAGAAAAGTGAAATAATATAAATAACATAAATTGAAGGTGAATGGATGATGGTCCTACAAAAGGTTTTATGGCGTGAGGTAACCCAGACCCAGAAACACAAATGCTACATGTTCTCTTTCATCTGTGATCCCTAACTCCAAGTCCTCAGATGTGGGGAAACAGCAGCTTGGAATGTACAAAGGGACTCGGTGGGAAGGATGGGAGGGTACCAGCAGGATGCAGGTGATACGCAACAAACAATGGAATAATGGGAAGAGCACTCCAATTGAGTGAACGGAGGAGGTGGATACAGAAGGAGGAGGGACAAAGGACAAATGGCACCAACGTTGTCTGGCAATGCCTTGAGAACTCATATTATTTTATATTTTACCTAAAATCAGACACATGCAGAGATAGACAGAGGAGAGAGAGAGAGAGAGAGACAGAGGAGAGAGAGAGAGAGGCGATTACATCACTCGGGCTGACAATGCTCTCTATAGCTCTCTCCATAGACTAACAGTATCCTTAGCACTGAGCATGAGATCCAGTGGTTGAGGATATTCCAAGTGACTCCCAAATCAATACAAACTATTTTGTGTAACTTTCAGGTACCTCACAGATGTTGAGAGTGAGCTCTTGTAGAACTCAGATTATTTGAGCTGGATTTGGCCTTTCAAACTTTTGCCTGTGGCCTAGCTTCCATGGTGCCAGAAACTACTATATGCAAACAAATAAACAGTCCTAACCAGCTGTAACATCTATGAGCCAGAACACTGACCAGCACTGCAAAATATGTGTAAAGATGAAATAAATGTCATTCACATTGAGTGGCAACCAACAGCTGTCTAACAGACAGGAGGTCCACTCAACAGGAGGGAAACCATGCCTGGGACTGGGAACCAGGCCCTTGCTTCCATTTCCTGGCTATTGTGGATTGGGTGGCACTTGCATTTAGGTGTCCTGTGAAGGCAAGAAGAGTGTGTTGGATCCCATGTCATTGTGAAGTGGTTATTATTGTCACCATTGATTTTTCTTGTAGAGAAAGATGAACATTCAGGTAGCTAGAACGGGCACAGAAGTGGCAGTGGTAGGATAATTACCAGTTATGAATATGTAACAATCCCAACAACTGTGCTCAGTAGAGTTCACTATAATAATCACCCAAATATTATCATCCCGAGTGAGGTAACCCAATAACAAAAGAAGTCACTTGATATGCACTCACTGATATGTGGATATTAGCCCAGAAACCTAGAATACCCATGATACAATTTGCAAAACACAAGAAAATCAAGAAGAAGGAAGACCAACGCATGGATATTTCATTCCTCCTTAGAATAGATAACAAAATACCCATGGAAGGAGTTACAGACACAAAGTTTGGAGCTAGTATGAAAGGATGGACTATCCAGAGACTACTTGATCCAGGGATCCATCCTATAATCAGCCACCAAACGCATACACTATTGCACATGCCAGCAAGATTTTGCTGAAAGGACCCTGATATAGCTGTCTCCTATGAGGCTATACTAGTGCCTGGAAAATACAGAAGTGGATGCTCACAGTCAGCTATTGGATGGAACACAGGACCCCCAATGGAGGAGCTAGAGAAGGTACCCAAGGAGCTGAAGGGGTCTGCAACCCTATAGGAGGAACAAAAATATGAACTAACCAGTACCCCCAGAGTTCGTATCTCTAGCTGCATATGTAGCAGAGGATGGCCTAGTTGGCCATCATTGGGAAGAGAGGCCCCTTGGTCTAACAATCTTTATATGCCCCAGTACAGGGGAACTCCAGGGCCAAGAAGTGGGAGTGGGTGGGTAGGGGAGCAGGCCCGGGGGGGGAGGGTATAGGAGACTTTTGGTATAGCATTTGGAATGTAAATAAAGAAAATATCTAATAAAAACGAAAAAAAGGAAAAATAAGAAACATAAAAAAAATCACCCAAATAAAATTACTTTGTGCTAAGGTATCTGACAGAAGAAAATATTAAGAGTGAATACCTTCATATGTAGAATAAATAACGAATTTAAAAGTAGCACAGGAGGAAGCCATAATCACATTCTGAGCCAGGTGACAGAAATGAGCTAAACTGAAAGAACACTATCGCTGAAGAAAATGTACTTGCTTTCTATTCTCTTTTCGTGGAGCTTTCTCCTTCCTAGAGATAGCAACACTTTGTGAAGTTACTCAATGGGCCAGGAAAACTCACGGAGCTGGTGACGTATAGCCAGATGAATTTCTAAAATAGATATCTCCAGCATTCTGTTCTATACACCGGTCTAAATGAAAGGCAGAAACTTCAGGCCTTTCTTCGGGTACTTGATCTAAATCAGTCCACGTCTATTTTTGGAGGGTGAGGAAGCGTCCTGGGGATTGAAACTTGGGCTGCAAACATGTGAGACAAGTACTCTAGCACCGAACTACATCCCAGGCCCTAAAGATTTACCTTTTCTCTTTAGAAGACAGGGCTTTGTGTAGGTCACGTGGGCCCAAAGCTGATTAAATATGGAGATGACCTTGATCTTTTCATCTTCCTACTTCTACCTCTGAAGTGGCTGGGACTGTATTACAGGCCTATGAATCAGTATCTGGATTTGGAAGTCCTAGAGATCAAATCCATAGCCTCCGGTATGCTAGGTAGGCACTCTATCTCCAGTGAGATAAACCTACCAGATAGCATAAATACACTTATAAAGAAAAAGAATGGTCAGTGACTATTATTTTCCAATCTGGAAATCTTCTGTCAAACAGAACATTTGAACAGCCATATATACTAAGAAAATGCACGGCTGCACACGATCACTGTGTTTTTATGGGGCCTATTCTTTCCTGCTTGGCACCCCTTCCCTTAAAGAAATGTCACCACTGCAACTTCCCTAAGGTGAGCCATTCTCCCCGTAAAGCTCCCAGTCCACGCATATTGCATGATTTTGACTCCGTTGGTTCCACACACGTATCTCAGGCCTGTCCTATCAAATGAAATCAGGCATGTTCAGTATGATAACACTATAGATGTCTTGGCTTATCAAAGTATTCCACCATAATTATAGCCAAGATGGACATGGAGCAGTCTTCAAATCCTTACTGGGATTGTTCAAAATTGGCAGTACCATTTGTTCTGCCCTAGTTGGGCTTGGGCATACCTTTAGCAACTGGAAATCGTGTTGATACTTGAGAATAACGCTCACAGGTAGGAAGGTGAGATATTTAAAAACATGGATCTCATTTTCATAATTTGAGTTACCAAGTTTACACATTCCTGAATTTACCTATATTCTTAAATACTCGAGCTCTTACGTTTTCTTTTTAGTTTACACGGTGTTTCTGTTAGATGTTAGTTGTTTATAACACAAATATTGTCTGTCCTAGTACAGGAGGTCTAGCTCAGTAGCAGAGCAATTGCCTGTCGCAGGGTTCTCACCCTTCCTAATGCTGCAACTCTTTAATACAGCGCCTCAGGTTGTGCTGGCCCCCAAGCATAAGATTATTTACTTGCTACTTAACTGTAATTTTGCCACGACTATGAATTGTAATGTAAATCTTTGACATTCAGGATATCAGACACGTGATCCCCAAAGTGTTGTGACCCACATGTTGAGAAGCCCTGGACTTGTAGCCTCGAGGCTCCCAGTTAGATCCCTAGCACGGTGAGAAAACAAAACAGACAAAAGCTATAGGAAAGAACATAAATGTTTTGTAATGCTGCTGCACCTCATTAATTATGTCAGAAATAATATTTAAAACATTAGCTCACATATTTGTGAGCCCTACTAGTTCCTGTGATATTAACATTCTGTACATATATAAAGATCCAGTCAGGCTTTATGCGATTAACTACTCCAAAATGTCAACTACCCATAGGTTTTGTATCACTTGACCTAAGTCTCAAGGTCAGGTGCACTAAAATTAGGGCCAAATTTATGCAACTAAGATGTGGAGTTTCGTTCAGTTATCTTGAGAACTTAGCGGAGATTTGACAGCTAATCAACACTGCATTTTCTCTTTTAGCTGAGTTTCAAAGTCAAAGATGGTTTGAGTCTAAAAAAAAGCGCTGCGGTAAGATGGTGTTTCGGAGTGATTGAAAATACTCCAGTGCACACACGACAGTTTTATTTTATCTTGTAGAATATACAGAGATTCAATGTGACCACAAGGCATTGCTCAATTAAATACGTTTATTCTCAATAATGACTTAAAAAGTAACATGAAGATATTGCTGTTTATATATCTAAAGTTATTTTTTTCAAACACCATTTTCTTAGTGTGTGAGTTTGTTGAGAGTTAATCTACTGTTTCCAGCTGCCAACAAATATTATTTCATCTCATTCTAACAAACACAAATTCTTTTTTTTCCACAAATTCTATAAGAAAGTGAACTAGAGCTTACAGAGACTATGTATACAAGAATGGTGAGGGCCACAAAACACCCCACCCCCATCCATGCATTCTTTTATTTTAATTTAACACAGCACTAAAGGACAGTGTTATTGGTAAGTATTCTATACCTGAGAAAATTAAGGTTAAAATATAAGAACACTGGCCAAGTTGAAACATCTGACACAAGCAAAGCTGGGATTCCTGTGGAAAGCTTGGATTCATTAGCCCCTCTAGTTTCCACCTTTTAAAACCATCTCATAGATTTAAGTGCATTTTATGTATCTGAAGCTGAATTAATGACTAATCTGCTTTGTCAGATTAGTGAATATTGCGGGTAGATACTTTTTATTTTTGCCTTTGTATTAATTTGAATTATTTTAAGAAATCACTCTAAGGCCTTCATTTTCTTTTCTTCCTCCCCAGTCTTCCTCTTCTTCCTATTTCTTTCCTTGTCCATTGTCTCTTTTCTTCCCAACTCATTTTTTCTTTTTGCCATGGAGATTTAATTGAAAGGAAATTTTGCTTTGCCTGATTGATCAAGGATTCATGCCATTTCTTAATACAGCGAAGGTAACATTTTCTAAAGCTCACTTAAGCACTGCAGATTGAAAATACCAGTACAGTTATACTGCTGTGTGAGTATATTTGATCTCCAGTGGCTCATGATCAAGTGCAAGAGTAGAGTGGAGCTGAAAACCTTGAAGTAAAAGATGGCCAAAAGATACATAGTGGCAAATATGTGAGATGTAGTGTATGTCATGTGGACTATAGCTACTAGTAGCAACAGCTTACTCAAGATTTTTGCTAAATGAATTTCTTATAGGCAAGGGGGTAATTACAAGAGCTTGTTTTTGTTTTTGTTTTTGTTTTTGTTTTTGTTTTTTGAGACAGGGTTTATCTGTGTAGCCCTGGCTGTCCTGGAACTCACTTTGTAGACCAGGCTGGCCTTGAACTCAGAAATCCGCCTGCCTCTGCCTCCCGAGTGCTGGGATTAAAGGCGTGTACCACCACGCCTGGTTTACAAGAGCTTTTAGAGGTTAATTTGTAGTAACTTCTTTACTGTATACAAACCTTAGAGCACCATATCATATACTTTAAATGCATACCATAAAATTTGTCACATCAAAAGTGCAGCTGGGCTTTAGTGGCACTCATCTGTAATCCCAGTACATGGGAAAGAGAGGCTTGGATAACACAGTGGGATCCCATTTCAAAAAGGCAAGTGAGACAAAGGAAATGGAGTAATTTTACATGACAGGTAAGGAGAATAGCATATGAATAAGGGGAAGAAAAGGAAGTTGATGCAGGGTAATAAACAATCGGAGCTCTGCTCCAGGAACTGTCCTTTCAAGGCCACAGTTGCTGATACTGTGAGACATGCATCCTCTTTTTACTGCCTTGCCAGTGGTGCTCGACACTATGGAGCTTGTGAGAAACTTTACTGTCTTTATTTTCTCTTCACACATGAGATGAAATCACAGAACTAAAAGGGACTACCAAAGTTTCCAACAAAGCAGAACTTCCTCGCTCACGGGCTTTGAAATCCAACGCAATTTCCATCCGGACTGATTATCTCTCACTTTCCCATATATGCTTCTTTTTGGCTTCCAAGATGTGTTAATGCTATATAGCACTCCCCCCACCCCAGACATACAAGCCTCACAAGTAATTCATATCTCTCTCTCTCCATAGTGTTCATATCATAGCATATAGGCTGGTGTGGTCATTACACATCCTTGTATATTTTCACTTTGGAGACTTTTTGCCATTCCCTCTGTTAGTACCTTGGCTTGAGATCTCATTACAGGGCCATTTATCGTAGTAGACATTTTGTTAGCATTCAGCTGAAAGAGAGCTCTCTCACGCTACCCCTGCCTCGCATTGCTTCTAGAGAGCAGCTGTTATCACACTGCATTTTGCGATCACACCAATTATCTTATAAAATCTGTACTCGTGGTCCAGGCATTAGGAGTTACTAGCTTATTATTCTCACTTGGTTTGTGTAAAAGCTTATGACTCTTTCCTCCCCTCTTATATATAAAACCCATTATGTTTCCTTGACGATCCCTGGTATCAAATTTATCCAAATTAGAACATCTTATATTCCCAGCTTTTGTTAGTTTTGAAGTTATTTTCTTTTTTTTCTGAGAGCACCAGTGATGCCTTTCTGTGATAATCATCATCTTATTCTGAAAATTGTAAACATGTGCAATCTCTTAGCGTGCCTGACAGATTGGGAGTTTATTGAGAAAAATGATTATCCATACTAATCTTTCTCTTTAGGGACTTTACATACAATTTAGACTTTTTATGAAAACAAACAAACAAACAAATGAACAAATTTAAGCTTGACTTGACTAGAAAGATGGTGAATAGTTTTATGAGTTTGATATTCTGACCTCTATTCTGAATCTCAATATAAACACAACTGTACGTTAAAGTCATTAGATAGTTAAATAATAGGAAAATGTCTTTTTTTTTCTTCTTTTTATACTGAGGCACTGTTGGGAGCTGTTTTAGAAGTATGGAGACAGATAGAAGGCAGAGTTCCCTAATACTTTAAATTTTAGATGGATGTGGTATAAATCATTTCTGGAGGTGACATAGTACCCAGCCGTACGACTGTATCTGAGAGGGCTGTTAGATGAAAGTAATCTTTTCTAAACTCAAACTGACATGGGAACAGTTAAGTCTGATTTGTGAGCTACTGAAGTGTCATCTTTTATTCTTCTCAAAGACTTTAACAACTTGAAGGTGAGAACAAAGAGAAGGAAAGAAATGAAGGATCATTTATTTTTCTTGATGTTTCAAATTGATGTTCATCAAAATCTCCTCTCTAATGACTTGCAATGATACAATTGATGGGTCGTAAAAATGTTCACTAAGTTTTGACAAATTGGCTCACATTTTTATTTTTGGTTTTGGAGTTTCAGCTTTCTTTCTATTGATGAAACTGTGTACTATTACTTAAAAGAAGATACACACACACTCTCTCTCTCACACGCACATATCTATACACTGAATTTTTATGTTGTTTCAAATTGAAAATACTCTTCACTCATGTAATACATCCCTACCACAGCTTCCCCTCCCTTCACTCCTCCCAGTTCTCTCCCCTTCTCTCTCCCCCAGATCCACCCCCCACTCTGTTTCTTCTTGTGAAAACAGCACACCTCAAAGAGACAGCACCCAAACAGAACAAATCACAATACAGTAAGACAGGGTGGTAGCCCTCTTAGTGATGCTGGGCAAGGCAACACAATAGGAGGAAAAGTCCCAAGAGCAGGCAAAAGAGTCACATACACCCATACCCACTGTGAGGAGTCCCACAAAACAACAAGCTAACATATATGCAGAGGACCTAACACAGACAGATATACGTAGGCCCCATGGTTGTTACTTCAATCTCTGTGACCTCACATGAGTCCTGTTTAGTTAATACAGTGAGTCATGTTCATGCTCTCCTTGTGTCCCTGATTCCCCCTGACTCCTACAGTCTTTGCTTACTCTCTTCCACGGGCTTCCATGATCTCCAAGGAGAGGAACTTGATGGAGACCATCAATTTAGACTGTCTCTCTCTACAATGTTTGGCTGTGGGTCTTGGCACCCTCCCCCATCTGTTGCTAGAGGAATCCTCTCTGGTGATAAGCAGACAAGATACTGAACTATGAGTATAGCAGAATTAACAGAAGGTATACTAATGTTCATAAACATGTACTATGACTTAGCATAGTTTCCTAGAGTCTTTTTCCCTTATTCTAATTATTTATTATTCCTTTTCTCCATTAAGGTACAAGAAAGGGTAAAAAGTTAATTCATATTTTATAATTAAAACATGCACCAAATTCTAATGGGGCTATATAACTTCTTTGAACTATAGAACATTAAAATGCAAAAGAGGATGACAAAAGTATTTGCTATGCTTTTTACTTGTAACTACACGAGGAAGGTCATTATTATTTTGTTGCCATTACAGGGATAAGCTATCACTGGAAGTCATTGATTTTTTGATATCTTTATCTTTTCTAAGCAATTGACTAATCAATTAAATAATATCTGTATACCTATTCTACACCAGGAGGAGATCTAGGTGCTGGCATCCAGGCTGTTCACTCTTTTTATTTTGTTTTAAGCTTGAGGACACCTTTATTAGCTTTGAAAAGGAAAATCCCAGGGCACTCAAGATGTAAATATCTGCAGCTGGCCTGAGAAGAAAAATGGAGAAGAAAAAGAGAAAAAGCCATGTTGTTTGAGTTAAACTAGAATGGAGGTCTGCCCCAGCGTGTACCAGCAGCCATGGGGTAGGAGGAAAACCATAGAGAAAGAGTACAGCTCACAGTGTTAGGGAAAACGTGAGAGAGAGAGAGAGAGAGAGAGAGAGAGAGAGAGAGAGAGAGAGAGAGAGAGAGAGAGAGAGAGAGAGAGAGAGAGAGAGAGAGAGAGAGAGAGAGAGAGAGATTGAGGAAGACCCACAGCATGGTCACTCTGTACTAACTGTTCAATAGTTTTCTTTCTTTCTTTCTTTCTTTCTTTCTTTCTTTCTTTCTTTCTTTCTTTCTTTCTTTCTTTCTTTCTTTCTTTCTTTTTTGTGTTTTTTTTTTTTGAGACAGGGTTTCTCTGGGTAGTCCTGGCTGTCCTGGAACTCACTTTGTAGACCAGGCTGGCCTTGAACTCAGAAATCCGCCTGCCTCTGCCTCCCGAGTGTCGGGATTAAAGGAGTGTGCCACCACGCCTGGCAATAGTTTTCTTTTTTAATATTGACTTATTTCGTGCATTCTGTAAGGGGGTTTGGCTGTGCTTATGTCTGTGCATCTCTTGACTGTCTCCTGACAGTAGGTTCCAGAAGACGAAGTGGGGACCCTCTGGAACTGGAGTTGCAGACTGCTGTGAGCCACCATATGAAGGGTGATTATTGAAACCCAATCCTTTGGAAGATCAGCTCGTGCTCTTAACTGCTGTGCAATCTTTGCAGCCCCAGTAGCTCATTCTTACCTGATTCATTAGCATCTCTAGTTGTATGTCCACCTCTACATACTGTCTAGAACAGGTCTACTTATTTAAATCACAATCTTTTGCATGGTACATACATGACAAAATAATTTTCAAAAACATCATTGGGCATGGTGTGATGCATGTCTTAATTCTAGCACTTGGGAGGCACAGACAGGTGGCTTCCTGTGAATGTGAGGCCAGCCTGGTTTACATAGCAAGTTCCAAGCTATAGAGAGAACCTTTCATATTCATATTCATATATATGTATGTATGTATTTCTTCTGTCCTCAAACTCCACATTTTATTCGACCTATCTTAGTGGCTAGTGACTGATGAATTGCCAAAGTCTTATGTCTGCTTTGACTGTTATACTGCCCATCCTGTTCAAATACTGTTTCAAGAAGGCCATTCTCATCACACTCATATCTAGTTTCAATTCTCCAAAAGCTTCTGCAGACATCCGAGCTACAGAGCATTCTCTGAGCTGTTGTCTTCGCTGCATTTGTATCTCTCTATTTGTTTTGAGACAATGTTTTGTTTTATAGTTCAGGCTTCCCTGGAACTCTTTATATGACCCAAGCTGGTCTCAAACTGGAGATCCTCCTGCCTCTGTTTCCTCAGTGTTACAGTTATAGGGGAGGGCTGTAATATCTCATTTGACTTATTTCATAGATCAGATTTGATTTTTAAATGTTTTTTGAGATTTCATTTATTTTTAAGTGGATAAGTTTTTTTGTTTTTTTTTTTTTTTTTTTTTTTTTTTTTTTTTTTTTTTTTTTTTTTTTTTTTTTTTTTTTTTTTTTTTTTTTTTTTTTTTTTTTTTTTTTTCTGAATGTTCTATTGCATGCAGTACCCAAGGAGGCCAAAATAGGCCGTTTGATCTCCAGGAACTGGAAGTACAGACAGTTGTTAGCTGCCCCGTGGATGCTAGGAATTGAATGTGGGCCTACCGGAAGAACAGGCAGCACTTTTAACACCAGACATACCTCTCTAGACCACAGATTTTATCTTATTTATGTATTTATTTTTGAAGTATTTGTGAATATATCAGAATTACGCCTTATCATTTTCTCATTACAAAACCATACATCTCACTTTATATACAATAGATTATAACACCATGTTATATTCCAATAACAAAAAAGCTATGCATGCTGAGTCACTGTCTCCCTTTATTTCTCCAGTTTGTATACACATATCTTTTGCCAAGTAACTCTCCACGTTCCTTTACTAAAAGAGGATTGTGTTTCCTTACTGTCAGACTTTACATTACAGACCTGGCTTGCTTTGGTCTACAGGATGTAAGCCACAGCAACTCTATTAGATTTGAGCTGAAGCCTTATGAATGTTTCAATTATACTTTGTACTTCAATCTTCAAAGTAAAATTTCCATGGCACAGCTAGTCTACTGATCCGAGGAGATTGAGAAACATGCGGGGCAGAGCCAGATTCTACCCAAAGCCTTGAGATAACCCACTGAGCTCATCAAAGCTCAGCTTTTCCAGCTTTTGATAGACATGTGAGGAATAGATGTTTAAGATGATTTATCATCGATACTTTGTACTTATTTACTATGTAGAAATTGTTGAGTGTAAGAGTTTGAATTTTCAGCCACAGAGATTTGGATTTCAGCAGCTTACCTAAAGATTCAGTATCAGCATGTGTAATCATAATCAAGCACATACATGTAGCCATGTAATCTTAACACTTAGTTTAGTACTGTAGAAATAAATACAATGGTATATTGCAGTGTTAGACAGGGCTATGATTAATATCATTGTTCTACTTATAGATGCAATGCTACTTTGAAGCCTAGAAACCCAATGAGATAAGGGACATCCATGAAGTACAAGATGAGGATTCCATTTCAGAGCCTCTGATGATTTAAAAAGGAATGCAGGGCCTCATCTGGTCTATTTAGCTTAATGGCTGTTGAACTTCATAAATACACTGCTTATGGAAGGTAAGTAATTGTCTTGGAAATGTTTTTTTCTTTTAAATGAAATGAAAATTACACCCATCTCCTGGATTATAAATTGCAATTAGGCATATACTGTAGTTAGCATGTCTGACTTATGTGCGACCAAGAGTTTGGGTAAATATGTGTGAGATTTATTTTGTAATTTTCCACATGTCAAGAGAAAACAGCTTCCTCCCACACCGTCCCATCAGGTCAGAATAAATTGACTCGATATAAAGTTGTGGCCAAAGGTTGAAATTTCCATGTGATTGATGGTCAAAGCCGGGACCTCCTCTGCTTGCATATTACTTCCTAAGCTGGAATCTATTTTGTGTAAAATATTGAGACCATCACAGTTCTTTCTGCCTCTTGGGTGCCCTCGAGAGTGAAGAAAAACAGTTTGTTAATTTCATTGTTAAGGTAGATAAGAAGCACTGACTTGTAGTAAATACATTTTGTAAAGCCTTTGGTTAGTTTTCATGTCTTCACATATACAGTGCTCACGTATGGTTTACTAACCAATTAAGCAACCAATTCTCAGCTCCCAGTTAAAGTTTTCCCGCAGAATACATAAAGTCTCTGGAGAGGAGGTGGCCTTTTTCCTTATTGTAACAGATTCCCTCTGATTAACTTCTATATCCATAAAGAGAAAGCCCACAAAGGAGTGCAAGCAGGGCCAGAGGCAGTTGTAAAAACTCTATAGTTGCCAGAAATCCAAAATATCCTAGACTTGTCTTTGCACCTTTCATTTTGATATATTGCTAATGAAATTAGTACAAATGCTTAAACCTCATTTTATTTCTAATTGCATGAACATGTGTGCATGTGTACAGCATAGGTATAGCATTGTTTTTTATTTAGATCCTGTTGAAACCTGTCTTGGGCTATGATTTGGGTACATTTTTTAATGAAGCAAATCTGATGTTTATTAAAAGAGAGACATATTGCCAGGAATTTGGATAACTTGATATATGGATAAACTTTAATGGAGGAGAGAATTCTGTGTAAGTTTAGAAAGGAGGTGGTAGGTGGCTAATTTCAGAAATTGGTTGGTATTTCCCCAGAATATTTACTCTTTAAAAACCCCTTATATAGAAGATTTTAAGATGTGCCATAGTATTGGATTTATGAAGAAAGAAGACAGTTTTGCAAGGGTAATCATAGATGGCATATAGTGAAGGAAAGGGCAGTTAGAAGTCATCCTTTGGAACCCTGGTGGTCTTCTCTAGCTTGTAGTGGTTGCAGAGTACATCATTTATCGAATGTGACACCAGAAGGCACATGCAAGAATCAGAGAGAGAGAGAGAGAGAGAGAGAGAGAGAGAGAGAGAGAGAGAGAGAATGGCACAAGTTGCTGCTGCAGACAATTGGACTCTCATCCCTCTGACATGTTCAAGGCAGAGAAATCATGCAGAAAACATCACAGAATTGTGCCACCACAGGGACAAGGAGCCGATTATCTTTATGTTCCATTCTCTTGTTGATAGTGTCTCTTGAAGTTGGTAACTTCAAGGCATTTTAGTCTGCCCTTTTTGGCAAGAATCATTGCTGTATCCCAATATAGCCCTTAGGTAAAAGGAAGGCAGACAATGTGTAGTTGTCCACTCAAGCAGCAAGAGTTGTAGAGTCAGCAGACAGAGTGTGGGTAAAATCCCACCGGTCATCTTCTATAGGGCAAAATGCTTCCTTTATTTTTATTTGAAAATAAGGCAAAACAAATAAAACTTTTACAATTTCCACTTTTCAAACAAACTAGTTTGTTCTAAATAATAAGTTGATGGAACGAAACATTTTCAGGGCTCTGCTCTGTATCCATGAGGTTTTTTTTTTTCTTTCTTTCTTCAAATTAATCTCCCTATTCCTATTGGCATAATGGATGCATACCAATGTAGAAACTCATATTTTTCTCACAAACAGACTCTAAAATATGAAAAGATAATTTTACCCCCAAATTAACAAATTTATTAAGGTTTCTGCTATGCAATTTATTTTTTGTACCTTGACATTTTTTAACATCAAGGACTTTAATTATGAGTCCTGGCCACTAGATGTCACTATACACCAGACTAATTTCAAAATACTTGCCTGCAAAAGCTTAAAATTTTCTTTGCTGAAGTTTAAAAAAAAAGTTATTGACAAATTTTTTGTATCCATTCCTCTGTTGAGGGACATCTGGGTTCTTTCCAGCTTCTGGCTATTATGAATAAGGCTGCTATGAACATAGTGGAACATGTGTCCTTATAACCAGATGGAAACTCTTCTGGACATATGCCAAGTAGAGGTATTGCTGGATCTTCCGGTAGTACTATGTTCAATTTTCTGAGGTACCGCCAGACTGATTTCCAGAGTGGTTGACCCAATCACAAAAGAACTCACATAACATGTACTCACTGATATGTGGATACTAGCCCAGAAGCCTAGACTACCCAGGATACAACTTACTAAACACATGAATCTCAAGAAGAATGAAGTTCAAAATGTGGTCTAAGTGCCCCTTCCTAGAATCATGAACAAAGCACTCATGGAAGGAGTTACAGAGATCATGTGTGAAGCTGAATCAAAAGGATGGACCAACCAGTGAAGGCGGCTGCCAGGGATCCCTCCCATAATCAGCCACCAAAATAAACACTATAGCATATGCCAGCAAGATAATGCTGAAAAGGC